>ML661897.1:8076940-8324833 GCA_007570785.1 Antilocapra americana
CACACACACACACACACACACACACACACACACACACACACACACACTTTCTGCTCCTATTGAAGAAGGAATTCATAGGGCCCGATCTCCATTTCAGGCCTGTTCATGCTGATCATGCTCGGGCACCTCTCTAATGGACTCTGAACTCTGTGCTTAGTGCCTGTGGAAATTACAATGGAGGGATAAGACCCCCCTCTGGACAGGGGAATCTCGAAGATTATATCCAGGATACTCAACACCTAAGAGAAAACATGCACTAATCACCCCTGGCTCTGGATAGGTCATAAACCCTGGCTCTGGACAGGTCATAAACTTTCTGATAGTAACCTTGGGCTTATCGACTATTAACTATTTGGAATGTAACCTCGGGCTTATTGATTATTGACTGTTCAAACACATGATACTTGAATGATGGCATTGTTGTGATTGTATTTACCTTTCCTTTGTTTATGTAAGTTTCAGGTGATTTGGGGTGGTGGGTTTGGACAAGTACACATGGGTATAAAAGATCCTCACAAATGCTGGTCGGGGTCCTTGGCCAAGAGGAGACTCTGCCTTGGGCCCGCCAGTGTAATAAAACTGCACTTCACTATCTGCATTGTCCTTCTGAGTAAGTTTGCTCTCTGGAGCGCGTGGCTACAATACTATTATTTCCATAATTTGTTAGAATTTTATTCCAAAAGAGATTCTAAATACTAGTTCTAATTCTGCTCTGGAGAACTGATTATATTCTTGTTTATGAAAGCATTTAGAAATTTGATCAGGGAGATTTCTGTCAGCTCTATAAAATCATCACTTTTATAGCTGAGGCATGGTTATCCACATTTCTGATTAAAGCACAGCTTCTGTAGCTAAATCAGAGGGCAGAAAATGAGTAAGAAACAAAGTGACCTCCAACCTTTTTTTTTCCCCCTGGAAATTTCTGTTTTTAAATGTAGTATATTGCCAGGAGGTAAAACCAGAATATGGCTTTAACAGTATAGTTACACCTAACTTATGGGTAGAATTATTGCCTTCCAGAAATTGGAGTAGAATTTTCTCAAAGTTTAAATTTTTATTTGTTTTCTAGGTAACAAAATAGAGGTTAGTGGAAAGATACAGTCTTTTTCAGGAGTGGATAGATAGGTATCCTGTTAACTGGAGGTCTGAAGTCTTCTTTGAGCTTTGCTATTATTTTAGTATTTTACTAATCTATTTTTCTCTATGACTAACTGTCCTATTTTCCATGCATGCAGCCCACCAGGCTCCTCTGTCCATGCGATTCTCCAGGCAGGAATCCTGGAGTGGGTTGACATTTCTTTCTCCAGGGATCTTCCCATTTCAGGGATTAAACCTGCATTTCTTGCCTCTCTTGCATTGACAGGTGGATTCCTTACCACTGCACCGTTTTTCCATATGATCAATAATTACTTTAATTCAGGAATTTCACAGTAGTGTTTGAAGAGCAAAAATACCATTGTTAACTTACCTCATTTAAATTTCTTTGGGAGTTTTACAACTGGAAAACCTTAGGAATTTGTAGATGAGGGCTAATTAGATAGCCTAAGACAGACAACAAGTTAGTGTTAAACTGAAGGAGGAAACAGAACAGGCTCTATCTCGAAAGCAGGACTCCACCTTGGGCTGGACTGTGGACTTTGAGCTATATCTATGGAAAGGACATGCCAACTGGAAAACCAGGCCCCCAGAAGGAAGAGCCCCAGGGCTCTCCATCGCCCAAAAGAATACCCTAATTATCTGTGTAACCAAATAGAATCATACATTCTATTATGCTTACTGGGGTAGGACCACAAGCCTATTGATAATTGTGCCCTGTTAACTACCTAGGCTTAAGGCTTATGACTCACCGGTTAACTCTGTATCTTTCTTTTCCTTTGTTCTGGGGAGGTGGGTTTGGGCATGCTTGGGATATAGAAGATTTTCACAAAAACTGGTCGGGGTCCTTGGCTAAGAGGAGACTCTGCCTTGGGCCCACCGGTGTAATAAACTGCACTCCACTATCTGCATTGTCCTTCTGAGTGAGTTTGTTTCCCAGAACGCGTGGCTACAACTAAACAAAGGACTAAAACTTAGGCACTAAATCACTTAATTAAAATTGCTACTGAAGAGGTGCAAAATAAATTACCCCAAGATATACCTCTTTGGCATACTGATTATACTAAGCTGATTATTTTTAAGAAAAAGCAGACATAGGAAAAACTGAGTTATCCTTTTATAAGAAACATTAACATTTATCAGGGAAACATCCATTTGTAAGCATGTCTCCCTCCCTGTACCAGGAAGAGAAGGATAATCAAATCTCTAGAAAACATTATCAGTTGAGAAGACAATGACTTAAAGCTGCATAAAAACCATATCCTTGTTTACCAAGCTTTTCCTAGTCATCACCTATAATTGACTCTCCACCCTCACCATCTTTTTTCTTTAGCATAAGACATTCAGGTAATGACTGGCTATTTCAAGAGAGTTACTCAGTTTTCCTGGGTATCTCCAAGGGATACAGCGCGTATGCGTGTGTGCTGTGCTAAGTTGCTTCAGTCGCACCTGACTCTGTGATCCTATGGACTGTAGCCGGCCAGGCTCCTCTGTCCATGGGATTCTCCAGGCAAGCATACAGTGGGTTGTGATGCCCTCCTCAAGGGGAGCTTCCTGACCCAGGGATCAAACTCGCGTCTCTATATATTATTAAACTTTTATTGTTGTCATTAGTGTGTTTTATATCAATGTAACTATTATTTCAATTTTTGTATTGAAACCAAGCAGGATCCTGTGGAGCCCTCCCAGTCACAAATCCTTTTTGTGCCCCCTGTTCCTTGTCTGTAAGAAATAGGTTTTATTCAGTCTCTTAGACCTTTTCTGAGTTCCAAAGGGCAGACTCAAACAATTGCTAATTAAGTAAGTGAGGAAATGCAGAAATAAAGGAGGAACAGTCTTGAAACAATATTGCAGTGATGGGGGAAGGTCCTGGCTCTTCCTGAATAAATATACATAACAATATCTTTGAGGTTTTCCACAGAAAATAAGGTGGAGAATGGTAACCTCAGTCTGAGCACAAGATTCCTGAAACACCACCACCCCTTTACCTCACCACCAACTAACCAGAAGAAAGTCTCACACCCTGGAGCCCTCACTCCAAATTTTGCCTATAAAAACTTACTTGAAACCATCAGGGAGCTTAGGTTTCTTTGTGCACGAGCCACTCCTTCAGCTTGCTTGGCCCTGCAATGAACTCATCTCTGCTCCAAACTTGACGGTTTCCATTTGTTTGGCTTCACTGTGTGTTGGGCACACAAACTTGCATTTGGTAACAAGACCAGCCAAAGAACCTAAAGATGTAAGAGGAAAATTTTTCTGCCTATACAATTTGGGCAAAGGCAAAAATAAGAACTGACTCATTTGAAAAGACCCTGATGCTGGGGAAGATTGAAGGCGGGAAGAGAAGGGGTCGATAGAGGATGAGATGTTGGAAGGCATCAGCGGCTCAATGGACTTGAGTTTGAGGAGGCTACGGGAGTTGGTGATGGACAGGGAAGTCTGGCGTGCTTGTAGTACATGGGGTCGCAGAGTCAGACTCGACTGAGCAACTGAACTGAACTGATGAGAGTAACTCATTTCAGGGCCAGGTCTTTAGTTTTGAGTGCTGCAGAGTGAAAGGTTTTAGGTTGATACAAAACCCACAGCTCACTACCCAGGTCATTTCAAATGCTGTGATTAAAGAGCCCTCCTTCACATAGACTCTTTAATCACCCTATATAATCTTACAATTCCAAAACTGAAAAATAGCTCAGAAGGCCTTATCATGTTTCTGTTTCCAACTTCCCCTCAAGGGTCTTACAGATGCTTAAAAAAAAAAAAAAAGGGTTAATTAACAAGATAATGGGAATAAGCCAAGCAGAGAATCAAGGGACTCTTTCCCACAAGGTGGAAATTTTCTTAACTATTATTAATGTTACCTAACTCAAGTATGGCTGCTCAAACAAATCAGTCTTAATTTGTCTCTCTTTGGTAGAAATGAGAGTGATTGGACAGAGAAGTTATGTTTCAGTAGAAACTATAATACCCATTTTTGGGTATTAGATTTCAGTACTGTTCATTGTCTTTGAGATTTCAGTCTTTACTTATAAAGTGGACTGTACCCCAGTTTCTAGTTTCCTCTAAATATCTGGTTTTGACTCTCCAAACTAGTGTTTCCAATTTTATCCCATTCTTTTGACTTGGAATCATTAAGAACAAAAATTGCCTGTTTATTCCCTAAAGCCCTGCAAACTGAAGCTATATGACTTGATACAAACTTCAGAGAAATTGTCACAACAGCTCATGTTTAGATAATCTTTGTACCTATTGCTATATGGTCCAGAAAGTACCAATTTACCTGATAACATCATCAGAGACAGTCAAACTACAAACCCAGAAAATCCATCAGATTGCCACTGTCTGTACTCCTTTCAGCTAAAGATGCTTCAAGCCTGACATCTAGAACTCTTCCTTCAACTGGTAGTTCTCAGGACTCATAACTTCACAAAACTCAAAAACTTCAATATCTCTGTCTTTAGCTGAAGATGGCATTAGCTGTATCAGTTTCCCCAGGTATCTCCAATGGATAAAGAAGGTATGCATGTTATTAAACTTTTGTTTTTCTTCTATTAATCTGTCTTATATCACATGAGTTTTGGTTGGCCAAGTAAATTATACTGGAAGCTAATTGTGAAAAAATATGGAGTCTGAATTGCAGAGAGGAAACTCAAATGATGAGCATGTATGTTATATGTTGTGACAGCATGTTAAATATCATCTCATTTAGTACTAACAACTACTTTGTAGAATGTAATATTTCCCTTAATTGAAAGGCAAGAAAAATATTCAATTGAAGAATTGACCTTGTGTTCAAGGTCACACAACCAGTAAATTCAGAGCCTTCATTTTAATCCAAACTTGGAGAGTGTATTGCATCTCACTTCCTATTTTTAGACACGGTTTACTTTGTCAAATTACTCACAATCCTGGCATCTTAGCTTCTGCATTTGTTTGAAAGAAAAAAAAGAAGAAAAAAGTTATTCAGTTCAGCTTAGTTCAGTCACTCAGTCATGTCTGACTTACCTATCTGATAAAATTGGTGTAAGGATGAAATTGGAGAATGAATGTGGAAATGCTTTTAAAATCATATTGTGCAATACTATTAGATATTATTTATATCCTCTTAAAGTAGTCATCATCACCAGGTTTTACCATCACATTTAGCACTTAAATGCAGTCAAGCATGACAGAGTTCGGCCTGACAAGGGAAAGATAACAGCAAGCTAAAGTGAATGCTCCCTAATCCCCATCCACTCATCCATGGTTGCTGTGAACTGATAATACTCCTCCAAATTTTCAACTGTAGTTCACTAGCATCAAAAGTCTGATGAATAAGTGAAGCTGATCAGCCTCAAGCAGCATTTCTCTGCAGAGGTCCATATCTTTTAGCTTACAAAGTTGTAAAAACAACCTACCAAGATGAAAGATGTGAAAATATTGCCTTAAGTTTATAGCAAGATATCCTATACTGCAGATGTACAGAGTTTGCCCAACCACGCTGATAGAACACCTATTGGCCACTCTTAAGTGTCAAAAATGGAGATTTTGCCAAGTTAGGATGGGAGGTTAAAACAGCTTGTCTTTACCCAAGGGAAATTTTTTAAAAGTAAGGATGTTGTTGGGATTATTTTGTTGACTTCATGTGTAGTTTTTCATCTTGATTTCCATGTGCTTGTGTGTACTTTAAAATAATTGTCATTTTTGAAGAATGATATCTGTTTATATTTTGCAGGTAAATTTAAACATAGTTGAAAAAGTTCTGTTGAGTGAGGGAATTTTTGTAAGGATACAAATTAGTCTCACATATTCTCAAATATGTTTAAAATAATACAATAAAAAAGAGAAATATTAAAATAATATTTAAACTAGCTTTCATGTTGTATAGCTTGTTGAGAAACCTTGTATAGAGAGAAGGACAAGCATCCTCCTGATAAACAGATAAAAAACTGAGGCTCAGAGTGTTACACCCAGTTATAGATGATTAAAGTTAGATTCAAATATATATGAGGAAAGAATGGGGAAGAATTTTATATTTTGGCATATTCAGAGAATCTTTATTTAAGTGGATTTATTGGGAAGTTAGACATTTCATACAACCAAATTCCCAGATAAGGAATTTTTATTCCTTTGTATCCCTACTGCCTAACTCTTTAATTTGAGCACATGGAAGAAAGTATACTAGAGATGAATTTAATATTTACTTTTTCTTTTCCTTGATAACTCATTGCTATCATTTAGGTCAGTGGGATTCAATTCAAAAATGCCTTTAGAATTACATGGCAAGTGGACTGTTTGCCCCTATGGTAAATGGTCTGCTGTATTTTTGTATTGAGCAGAATGAATATCTCTGCTTGTAATTATTAATTGTTTGCTTTCCCTCTTATCTATTTAGGAAGTAACATTCCTCCATCCTTTTATCGCCAATCTCAATCTTTCTACTTTGCTGTTGTAGGGGAGGAAAAAAAAAGTGTTTCCTTTTCTTCAAGATTCTTGGCTGAGAATAGATTAACAGGAAAAAACAAACTGATATTTAATAACATGTATACCTCCTTTATACATGGGTCATATCCAGGAAAACAAAGTAACTCCATGAAATGGTTCAATCCACCATCTTAAAATATTATCTCCTGCTAAAGACAAAATATGTTGGAGAGGTGGATGGGAGCAAGTTACAGGAGGTTTTAAGGAAAGGCATGGTAAATAAGGACATGCTGATATTATGCAGATTTAAGTTATTGCTTTTTCTGTTGATAACAGTCAAGAGATCTAATCACCCTCCTCTTTCTAGTAGGGAGGAATCACTCTTACATTTCTCTCACAAAAAAATGTAAATTTCTCTTCAGACTGATTTTCAGAACTTCTTCTGCATCTTATGTTTCTTAATAATCGTTGTTTAATCACTAAGTCGTGTCCGACTCTTTGCAACCCCAGGGACTGTAACCCACCAGGCTCCTCTGGCCATAGGATTTTCCTGGCAAGAATACTGGAGTGGGTTTCCATGCCCTCTGCCAGGAGACATTCCTGACCTAGGGATTGAACCCAGTCTCCGATGTCTCCTCCATTGGCAGGTGGGTTCTTTACCACTAGCGCCACCTGGGAAGACCTTGCACACACCCTATTCTTGTCAGCAACTCCACCCTTTTGAAATTGCAGAAGAAAATACAAGACGATACTCCTGTATGACTATGCAATGTCTCTCTACTCACTGGGGAGGGTGGCACAGTTCTTGAGATGCTAGACTACTGTATTCTTACTTTGCCTGGCAAAGTAATAGAGCCACTCTTTCTTTTCCTTCACTCTGTCTCTGTATTTCTGTTTGGCATTGGTGCACAGATTTTGGCAACATCTCTTGCACTGGCAGGCAGCTTCTTTACCACTGAGCCACAATTAGCCCCAAATAATCCTTATGCCAAACAGGCATATTTGTGGATTCCCCTTCACTGTTTATTTGTTTTCAAAGTAAAGGCAACATACTTTGAGTTGAGAATTTCCTTACGTTAAAATCAACAAAATTTAATGAAAAAAAATGCTAACATTGTAACTAAAGAGTTTGTTAAAATTTTATTTAAATTCCATGTTTTCAGTTATATTCTGAGGGGTTAGAATACATGCAGATTTACTAAAACTTCCTAATAGTGACATGCTATTTGCTCTCAACTGAGAATTTATTTCATAATATTCATGATATGCTATGAATAATTTTTACTAGCCCTCTTTGTGTTTCTTTCTTTCTTTTTTTTTTTGATTTGTTTTGTTTTGCCACAACACAAAGCTTGCTGGTCTTAGTTCCTCAACCAGGGATTGCACCTAGGCCCTCCAGCAATGACAGCATGCAGTCCTAACCAATAGATTGCCAGGGATTTCCCTGGGCCAACTTTGTTTAATTTTTTTTCCATATTTTTCCTTTTTGGACTCTTGTACAAATCACTTTTCATTATGTTTGCACAAAGCATGGAATTTCATACAAAGGTGTACGAAATAGAGATACTGGAAAACTGGAGTTCAAAGGTGACTCTTTGAATAATACAGGAGGAGTGATAAAGGGAAATAAATGAGAAGCTGTTGTGGCCACCAGTATAAGGCCTAATTATTCTTGCCCGAGGCAAAAGAGAAAAGGGTTCCTGGGATTTCTTTTCCTCTGCATTTGGTGCCTTTGATGTAAACAGACTCCAGTGAAAACTGGCCAGCCCCATTCAGCCCAATGGAAGAGGCTTAGAATCTGTGGAGGGGAGGGATGAGCTGGTCATCAGGTAAGAACTGAATTTCAGGTGTTTTCTGTGACTTGACACTAAATTAAGCCTAGAAAACGTTAGTAAAATGAATATAGGTGAGAGTAGTGGCAAATTCTAATGTGTGCACACATACTATGTTTTCAAGTGTAGTAGATAAAGAAGCCTTTTAAAAGTCACAGAAAATGTTTGGTATGTCTCTGACTCTGAGGGCAGTTGTAGGACAGCTTACTTGCTCACTCTTTTACTTTCTTACATCAACCTTGTTCCGGAATTCAGTCTCTTCACTGGCTTTCACAAGATAACCTGTCATACAGTTGAACTGAGTGACTTTCTTAAACTTTGCTAAAGAACCAGGCAGATGTTCAGAAAATAACTGTACCATGAAAAAGTTTCCTCTTTTTCACTCTTACCCTCTTCATTCCTCCTGTAATCTCTCAATTTTCATATTTCATAATGTAGAAGAATTTTCTCCATTAATGTTTTGGAGCTGGCTACGGTGTCTATCTAAGAAAGCCTTTTAAGACATTTCTCATAATATTAATTACATTTCCTATTAAAATGCATGAATGGTTCAGTAGACTTTGTTGTTACATACTCATGAAATTCCTTTTACTTTTTAATTATGAAAATTTCCAAGTATATGGGAATAAATAGCACCATGATCTTTACCCAGCTTTAAAAGCTACCAAAATTTTTCTACACACGTTTTACTTATTCCTCCCTCTTTTTCTATCACTAAGATATATCAAAGCACTTCATTTTAAAATTCTTCAGTCTTAAAAAAAGGACAGTTTGAAAATACATAGTGCTTTATCATATTTTACTTATTAACAAAAGTGTTTAGTAATATTTTATAACCAATATGCATTCCAAGTTCTCTGGTTGTTTAAAAAGGTTTCTTTTTCATAAAAATCAGCATATGCTCCAAATCCAGTATATCTTCTAACATGTTTCTGTTTTATATATGAATATTTTTCATAGTTTTTTTTCTAGTTTAATATATTTGGGGTAAATCTACTAAAAGTAAAAATCAAATAGAAGAGGAATGTTGCAGATATCAGGAAAAGACCAGTTGTGAAGAATGAGAGTGAGAAAGAGAAGCCATATCTCAGCAAGTACAGCAACAACAAAATATAATTTTTAAAGCAGAGAGCATTGCCTTAGGACCTGTGCAAATTTCACTGTAGGCTATTTTTCAAACTTAGACCTTTTCTGAAATTCTTTTAGTTCATTTTAACTTTGGGGTTACCGTTTTCATCTTTTTTTATGGCTGCATTTCCTAGATGTGTGCTGCTCATCTCTTGGGATATCATTTACTTCAAGGTGAATTTTATTTTTTGAAAGTGCATATTTGTTTGTTAATTCTAGGGTCTTTGACAGCTAAACTGCTCTCACATTGCTTGAATTCCCCACAATCTCCTTACTGATTCTCCTTATTCTTTTTTGTTTAGCCCACACTTGAGTTTATAAGGGTTTTTTCCAAGTGTTCCCAGTTCTCAGATTCCCATTCAATGCATGATCTCCTGTAGGGGTGAATATGGCAATTTACCAAGGCCTCTCCCCTTTTCTTGTTCTCAGTGTTCTTAATACTGTCCAGTTGCTCATGATGCTTGGGGAGTACTAATCATATTTATCCATATTTTGATTTTGTGAGGATTACTTTATTACCTAATTCAGCTTAAGATGTCCATATATTTGTTTTGATTTTATTTCACTATTTATTTTTTAAGACAGGTTTTTAGGGAGATAGATGATAGAAAGAAAAAAATAGATGATTGACAGATAGATAGGATGAATGTCATGTCTTTGCCACTGGAAGAAGTGTCTTCATACAACTGATAAAAATTCCTTACATTTTGAAAGCATTAAGTTCTCATTTCCAAAATCAGATTGATTATATTCTTTGCAGCCAAAGATGGAGCAGCTCTACACAGTTAGCAAAAAGAAGACCAGGAGCTGACTGTGGCTCAGATCATAAACTCTTTATTGCCAAATTCAGACTGAAATTGAAGAAAGTAGGGAAAACCAATAGACCATTCAGAAAAGACCTAAATCAAATCCCTTATGATTATACAGTGGAAGTAAGAAATACATTTAAGGGACTAGATCTGATAGACAGAGTGCCTGTTGAACTATGGACGGAGGATCATGACATTGTACAGGAGACAGGGATCAAGACCATATCCAAGAAAAAGAGATGCAAAAAGGCAAAATGGCTTTCTAAGTAGGCCTTAAAAATAGCTGTGAAAAGAAGGGAAGCGAAAAGCAAAGGAGAAAAGGAAAGCTATACCCATTTGAATGCAGAGTTTCAAAGAATAGCAAGGAGAGATAAGAAAGCCTTCCTCAGTGATCAATGCAAAGAAATAGAGGAAAACAACAGAATGGCAAAGACTAGAAATCTCTTCAAGAAAATCAGAGATTATAAGAGAACACTTCATGGAAAGATGGGCTCAATAAAGGACAGAAAAGGTATGAACCTAACGGAAGCAGAAGATATTAAGAAGAGTTGGCAAGAATACACAGAAAAACTATACAAAAGAGATCTTCATGACCCAGATAATCACGATGGTGTGATCACTCACCTAGAGCCAGACATCCTGGAATGTGAAGTCAAGTGAGCCTTAGGAAACATCACTATGAATAAAGCTAGTGGAGGTGATAGATTCCAGGTGAGCTATTTCAAATCCTAAAGGCTGATGCTGTGCAAGTGCTGCACTCAATATGCCAGCAAATTTGGAAAGCTCAGTAGTGGCCACAGGACTGGAAAAGGTAAGTTTTCATTCTAACGACAAAGAAAGGCAATGCCATAGAATGCTCAAACTACTGCACAATTGCACTCATCTCACACGCTAGTAAAGTAATGCTCAAAATTCTCCAAGCCAGGCTTCAGCAATATGTAAACTGTGAACTTCCAGATGTTCAAGCTGCTTTTAGAAACAGTAGAGGAACCAGAGATCAAATTGCCAACATCTGCTGGATTATCTAAAAAGCAAGAGAGTTCCAGAAAAACATCTATTTCTGCTTTATTGACTACGCCAAAGCCTTTGACTGTGTGGATCACAATAAACTGTGGAAAATTCTGAAAGAGATGAGAACACCAGACCACTTGACCTACCTCTTGAGAAACCTGTATGCAAGTCAGGAAGCAACAGTTAGAACTGGACATTGAACAACAGACTGATTCCAAATAGGAAAAGCAGTACGTCAAGGCTGTGTATTGTCACCCTGCTTATTTGACTTATATGCAGAGTACATTATGAGAAATGCTGGACTGGAAGAAGCACAAGTTGGAATCAAGTTTGCCAGCATAAATATCAATAACCTCAGATAAGCAGATGACACCACTCTTATGGCAGAAAGTGGAGAAGACCTAAAGAGCCTCTTGCTGAAAGTGAAAGAGAGTGAAAAAGTCAGCTTAAAACTTAACATTCAGAAAACAAAGATCATGGCATCCAGTCCCATCACTTCTTGGCAAACAGATGGGGAAACAGTGGCAGACTTTATTTTTCTGGGCTCCAAAACCACTGCAGATGGTGATTGCAGCCATGAAATTAAAAGACGCTTACTCCTTGGAAGGAAAGTTATGACCAACCTAGACAGCATATTAAAAACAGAGATATTACTTTGCTAACAAAGGTCCATCTAGTCAAGGCTATGATTTTTCCAGTAGTCATGTAAGGATGTGAGAGTTGGACTATAAAGAAAACTGAGCACCAAAGAATTGATGTTTTTGAATTGTGGTGTTGGAGTATACTCTTGAGAGTCCGTTGGACTACAAGGAGATACAGTCAGTCCATCCTAAAAGAGATCAGTCCTGGGTGTTCATTGGAAGGACTGATGTTGAAGGTGAAGCTCCAATATTTGGTCACCTGATTCAAAGAGCTGACTCATTGGAAAAAACCCAGATGCTAGGAAAGATTGAGGGCAGGAGGAGAAAGGGACGACAGAGGATGAGATGGTTGGATGGCATCACTGACTCAATGGACATGAGTTTGAGTAAACTATGGGAGTCGGTTACGGCCAGGGAGGCCTGGCGTGCTGCAGTCCATGGGTTAGAAAAGGGTCAGACAGGACTGCGTGACTGAACTGAACTGAATATTTTGCTAGCATGCCCTTACACAATACAAATTCTAGGGTTAATACATGTCAAAACAATCCTTGTAGTCCTCATTATATGTTTTTGGGTGTGAGCATAGTTAAGAATTTCTGGAAGGTGTATCACCTATAGATAGTAATTTTTTTTTTAGGTTAAAGTTATAGTTATGCTAAACAATGTTATTATCACAATATAAATTCTAGATAGACAGACACTGAATTTCAGGAATGTCACTCTTAGAAAGGAATGACTGGATTACTTTTGTTATACTTCTTAATGTGAGGATAAAGCAGGATAGAAGTTAGGGGTATCTGTTAACTGTAGTGATGATGCTGGGTCACAGTTTGATATCAATATGATCACAATTGGCGTTCATGTAAGTCCAGTGAAGATAAGATGAATAGTTTATCATGACAGAAAGTAGGAAAGATAAGGAACTGATATGAATATGAAAGAAAAGTAGAAAGATTTCTTCTAAAATATGCCCTTACTAAATCATCTATGGATAGTAACTAGCTCTCAAGTACTGTCACCAATTTCTTTTGCAGGCTACTAATAGGGAAACATAGTTACTTATATTGATGAGATTGAAATAAGGGATTATACATTACTAAAGACAGTTTATGAATATTTTGTCTAAACATTACTCTCAGTTTGCTACTCAGCCCAGCTAATTTGTTTTTCTACCACATCGGAATCTTTATTTATTTTTTAACTCCAAACATAACTAACAGAATCCAGATTATAAACCGAGCTGTACACCACTTGTTAAATGACTGTTATCATGATTTTTCATAGTTTAGAATGTGTGCAGGGAAGGCTGAGTCTGCATGAAAGTGATAGTCAGTGTATTCAGTATAGTTCTACCTGCTGTACTCGGATGAAGATATTCTCCAGTTTTCAGCATTGGATATTGCAGCAGGATGTTTTGTTCACATAAGGAATTTTATCAGAAAACAAGTGTGTCCACAAACATCAGAAAGGAGCATCCAATAGGGATTCAAATAAGATTGTAAAATGTCTCACTTTTCCAATGAACCAGTCTACTCCTTAAGAGCATCACTTGCTCCTGTATTAGAATGTGGCTTTAACCTGTGGCTTTATAACATCACTACCATACCCTTCATGTAGAGCCAAAAGAAGTCTCACAGTGGGAAGATACTGCTACTAACTCCCAACCCTATATGCCATAATGAATGCTGAAGTTCTCCAGCTATTGCTCTATGGCTGTTAGAATAGTAAAGGAGACTTTATATTAGGAAACTTAATTCATAGATATATTCTTGGGGAAAATGGGTCAAGAAAGAAAAAAATACCAGCATTAAATTCCTAGGGTTGAGTAATATAGTTCTATTTCAAAAGGTGACACTTTTAGGTTTTTATATTAACAAAAAGAAAAATAAGAAATTAAAAGATTATAAAAGGAAAATGAAACTTTATAGGTAGAGTTTATTCAGATGCATAGGCATTACTTCGCTGACAAGCATAAAGACATGAGATGGTATTAAAGATTAAATTTTAGGACTATAGTGCCAAATGGGCTTCCCAGGTGGATTAGTGGTGAACAATTCACTTGCAAATGCAGGAGACACAGTAGACCTGAATTCGATATTGGGGTCAAGAAAATCCCCTGGAGAAGGAAACGGCAATTCACTCTAGTATTTGTTGCCCGGAAAATTCCATGGACAGAGGAGCCTGGTGGGCTATAGTTGATAGGGTCTCAAAGACTGGGACACGACAGAGTATGCACCCACCACACAATAATGCCAAACAGGTGACAAATTCTAACAAGAGTACCAAATGATGGGCCCAAAGGCCATTTCCTTAAGCTAGTGATTGCTACATTTTCTTCAAAGAAGGAGGAAATTTTTTTTATTCAGAAAAAATTGTGAAATCACAGTAGCTAACAATTAAATGCTTAAAGTAAGTTTACAATCAAAGATAGATACTAGAATTGCTACATTTGATTTGGAATGCAAATGCTGATTAGGGGTATGGGGTCCTGATAATCTTAGCAACTGCAGGGAGATAGTGGCATCTACATAATGCTTGTTTTTCCCCCATGAGTACACAGCGAAAGCACACAGTCCTAACTGCTGGACCACCAGAGCATATCTTAAATGAGTTTCATCTGTACTTACCTTCACCAACTATTTCTTGAGCATCCTAAGTACTCTGGTAGGTATTGGAGAATCCAGTGATAAACAGCTCACTTTCTAGTGGGTAAGACTTTTAAAAAACATTGAACTTATGATAGTAAATAGCTTGTTGAACCTACATGCTGGCATATATACACATATGTCCCATTTAACTCTCATTCTATTGATTTTGGCTTCATTTCGTGGCCTGTGAATATTATTCGAAATCCTGATTCTGTCATCAACTATATAAGCTCTGTTTCCTCTTCTTTTCTTTGCTACCATTAACTCATTATATCTATAAAATTCATAGCTATTTCATTTATATTATCACTGAAGTAAGTGATAAACAATTCAACAGCATAGCATTGTGATTTTTAGTCAAGCAGAATTTCTTCTCCTCAAATTATAATCAGTAAAATGTAGAGAAAAATTACCAAATTGCTTTTATCTTCAGTCTGATCATATAGAAATTCGTAAAACTAGTATTTATTTCTGGGGACCTATGTGACAATTAAATTGACATTCTATTATTGTATTCAAAGTTACAGTCACATAATAGGGACTAACTAATTAGTTAAGCAACAAACTATGACAAAGGACCTAAGTCATCCTATCTGATTATTATTCATCTATTGCTCAAATGGCTATTGAATATCAAGTCTCTTCCAAATATTTTACCAAAGCCTACAGATCTCAGGAACATTAAGATGCATTTTCGAGTTTGTGATTAATTATGAAAGATAGATAATCAGAAAGCTTTCAAGCAAGATATGCATGCATATGTGTTCAGTCACATCTGACACTTTGCAACTCTATGGAATGTAGCCCACTAGGCTCACTTGTCCATGGGGTTTTCTGGCAATAGTACTGGAGTGGGTTGCCATGCCTTCCTTCAGGGGCTCTTCCTGGCCCAGGGATTGAAACTGCATCTCCTGCGTCTTCTGCATTGATAGGCTGTTTAATTATCACTGAGTCATTTGGGAATCTCCAAGCAAGATATATAATAGTATCAATCAATTGCATCCATATTTTTCTGTATCATTTACAAATATGCTAGCTGATGCTTGTTGATGTCATTTTCAAAACCTTGAGATCTAGCTTCGTCATCTGAAGGTGAAGTTCAAATTTCAAATGATACAGAGCAAAACCCTTTAAAGTCAAATTTAAATCTATCTCTCATCTTACTTTATCTCCTTGTGCCTTGTGTAAACACTGCTCTCTAACCAAACCAACTGCTCACCATTTCACATGCATATTAAGCTCCCTCTTGCTGCTGTGCCACAATTTTGCACAAGCACATTTTTCTTTCCAAGTCTGCAGTTAGTTCTCTTACTCTCTTTTCTTTACCTGGCAAATTCCTGTTTCAAGAATGCATTTAAAAATACCTACTCTTATGAAGACTTTCTGATTTTCCTGGGCAGAGGGAGCACTTGCCTCTTCCAGCTTTCTAAAACATATTATATATGCCTCTTCTATATTTGAGAAAGATATTAATCTTTGTACTAACATTTTCTTATGATAAAACTGTATGACAATATGTGAAATGTTCAATTTACTTAATCATTCTTATATTGTATAAATGTGTTTTGCTTTTTATAACTTTCTTTCAGACATATTTGTTCTTGTAGTTTTTAAGATAAATGACAAAGGTTGAATTACTGAGTCAACAATGCATAATTTATATCTAGTTTCTGTCATATTGTTACTTTGACTAATATTTAAATGCACTGATGTGTGTGGAACTTTAAAGAAGCCACTCTTTATGAATCAAAGGGTATCAGTGCCATACAAATAATCACCACATTTCTTTCTATCTTAGTCTTAAGTTTGTTTTTCGATATATAAAGGAAGTTTAATTTAAGATGATAACCATCTGTGTGATATCTTCCCAGCAGCTGTTCTATCTTGCTCATTTTGAGAGTTTGATTTCTCTAAACCAAGAAAGGTTTTATGCAAGAAAGATTTAATGATGCACAAATAATACACTTTCACCTTTAAAGCAAACACCTTGGAATTTACATCTTTAGATGATTGTCACATGTCAAAATTTGTATCAAATAGAGGAAAACAACAGAATGGGAAAGCCTAGAGATCTCTTTAAGAAAGTTACAGATACCAAGGGAACATTTCATGCAAAGATGGGCTCAATAAAGGACAGAAATAGTATGGACCAAACAGTAGCAGAAGATATTAAGAAGAGGGCAAGAATACACAGAAGAAATGTACAAAAAAGATCTTCACGACCCAGATAACCATGATGGTGTGATCACTCACCTATGGCCAGACATCTTGGAATGTGAAGTCAAGAGGGCCTTAGAAAGCATCACTACGAATAAAGCTAGTGGACATGATGGAATTCCAGTTGAGCTATTTCAAATCCTGAAAGATAATGCTGTGGAAATGCTGCACTCAACATGTCAGCAACTTTGGAAAACTCAGCAATGGCCCCAGGACTGGAAAAGGTCAGTTTTCATTCCAATTACAAAGAAAGGCAATGCCAAAGAATGCTCAAACTACCGCACAATTGCACTCATCTCACACACTAGTAAAGTAATGCTCAAAATTCTCAAAGCCAGGCTTCAGCAATACGTGAACCGTGAACTTCCAGATGTTCAAGCTGGTTTTAGGAAAGGCAGAGGAACCAGAGATCAAATTTCCAACATCTGCTGGATTATCTAAAAAGCAAGAGAGTTCCAGAAAAACATCTATTTCTGCTTTATTGACTACGCCAAAGCCTTTGACTGTGTGGATCACAATGAACTGTGGAAAATTCTGAAAGAGATGGGAACACCTGATCACCTGATCTGTCTCTTGAGAACCCTCTAGGCAGGAAGCAACACTTAGAACTGGACATGGAACAGACTGATTCCAAATAGGAAAAGCAGTACATCAAGGCTGTATATTGTCACCCTGTTTATTTAACTTATATGCAGAGTACATCATGGGAAATGCTGGGCTGGGAGAAGCTCAAGCTGAAATCAAGATTGCCAGAAGAAATATCAATAACGTCAGATACGCAGATGACACCACCCTTATGACAGAAAGTGAAGAGGAACTAAAAAGCCTCTTGCTGAAAGTGAAAGAAGAGAGTGAAAAAGTTGGCTTAAAGCTCAACATTAAGAAAACTAAGATCATGGCATCTGACCCCATTACTTCATGGGAAATAGATGGAGAAACAGTGGAAACAATGAGAGACTTTATTTTTGGGGGCTCCAAAATCACTGCAGATGGTGATTGCAGCCATGAAATTAAAAGACGCTTACTTCTTGGAAGGAAAGTTATGACCAACCTAGACAGCATATTAAAAAGTAGAAACATTATTTTGTTAACAATGGTCCATCTAGTCAAGGCTACGGCTTTTCCAGTGGTCATGTATGGATGTGAGAGTTGGACTGCAAAGAAAGCTGGGCACAGAAGAATTGATGGTTTTGAACTGTGGTGTTGGAGAAGACTCTTGAGAGTCCCTTGGACTGCAAGGCTATCTAACCAGTCCATCCTAAAGGAGATCGGTCCTGAGTGTTCACTGGAAGACTGATGTTGAAACTGAAACTCCAATACTTTGGCCACCTCATACAAAGAGTTGACTCATTGAAAATGACCCTGATTCTGGGAAGGACTGGGGGCAGGAGGAGAAGAGGATGACAAAGGATGAGATAGCTGGATGGCATCGCTGACTTGATGGACATCAGTTTGGGCAAAGTCCAGGCATTGGTGATGGACAGGGAGGCTTGGCATGCTGTGATTCATAGGGTCGCAAAGAGCGGACATGACTGAGCGACTGAACTGTCTGAAAGGATCTAAAGATGGTTCCATTACTCAAAAAAATTTGACTTTTTTGGAACAGTCTCTGAAGACACTAACAAAAATAATAATCTTACACTTATCTTTCTTTCCTACTAAAAAATTCATCACTTCACTGATAAGTTGAATTGTTGACTGAGTCATTTTCTAATTGCCCAAATGTTAAATATATCTTCAATGCTGAACTGAATGTGAATGCTGAAAAAAAGGTGTATGAATCTGAAGTTCCCAAGGGGGGATTTCAATTATTTTTAAGCATCACTGAAATAAGTACAATCTTCTAGAAGAAAATTACTTATAAGATGACAGAACTCTTTTTTTTTTCATTTATTGTATGTCTACCAACAAAATCTCTTTTATTGTCTTGTTGCTCTACATTTATTGGCATTTCACAATTTTTAGAGAATTTCAACATACCTATATTTCATTTGATTCTTTCATCAGCCTTATTCACTACATTGTAAACAGGTAGTTTTTAAGCATCTTTACTCTACTAATGAAATGGCAACCCACTCCAGTATTCTTGCCTAGAGAACCCTGTGGATGGAGGAGTCTGGTGGGCTGCTGTCCATAGGGTTACACAGGGTCAGACATGACTGAAGCAACTTAGCATGCACACATGCTTTGGAGAAAGAGATGGCAGCCTACTCCAGTATTCTTGCCTGGAGAATCCCAGGGACAGAGGGGCCTGATGGGCTGCCTGCCATCCTTGAGGTCGCACAGAGTCGGACACAACTGAAGTGATTGAGCAGCAGCAGCAGCAGCAGCATTCTACTAATGATTCCATGACATTCAAGATATTATTTACTTTGGATACCAAAAGGACAGTAGATGATGAAACTGAGACTATACTCCAGACTCTTAATTTCTGTTTTTAGTCTATTTTTCCTTCTCATACTATCTTCAAGCTGTTAGGATTCCTTATCTTCTGAAAATGCATCCAGAACTTTGAGTTAATTAACCTGACACAGTAGAAGACTTTGTAAATTTCTGTTCTTTATATTAAGTGTTCTCAAGCCCATGGCGAAATATAATAGGCTTCAGTTTCTAGTACTTTTACATACATATTTTCCATTAGGCAGCATATTATCTATGATAATGAACTCTCATGTTTTATTGCATGTACGAACAACTCAGTAAACTTACCATACTCAGGGGTTTTAAGTACCTTGAATAGTCTTCTGACTAATTAATTACTGAGCTAACTTCTTGTAGCCCAAAAAAGACATACTATCTTCCCAAGTATGATAATATATATGTGTGTGTGTGTGTGTGTGTGTGTGTGTGTGTATATATATATAATTTTTTTACCTATGGATAAATATAAAAAATTAAATACCAAATCTTGCAATCTTGTATTGTTTCAGGACTCTTTAAGCACTTTAGGCACTCAGAAGGCCGATGCTACAAAATGAATTAGCATAATTGATTTATTAAGTTCCTTTCCATTTTTATGCATGTAACATAATGAGTATCTCCAGATAAGGTACTCCAGGGAAATTGCTAGTTAGGATGCTCAGGAAAGTTTGAACTCTCTAAGGCTGCTTTAGAAAGTTCCATGTTATGCCAGATGGTTTACCAGAATTCTAAGATTATTATAAGATTCCCAGGAGCCCGTGAGGCAGATCAGAAATTTAAATGGAGTCTGGATCCCTTCTGCCACCCTGTGTGTACTTTTGACTTTCAGAAACTTGATTTTGATTCAAGTGAGCAAATACTTAACTTCTTACCTACTATGTACCAAACACTTGGTGAGACTGGAAACAACAGTGACAAACCCATGGTCCCTGCCTTCAAGCATTTTATCCTCTAATAAGAGAAACAGGCAGGTAAACAAATGAAGTCTAGTAAGTACAAGAAAAAATATGTGCAAGACATGGAGGGAAAGAAGAGAATAACAAAACTATGGAAGAAACTGCTTTCACACTGAGCCCCATTTACCTCCCTTCATCACTTGGCACAGTCTGGGGCTGGAAATCAAAATTATCCCATAGAGTGATTCACTGAATTGCATAGTACCAAATATACATATTGGTATGCTGAGATTTTCTTGGGACATAACATACTATCCTGAAATCTCAGATCCTGGAGAAAATTGGAATACCCCATCTAAAAGATGCTGTTAAACCCTTGACTTTAGAATTAGATGCCTGGATATGTTTATCTTTTGTTAGCACAATAATTTAAAGACAAACCATTAGAGTCTATCTTTGTATACTTTTAGCAAATGTTTCCTTTGAATGATTGCACAAGGTAAGAAATTAGCTGTAAGTTACTGACACAAAAATATATTAATCAGGGACTAGTTGGGAATACAGATACCATGCTAAGTATATTCAGTGGAAAGGGATTAAAAAGAGGGGAAATAGAAGTTTGTGTAATATTTGTCAGGGCTATAAAAGCAGAAGTCAGGAAGCTACCAATGAAAAACATCAGCTTTTAATAGCACAAAAATTGAAGAGTTTCAGGAAAATTCCAGTAAACCTAGAGTTACAGTCAGCTTGCAGCTGCCACCAACTACTGAGCAGAGAGCCTGGCATACAGTAAGCACTCAGTAAATAACGGAGGTTATTATTATTTTTATTGTTGTTGTTATTATTATCATCATCGTATTTGTTGAGTAAAGCATAAATTATCTGATACTCAACCTGGTATTTACTCTGAAAATATACTAAATTCAAAATAAAATGGCAATTCTTAGGGGAGATTAATGAATAAACTGGCTTTTCTTTTCTGGAGAGTGGGAGAGTGGGGACACGAGAGTATTAGCCAATCAACGAGGGATGTGTGGCTGTGTTTGTGTATGTGAATATTTGAATAATACTTTGTCTCTCCTTGTTTATCCTTCCAAGTCTTCCTCAAATGCCTTGTCATCAACAGATTCTCACTGGGAACAGGGTTCTAAGAGAGATCAGCGATATTCCCAACCCAGGAGTTGAATCCAGGTCTCTCTCATTGCAGGCACATTCTTTACCCGCTGACCCACAAGGGAAGCCCAAGAATACTGGAGTGGGTAGCCTATCCCTTCTCCAGTTGTTCTTCATGATCCAGAAATTGAACTGGGGTCTCCTGCACTGCAGGCAGATTCTTTACCAACTGACATATCAGGTAAGTTCCTAGGAAATGCTATACTGGGTTTATGTTGAATGGACTGTCATATGCTTGCCAAAGTTACTCCTAACATATCTACAAATTGAATTGCTAATTTTCTTTTTGTTGTTTATCAATATGTCCTTGTTTATATTTTAATTTCAAGAAGAATATATATAGAAAGAAAGGTAAGAATTCTTATATAAATGATAAGCCAATTTAAGAGCTGGCACTTTAACTCTGGGTGGGAGGGTGACAGCATTTCAAATGGTTCAAAGCACAAACTAAAATGAGACTAGACCTAGGTTTCAGCTCCACCTTTACAATTTATTAACTGCATACTTTTGAGCAAGATATCTACTTTTACAATTTCAGCTTCCACATCTGAAAAATGGGGATGTGTGTGGATTTTTGCTCAGTCCTGTATGGCTCTTTGTAACCCCAGGGACTGTAGCCCACCAGGTTCCTCTATCCATGAAATTTTTCAGGTAAGAATACTGGAGTGGGTTGCCATTTCTTAATCCGGGGGATCTTCCTAATTAAGGGATCAAACACATGTCTCTTGCGTCTCCTGCATCATCAGGCAGATTCTTTACCACTGTACCACCTGGAAAAGCCTGGGAGCAATATTGCCACCTGGGGATAATATCCTTCAAGTTGCTTGATAGATTAAAATAAATAATGTATAAAGACTACTGAGCAGGGAGCCTGGCATACAGAATTTCAGTTCAGTTCAGTTCAGTCGCTCAGTTGTGTCCTACTCTTTGTGACCCCATGAATTGCAACATGCCAGGCCTCCTTGTCCATCACCAACTCCCAGAGTCGACCCAAACCCATGTCCATTGAGTCGGTGATGCCATCCACCCATCTTATCCTCTGTCGTCCCGTCCTTCTCCTGTCCTCAATCCTTCCCAGCATTAGGGTCTTTTCCAGTGAGTCAACTCTTCGCTTGAGGTGGCTAACGTATTGGAATTTCAGTTTCAACATCAGTCCTTCCAATGAACACCCAGGACTGATCTCCTTTAGGATGGAGTGCTTGAATCTCCTCGCAGTCCAAGGGATTCTCAAGAATCTTCTCCAACACCACAGTTCAAAAGCATCAATTCTTCGGCGCTCAGCTTTATTTATAGTCCAACTCTAACATCCTTATATGACTACTGGAAAAACCATAGCCTTGACTAGACAGATCTTTGTTGATAAAGTAATGTCTCTGCTTTTCAATATGCTATCTAAGATGGTCATAACCTTCCTTCCAAGGAGTAAGTGTCTTTTAATTTCATGGCTACAATCACCATCTGCAGTGATTCTGGAGCCCCCAAAAATGAAGTCTCTAATCGTTTCCACTGTTTCCTCATCTATTTCCCATGAAGTAATGGGGCCAGGTGCCATGATCTTAGTTTCCTTAATGTTGAGCTTTAAACCAACTTTTTCACTATCCTCTTTCACTTTCATCAAGAGGCTTTTTAGTTCCTCTTCACTTTCTGCCATAAGAGTGGTGTCATCTGCATATCTGAGGTTATTGATATTTCTTCCAGCAATCTTGATTCCAGCTTGTGCTTCTTCCATCCCAGCATTTCTCATGATGTACTCTGCATATAAGTTAAATAAACAGGGTGACAATATACAGCCTTGACTTACTGCTTTTCCTATTTGGAACCAGTCTGTTGTTTCATGTCCAGTTCTAACTGTTGCTTCCTGACCTGCATACAGGTTTCTCAAGAGACAAGTCAAATGGTCTGGTATGCCCATCACTTTCGGAATTTTCCACAGTTTATTGTAATCCACGCAGTCAAAGACTTTGGCGTAGTCAATAAAGCAGAAATATATGTTTTTCTGGAACTCTCTTGCTTCTTCAATGATCCAGCAGATGTTGGAAATTTGATCTCTGGTTCCTCTGCCTTTTCTAAAACCAGCTTAAACATCTGGAAGTCCATGGTTCACATATTGCTGAAGCCTGGCTTGGAGAATTTTGAGCATTACTTAACTAGTATGTGAGATGAGTGCAATTGTGCGGTAGTTTGAGCATTCTTTGGCATTGCTTTTCTTTGGGATTGGAATGAAAACTGAACTTTTCCAGTCCTGTGGCCATTGCTGAACAGTATAAAAGGGCAAAGGGATAGGATACTGAAAGATTAACTTCCCAGGTCAGTAGGTGCCCAATATGATACAGGAGATCAGTGGAAAAATAACTCCAGAAAGAATGAAGGGATGGAGCCAAAGCAAAAACAATACCCAGTTGTGGATGTGACTAGTGATAGATGCAAGGTAAGATGCTGTAAAGAGCAATATTGCATAGGAACCTGGAATGTTAGGTCCATGAATCAAGGCAAATTGGAAGTGGTCAAACAGGATATGGCAAGAGTGAATGTCAACATTGTAGGAATCAGTGAACTGAGATGGACTGGAATGAGTAAATTTAACTCAGATGTCCATTATATTTACTACTCTAGGCAGGAATTCTGTAGAAGCAATGAAGTTGCCATCATAGTCAACAAAAGAGTCCGAAATGCAGTATTTGGATGCAATCTCAAAAATGACAGAATGATCTCTGTTTGTTTTCAAGGCAAACCATTCAATATCATGGTAATCCAAGTCTATGCTCCAACCAGTAACTCTGCAGAAGAAGAAGTTGATTGGTTATATGAAGACCTACAAGACCTTTTAGAACTAACACCCAAGAAAGATGTGCTTTTCATTATAGAGGACTGGAATGCAGAAGTAGGAAGTCAAGAAACACCTGGATTAACAGGCAAATTTGGCCTTGGAGTACAGAATGAAGTAGGGCAAAGGCTAACAGAGTTTTGCCAAGAGAATGCACTGGTCATAGCAAACACCCTCTTCCAACAACAAGAGAAGACTCTACACATGGATATCACCAGATGGTCAACACCAAAATCAGATTGATTATATTCTTTGCAGCCAAAATGGAGAAGCTTTATATTTTCAGCAAAAACAAGACTGGGAGCTGACTGTGGCTCAGATCATGAACTCCTTATTGCCAAATTCAGACTTAAGTTGAAGAAAACAGGGAAAACCACTAAACCATTCAGGTATGAGCTAAATCAAATCCCTTATGACTATACAGTGGAAGTGAGAAATAGATTTAAGGAACTAGATCTGATAGACAAAGTGCCTGATGAACTATGGACAGAGGTTCATGACATTGTACAGAAGACAGAGATTAAGATGATTCTTATGGGAAAGAAATGCAAAAAAGCAAATGGCCATCTGAGGAGTCCTTACAAATAGCTGTGAAAAGAAGAGAAGTGAAAAACAAAGGAGAAAAGGGAAGATATTCCTATTTGAATGCAGAGTTCCAAAGAATAGCAAGGAGAGATAAGAAAGCCTTCTTCAGGGATCAATGCAAAGAAATAGAGGAAAACAACAGAATGGGAAAGACTAGAGATCTCTTCAAGAAAGTTAGAGATACCAAGGGAACATTTCAGGCAAAAATGGGCTCAATAAAGGATAGAAATGGTCTGAACCTAACAGGAGCAGAAGATACTAAGAAGAGGTGGCAAGAATACACAGAAGAACTGTACAAAAAAGATCTTCATGACCCACATAATCATGATGGTGTGATCACTCACCTAGAGCCAGACATCTTGGAATGTGAAGTCAAGTGGGCCTTAGAAAGCATCACTATGAACAAAGCTAGTGGAGGTGATGGAATTCCAGGTGAGCTATTTCAAACCCTGGCATATAGTAAGCACTCAGTAAATAATAGAAGTTACATTTTTTGGTTGTTTTTATCATCATCATCATCTTATTCAATGAGTAAAGTATAAATTATCTAATACTGAACTTTGTAGTTACTCTGAAAATATATTCAAAATAAAATGGCAATTCTTAGCAGAGATTAATGAATAAACTGGCTTTTTTTCCTAGAGAGTGGGAGTGTGGGGACACTAAAGAGAGTATTAGCCAATCAAAGAGGGATATGTGGCTATGTGTGAATATTTGAAAGGCTTTCAAAAACAGCAAGAAAAGCATGTTTGCACTTTTTGGGGAAACTGAAATAGTTCAGTTTAGCTGAAGTTTAAAGCTTGATAATGCAAGTGTGTTAGTTATGGTTCTCCAGAGAAACAGAACCAATAAGATCTATACATATATATAATTTATTATAAGAAATTGCCTCAGATAGTTATGGAGGCTGAGAAATCCCACCACCTGCCATATGCAAGCTGGAGACCCAGGAGAGATATTGACATAAATTCCAGTTCAAGTCTGAAGGCTAAAGGATGAAGAGAGTTGATGATGAAAATTCCAGTAAAAGACAGTCAGGAAGAATGAATTCTCCCTTATTCTATATTTTATCTTGGCCTCCACTGGATTGATGAAGAAAGCTGGCATTGTGGAGGGCAATCAGCTTTACTCAGCCCACTGATGCAAACGTTAATCTCATCCAGAAACACCCTCACAGACATATCCAGAGTAATATTTATCCAAACAAGGAAATGGCAACCCACTCCAGTATTCTTGCCTGGAAAATCCCATGGGCAGAGGAGCCTGGCAGGCTATCCAGTGCATGGGATTACAAAGAGTATGATATGACTTAGTGACTAAATAAACAACAACAAAAACAACAGACAACCCTATGGCCAATCACAGACAGGGGTTGTGGGAAAAGCATGACACAATACACATAACTTATCCATAATGAATTGGGCTAAAGAATCTGGATTTTATCTTAAAGGCAAATAGGTGTCAATGAATACCTTTTTGGCAGATTAATGACATATCAGATATGGCTGAAGCAAGATCAGTCTGTTTAGTATGTGAAGAATGACTTACAGGGGGAGAGAACTGAATCAGAGAAAAGAGAATAGAGATAATTAGGCAGTGGTGGTGGGACTGGAGAGGAGAGGATGCCACTTGGCCTGATGTGCACACTAATGTCAAGGCAGAGGTAACTAGTAGACACTATATCTAGACTGGGGATTTATAATCGGAAATCATCTGGTTGTAGAATGTTCATGGGAGTTAATAAATACTTTCCAGAAAATATGTGGAATAAGAAGAGAAATGGGCCACAGATGGAACATAAGAGCGGAAAGAGGTAAAAAAATGGGATGGACGAAGGTGAATAGCAGAATGTGAGCCAGGTTTTAAAGAATAAAAGCTTAATGTACATGGAAGTGGGGGTAGGGTGGGGAAAAAAGCCATAAGGGGGTCCCAGCTACCATCACAGAAAGGAACAAAAGCCACAGCTCAGGGATTTGAATGACTGGTCTTATATAAGTCTCAAAACTTTGTCACTTCCTTATTTTTGTGGTTTGATTTTACCAGTCCATTTTTACCACTGTAATCATCACAGAAGCCATAGAAGGAACGTGTCTCTGTGATTATTTTGAGGTCAGTAAATAGAAGATGTGAAGAGACAGCATTTCCTCTGCAGGAGCCCAGAGGATGGAGTAGGAAAGCTTAACTGAAATGAAAGGAGACAACCATGCCAAGTTCATGCCCCAAAGGAGAGAAAGCATTGACAGTGAACCCAGCCAGCCTTTTCCTAAGAGATTGGTTTTAACGTTTTAAGGTATGAGAATGATTTAAGAATTCCTATAGATTTCCTTCTGTTTATTATGGTAAGAAAAGAGGTAGGCGAGTGGAAACAAATTTTAGCGATGGAAACATTTGGCAGGAACATTCCCTGGTGTCTGTTTTCAGAAACCTCATTGTAATGAAGTAGACACAGCAGGGTGAGGGACCTCTAACCCTTTACGTTCAAATTTATCTGTCCCTGGTGGAAGAACAGAGGCTTCTGGGAATTGAGTTGAAGAAGTAAAGATTCAGGTAACTGTTTGGCAGATATTTATTATTGAAAGCACCTTCCTTCCTATTTTATGTATATCTCTCATCAAATAGGAAACCATATCACTACTGACTGTGGAAACCACTTTTCAGTTTAACTTGATAACCTTTGCCCAGAATCAACTCACATTGACTTCAGTTTACAGATAAGAGGCTGTTGCAGTATCTATGATCTCCCTTCAAAACCACACAGAGTATTAGACTGGCACATTTTCATGTAGTACTCTTAGACCAGAATAAGCGTTTTCTCACTTTACAGTGTGACATCTTATTGATATTCCAACAGGACTGTTTCCTCTGTCTTTCTCAGTAACTTCACTGAAATTGTCTGCTATTTTGAGCAATGTTATTTTTCACCAACTGAATTCTTAGGATGAGTGAAATTTTTTGCTTTATTTCTATTTGAAAATTTGATGAGTAAAATATTGTGGCTTGACAACATGCTCTTTTGGCTAGCAAACGAAACATTTGTCTCTTACAGGAAAGCAACCTCTTCCCAATACTCCCAATTTTTTTTAGTTTTGCTTTTACAAATGATAGCCTCTCATTTTAACTCAGTGCATTTGGAGAAAGCACTGGACTCTTTCTACTTCTCTAAGACCTCGTAACTGGATTGAATGACTATTCTCTAGATTTATTGAGGAAGTCATATTCACTGCGAATGTCACTTGCTTGATTCTCAAATGTTCAACAGCAACCTGGATTTATATTTATACAATGTAGTCCCTGTGCTTCAATTCCAGCATTAGAAATGTTACCCCATCTCTGCACTATGCTTGGGCTTCTCTTCAACAGCTTGCCCTCTCTGAGTCCCATACTCACTCTCCCTCCTCTTCTTTGTTCTCATTATCCTCCTCTCTTATTCTCCCCTCCCCAGGTTTGCTCTTATGACAATGTTCCATGATGACTTCTTTTCCCAAATGATTTCAGAGATTTCCGAAAGCATTACTGGGTAGAAGCAGGCTGATTTTTCACTTTTATTTTTATTCATTGATGGATAAATTTAGGAATAGGGATTTCCACTAACTTGATGTTTATCTATATTCATTGGGGTATATGTCAACACATATAAATGTATAGTATTTCTGTTGTGTGTGTGTGTGTGTGTTGCTTAGTTAGGTAGTTAAAATAGGAAAAATGAGTCTGGAATGGCAGCAGCTAGTGGCTAAAAGACAAAGAAGGGAAAAGCCCGGGAAAATAGAACAAAGGAAGGTCTGAGGACTAGAGTGAGAACATCAGGTAAAACAAACAGCCCTCCTGGCTAGCCCAGTTTACATAGGGAAGGCTCAAGGGGAGGAGAAAAAACACAAAACAAAACATAAAAAGAGGAGACAAAATTTAGCAGGGGTGAGGAGGGTTCTTCTCTTCTTGCGTCTTTTGGGTCGGCCCACCCTCTTGCCTTGAGGATGCATTTTCCTTTGCTTGCCAAATAAAACTGAGCTGTAACATGGAGCTGTAACACTGGTCTATCCATCACTTCAAATTTTTGCTGCAGCGAGGCAGAACTGGGGAAGTTATACACTCCCCTGACATTTCCAGTTAAGCAAAAGCAATAAGGATTAGAAAGCTTATACACATGCCTGCAGCAATAATAACTAATATCAAATATTGAAAACAAGAGTCTACTCTAAATTGAGTTCTAATTTTGAAAAGTGAAGAGAGGTAAATAATAGACATAAAAGTAGTATCCCTTTCTGCCGATAGAAGGCCTGTGTTGAAGAGAGATTATACTTGATCTGGGAAAAAAAAACAAAAACAAAACAAAACAGAGAACCCAGTTACAACTTCTAGAGAGCATAGTTACAACCAAGGGGTAGAAGTCAGTAAGAAGAAAGATTGTGAACCCATATAACTAAGAATGCCATGATAATTTGAAAGGTATAACAATTTGAACTTATCTTGTCAATGGTCTTCTTCATCACTGGAAAGTTTAAGTAGAGGATGCCGGTTAGCAATGTTATAGACAATACTTCTTTATTAACTAGTGATTGGTTGGACAAATGAATATTCATTGGGTTCCAAACCAAAAATATGTTTGGATTTCTATGGTTTAAACATAATCAGTGAAGCATAGTGGAAAAGATGACTAGATTTTGAGTCAGAAAAGTTATCATCAGTTTCTGGCTTTGTTATTAATTAGGAGTATGACTTTGAGCAAGTCATGTAAGCTTGCTGCTGCTGCTGCTGCTAAGTCACTTCAGTCGTGTCAGACTCTGTGCAACCCCATAGACGGCAGCCCACCAGGCTCCTCTGTCCCTGAGATTCTCCAGGCAAGAACACTGGCATGGGTTGCCATTTCCTTCTCCAATGCATGCAAGCATGCTAAGTCGCTTCAGTAGTGTCTGATTCTGTGCGACCTTATGGTCAGCAGCCCACCAGACTCCTTTGTCCACAAGATTCTCTAGGCAAGAATACCGAAGTGGGTTACCATTTCCTTCTCCCCATGTAAGCTTGCTGAGCCTTATTTCCTTCATCTGTAAATGTTAATAACAGTAATATCAATCCGGGAAATGAGAGTAAAATCTGTGAATAAGTGAAGCACCTAGGACAAACAAGGTACTGAATGGATCTTTTGGATAATCCATAGTTATTGATTTTGGGCCATTTTTACCCAAGCAGCAATAAAAACTAGGAGAAGATGAAAGGTTGTTGCTGAGCCATGAAAGATGCCAGGATTCTTCTTCTCCAGAGGAAAGGAAGTCAATCCAGGGCCAGTGATAAGGCTTGATTGCTCAGAGCTTTTGTATAATAAAGTTTTATTAAAGTATAAAAGAGATAGAGAAATCTTCCAACGTAGACATCAGAAGAGGGTAGAAAGAGTGACCCCTCCTGCTAGTCTTTAGCCAGATGTTATATAGCTACTAGCAGGTTGCTAATCAGAGAAAAGAAATGTCTTAAAATTCAGAGACTGGCACCAGGCCCCTCACCCAAAACATGCATTTTGAGATAATATTGGCATAAGGTGGATTGTCCCTGGCCGTAAAATGATTGACATGAATCTTGAAGAAAGGCGAGTTTTCAAGCAAAGACATAGTCTCATTACCGTAGCTTAAGAGAACATTTGCATGAGTAAAACATACTGGTCTGTCAAGTAGGTTCTGTGTCTTAGGTAAATGGACTTGAAGACAGAGTCTAGGGTAAATACATAGTTCATTAACATAGCTTATGAAAAACATTTCCATAAGAAATGGTTAGCTCATAACCATAAGCAATGGTTAGCTCAAGTTTTGAGAAAAGTTAAGTTCAGGTGGAACCAGGTGTCATCATGGCAACAGATAATTTTAAAAGAAACCATGCTGCTTTTCATTTTCTAATCCTGTCTGCACCAGGATCAAATTGTCAAAATCATAACAAGCAGTTACGTCGTGACTTTAGTTCAGATGTCAATTACTAAATTAACCAATAGACAGCAGAAATGCATTAAGAATGCAGTTCACATAGATCTGTTGAGTGCTTGCTGCTGCTGCTGCTGCTAAGTCGCTTCAGTCATGTCTGGCTCTGTGCAACCCCAGAGATGGCAGCCCACCAGGCTCCCCCATCCCTGGGATTCTCCAGGCAAGAACACTGGAGTGGGTTGCCATTTCCTTCTTCAGTGCATGAAAGGGGAAAGGGGAAGTGAAGTCACTCAGTTGTGTCCAACTTTTAGCGACCCCATGGGCTGAAACCTACCACACTCCTTCATCCATGGGATTTTCCAGGCAAGTGTACTAGAGTGGGTTGCCAGTGCCTTCTCCATTGTTGATTGCTTACTAGGAGTCAGACAGTGAATTTCATCCCCTAATACATTTAGGAAAAAAATAACAAGCCCTGAGGTAGCATGCAAAATAATGAATTAAGATTTTAAAGTGACTTCAAATTTTGGCTGTTTTTCTCTAAATTTAAAATTAATCTTACTCTGGTTTTCAACATCTTCCTGGTGAAGATTATTGCAGCAAGGGAGCATCATGCCTAATCACTTTAAAACTGTATCTTTGTTGGAAGTATATTAATATGTATTATACCACTGCTGTCCTCAAAATGAAAATAAACATTTTACCTGGTTTTCTTCTTTTATCTGACTGAATTTTTACATGTCTCTTTTTCTCTTAAATTTACACAAATGCTTAAGGGAGAATTTTAGCATAAGTTCACATGTCCTCAGCAAATCTGTCAGGAAACATTTTAATAAAGAAAACTTTTCAGTTTTTTTTTAAACATGGGTAAGACACATCACACACAATTATTTTTAAATCCTTTTAAATTGAAGACTATGTCAGTTGGGGCTCAGTCAGGAAACAGACACCACATTAATCTGAATAGGAAATTTCATGTGAAGAATTATTAGTAAATACTAAGCATTAAACATAACTCTTTAAAAAAAATACAAGAGAAAAAGCAGATACAGGGAACAGACATTACCCCGAGGACTAATGCATAATACTCAAGGAAGGAAGAAATTTATAAGAGGCACCTCCACCCTCAAGGATGAGATCTAGATCTCACTGCAGGAGCGGCTATGGCTGTGGTCTCCAGGATGGTTGAGATGTAAGTGGGGTGCCACAAAATGAGACTGGTCAACAAAAAATGGTCCACTGGCCTGCCCACAAAACATTCTAGGAAACTGCCTTCTGGGGTGCTGTTGACTCCAGGCAAACAGCCCACTGGGGCACTTTCAAGACTGGCTGGGAAAGCAGTTGTGGCAAAAGGGGAACTTGCTGGGAACCCCACTGTGCTCAAACAAACCCCAGTTTGTACTAAATTTCATGGGAAACCATTGGTGGAAAATTCTGAAAAGGCAGAATATTACACCTGCTGGAATTGTGCTGTACTCCCTAGAAATACAGCCACCGTATCAGTAAAACTCCCTGGGAGGTAAACACTACTGGGTGCTCTGCATGCTGACCGGCACTGCAGCAGCAAGTAAGGAGGAGCTCAGTAGCGTCAGAAGCAGAAGCCCCTTCCTCTGTAATGTCCCTCCAGCATCCTCTGCTGACAGAGTTTCACATCATGCCAGCTGGAGAGAGGAATGTTTACAGGATCTGACTCTGGTATCACGAAGCAGGGCAATAAAGGATGGATTTGTTGCTGAGAGGCAAAACATTGAAAACTGGCACAGAGGTCATTAATAACTTTTATCTCTGGAAATCTGGGTTGCTTGCAATGAATTATGCAAATTAACAGAAGTCTGAAAACGGAAAAGTAGAATAAATTTAGAGTTAAAGTAAGAATGCAGAATACAGGTAATACGTGTATACTAAAGGATTAACCTTCTGAAAAAAGAAGTTTTGCCTTTGCTCCCAGACCCTGGAAAGGAACTTCTAGGCCTTTACCTGATAAACGTATTTGGTGGTGGTGGGGGGGGGGGCCCTGGATCACACCAGACATTCTGTGCTAATGATGTGACTTATGGTGGAAGCCTTATGTCAAGCAGAATTGACTTGACTTCTGGAGGTGCTGAAGGCTAAGATCAGCCAGGCAAGCAGTAAGCCATGTCTGTGGATTTTCCCCCAGGAATGATTCTAGACACCAAAATTTGTGTGAACCTCTGTGGCTGATACTACTCTGTTCTTATTGTCACACATCATTGATGAAAGAAATAAGTGCCATCCACACAACTCCACTGTGACAGGAGAAATGAAAGCTCCACACCTGGTTTTTCTTGGCTCCTGTTCCATGTGCCTTTTTCTATTCCTGATTTTAATCTGTGGCCTTTGACTATAATAAACCATAATCATGAGACACAGGACATGCAGGTTCAATCCCTGGGTTGGGAAGATCCCCTGGAGAAGGAAATAGCTACCTACCCCAGTATTCTTGCCTGGAGAATCCCATGGACAGAGGAGCCTGGCAGGCTACATTCCATGGGGTCACACAGAGTTGAACATGAATAGAGAGACTTAGCACAGCACAGCAGCACATGAATATAATAGCTCAAGTTCAAGGGGAAAGAGGAATCACTGACCTTCTATTAGCTATCTATTTATCATATTTACTAGCTATCTATTGCTACATAATATTCAGTACAAAACTTAGCAGTTTAAAACAACACATATATATTATCTCACAGTTTCTGAAGGTCAGGAATCCAGGCCTAAGCCCTCTGCTTCAAAGTGTCTTATAAGACTAAAACAGTGCAAGTTGAGGCCATGGTCTCAATTGAAGGCTCGAATGTTTCCAAGCTCACTCACGTTTCTGAAAAAATTCATTGTCTCAAGAATTATTATACTGAGGGCCTCATTTCCGTACTGGCTGTTGGCTGGAATCCACCCTTAACTTTGTACCACATGGTCTCACCTAGGGCAGTTCAAAACATGGCGTCTTGCTTCATCAAAGCAAGCACAGGAGAAGAGCCAGAGAGAGTACCAACAAGATAAAGTCACAGTATTTTATCGTCTTATTTTCCAAATGACATCTGATCTTTTTGCCATATTCTATTTGTTGGAAGCAAGTCACCAGGTTCAGCTCACACACAAGGGACAGGATTCCATTAGAGTATGAGGAGACTAAGGTCATTGGGAACCATTTCAAAAGCTGCTTACCACAATCTTAGAAGGATTGATTAAAATGGCTATGAAAATACTTAACGTAGAATGTATTTTTGCAATGATTAGAGTTATTAGTCCACAAAGTACAGTTTTTGCTCTGATCTTTAATTTGAATTCCTATCCTAGTAAATTACCTTTTTCTCCCATCTTACTGTATAATTGGAAGTTGACTTGGCTGAGACCAGGTTCACTCTAGGGATTAGAGCCCTGCCAAATCCCTGAACACCAGGCACTAAAGTTGATGTAATTATTTCTAGTGTCAGACTTTGCAGATTACTATGTAGCTTGATTCCCCATTACTGTCTTATTTGTTGGTTTTGTCTCTGGCTCTGTTTTAGAGCCAACCATTTGCTGAGCTTCTGGGACCACACCTGTGTGCTAGGCCAAATTCCTATGGTCAGCCTTCTGTGAAAGCACCATACTTGACAGAGGATTTACTCCTCTCTAATTACATGTGTGTTCTGGGGTCTGGGAAGGTTTATATCTTGCTATATTCCAAACCAGGCTTGACCAGGGTTCTATAATTAGACCATGATGACTTTGTGAAAAATGTGTGACCCCAGCATTTTCACTACTTTAGGATAGAGAAGTAAGGGATGATTCAGTGAAATTACTGTGTGCGCACACACATACACACACACACTCTATGAAAATGAATGAGCATGGGCATTTAAGAAAAAAAAAATAACAGCGGTTCTGAAGCAAATGTTTATGTCTTAATTGAGAAATCTGATCATGGAAACTAAGAATGCCCATGAAGTTGGAAAGATTATTTAGCAAAGGAAAATGTTCAAAATGATTAATAGCTTTTCTATAAAGACTGAACTGAGTTTCCTATGTTATTGGAATTTCATCATTCTTAAGGTCAATTTCATTAACTCCACTCTCTTTTGGTCAAGCTAGACAATTGTTCTCCATAACACAAAAGGAATTTATAATGTGCACTAGTTTATGAAGAGTCAGTTACATAATTGGACCTTTACATGCATATGGAGCTCCTTAGGTTAACCAGCAGTTGTTAGAGCATAATCCTCTGTGAGTTTAAGTTCCACCCAAATTTTAGACCTTCCTTTGATTCACTGAGTGACTGTAATACTTTTAACAGTGCTTCCCGGTCCTAGCTCAAACTGCAAATAATTATTTCATATAATCTTAGAGCAAGTTTCCGATTCTTTAAGTTATAAATGACAGAGGTTCAAACTCTGGCAAGGCTTTAAAAATGTTTACAAGGAAATTTTCCAATTCTGCTTCTCACTGCATGGTTTTGCCTTTCTAGCCCTAATATTATAAGGGGTTACAGGTAAGATGCTTCCATTATTGAGAGGCACATACAACCGATTAATGAAAAATTGAATCCTACTAGAATCCTTTCAACATTTCAAGAATCCACAATCAAATTATTTCAGTAGACAAGGTTATAGTTACCAAACAACCAATAAAACTAAGAATGATTCACTTATTTCTTGAAAAGAGCACCATACAACATTTTCTTCACATACCTAAGTCTGTACCTCCCCAAACTGTTGTAGGCAGACATCTAAGATGACCTTAAAATTCCCACTTGCTCCCCCACATACACCCCATGCCTGCTCCAGTGTATACATGCTGTAATTTTCTCCCTTTGAGTGAGCATGGAGCATACAAATAGACTGATGTTACTTCCATGATTTGGTTACATTTTACTAGCAAAGGGAAAGAAATTTTAACAGATGTGATTAAGCTCCTTAATCAGTTAACTTTAAGTCAATCAAAAGGGAGATTATAATAGGTGGTCCTACCATAACAGGTGAGCCCTTTAAAAAACAGGCAGACCTAATTGATATCTATAGGACATTCCACCCCAAAACAATGAATTTCACCTTTTTCTCAAGCACACACAGGACCTTCTCCAGAATAGATCACATCCTGGGCCATAAATCTAGCCTTGGTAAATTCAAAAATATTGAAATCATTCCAAGCATCTTTTCTGACCACAATGCAGTGAGATTAGATATCAATTACAGGAGAAAACCATTCAAAAATTCCAACATATGGAGGCTCAACAACACACTGCTGAATAACCAACAAATCACAGAAGAAATCAAAAAAGAAATCAAAATATGCATAGAAGTGAATGAAAATGAAAACACAACAACTCAAAACCTACGGGACACAGTAAAAGCAGTGCTAAGGGGAAAGTTCATAGCAATACAAGCTCACCTCAGGAAACAAGAAAAAAGTCAAATAAACAACCTAACTTTACACCTAAAGCAACTAGAAAAGGAAGAAATGCAGAAGCCCAGGGCTAGTAGAAGGAAAGAAATCTTAAAGATCAGGGCAGAAATAAATGCAAAGGAAACAAAAGAGACCACAGCAAAAATCAACCAAGCCAAAAGCTGGTTCTTTGAGAAGATAACTAAAATTGACAAACCATTAGCCAGACTCATCAACAAACAAAGGGAGAAGAATCAAATCAACAGAATTAGAAATGAAAACGGAGAGATCACAACAGAAAACACAGAAATACAAAGGATCATAAGAGACTATTAGCAGCAACTATATGCAACTAAACTGGACAACCTGGATGAAATGGACAAATTCCTAGAAAAGTACAACTTTCCAAGACTAAACCAGGAAGAGATAGATAATAGACCCATCACAAGCACGGAAATTGAAACCGTAATCAGAAATCTTCCAAAAAACAAAAGCCCAGGACCAGATGGCTTCACAGCTGAATTCTACCAAAAATTCAGAGAAGAGCTAACACCTATTCTACTCAAACTCTTCCAGAAAATTGCAGACGAAGGTAAACTTCCAAACTCATTCTACGAGGCCACCATCACCCTAATTCCAAAACCCGACAAAGATGCCACAAAAAAAGAAAACTACAGGCCAATATCACTGATGAACATAGATGCAAAAATCCTTAAGAAAATTCTAGCAAATAGAATCCAACAACACATCAAAAAGATCATACATCATGATCAATTAGGCTTTATCCCAGGGATGCAAGGATTCTTCAATATTCACAAATCAATCAATGTAATACACCACATTAACAAATTGAAAAATAAAAACCACATGATTATCTCAATAGATGCAGAGAAAGCCTTTGACAAAATTCAACATCCATTTATGATAAAAACACTCCAAAAAGCAGGAATAGAAGGAACATACCTCAACATAATAAAAGCTATATATGACAAACCCACAGCAAACATTATCCTCAATGGTGAAAAACTGAAAGCATTTCCCCTAAAGTCAGGAACAAGACAAGGGTGCCCACTCTCTCCACTACTATTCAACACAGTTTTGGAAGTCTTGGCCACAGCAATCAGAGCAGATAAAGAAATTAAAGGGATCCAGATTGGAAAAGAAGAAGGAAAACTCTCTCTGTTTGCAGAGGACATGATCCTCTACATAGAAAACCCTAAAGACTCTACCAGAAAATTACTAGAGCTAATCAGTGAATATAGTAAAGTTTCAGGATACAAAATCAACACACAGAAATCCCTGGCATTCCCATACACTAACAATGAGAAAACAGAAAGAGAATTTAAGGAAACAATTCCATTCACCATCGAAACAAAAAGAATAAAATATTTAGGAGTATTTCTACCTAAAGAATCAAAAGACTTGAATATAGAAAACTATAAAACACTGATGAAAGAAATCAAGGAGGACACAAATAGATGGAGAAATATACTGTGTTCGTGGATTGGAAGAATCAATATAGTGAAAATGAGTATACTACCCAAAGCAATCTATAGATTCAATGCAATTCCTATCAAGCTACCAGAGGTCTTTTTCAGAGAATTATAACAAATAATCTCACAATTTGTATGGAAATACAAAAACCCTCATATAGCCAAAGCAATCTTGAGAAAGAAGAATGGAACTGGAGGAATCAACCTACCTGACTTTAGGCTATACTACAAAGCCACAGTCATCAAGACAGTACGGTACTGGCACAAAGACAGAAATATAAATCAATGGAACAAAATAGAAAGCCCAGATATAAATCCACGCATCTATGGACACCTTATCTTTGACAAAGGAGGCATGAATATACAATGGAGAAAAGACAATCTCTTTAACAAGTGGTGCTGTGAAAACTGGACAGCCACTTATAAAAGAATGAAACTAGAACACTTTCTAACACCCTACACAAAAATAAACTCAAAATGGATCAAAGATCTAATCATAAGACCAGAAACTATAAAACTCCTAGAGGATAACATAGGCAAAACACTTTCTGACATAAACCAAAGCAGGATCCTCTATGACCCACCTCCCAGAATATTGGAAATAAAAGCACAAATAAACAAATGGGACCTAATTAAAATTAAAAGCTTCTGCACAACAAAAGAAAGTATAAGCAAGCTGAAAAAACAGCCTTCAGAATGGGATAAAGTAATAGCCAATGAAGCAATGGACAAGCAGTTAATCTCAAAAATATACAAGCAACTCCTGCAGCTCCATGCTAGAAAAATAAACGACCCAATCAAAAAGTGGGCCAAAGAACTTAACAGACATTTCTCCAAAGAAGACATAAAAATGGCTAACAAACACATGAAAAGATGCTCAACATCACTCATTATCAGAGAAATGCAAATCAAAACCACAATGAGGTATCACTTTACACCAGTCAGAATGGCTCCAATCCAAAAATCTACAAGCAATCAATGCTGGAGAGGATGTGGAGAAAAGGGAACCCTCTTACACTGTTGGTGGGAATGCAAACTAGTACAGCCACTATGGAAAACAGTGTGGAGGTTCCTTAAAAAGCTGCAAATAGACCTGCCATATGACCCAGCAATCCCACTGCTGGGCATACACACCGAGGAAACCAGAATTGAAAGAGACACGTGTACCCCAATGTTCATTGCCACATTGTTTACAATAGCCAGGACATGGAAGCAACCTAGATGCCCATCAACTGACAAATGGATAAGAAAGCTGTGGTACATATACACAATGGAATATTACTCAGCATTAAAAAAAATTCATTTGAATCAGTTCTACTCAGGTGGACGGAACTGGATCCTAGTATCCAGAGTGAAGTAAGCCAGAAGGAAAAACAACAATACAGTATACTAATGCATATATATGGAATTTAGAATGATGGTAACGAGAACCCTGCATGCGAGACAGCAAAAGGAACGCAGATGTATAGAACAGACTCGTGGACTCTGTGGAAGAGGGCAAGGGTGGGATGATATGGGAGAATGGCATTGAAACATGTTAATTATCATATGTGAAATCAATCGCCAGCCCAGGATTGATGCTCCAGACTGGTGCACTGAGATGTCCCAGGGGGAGGGAATGGGGAGGGAGGAGGGAGGGGGGTTCTGGAGGGGGAGCATATGTAAACCCATGGCGGTTTCATGTCAATGTATGGCAAAACCAACACAATAAAGTAAAGAAAATTAAAAAAACAAACAAACAAAAAAACAGGCTTGAGAGGTAATAGACTTGAAATAGCAGATACTCTCTCTCTTCTCCATTGCTGGCTTTGAAGAAGCAAACAACCATGACATCTATGGCTGCAAGGAATTGGATTCTGCCAACAACCACATAAACTTTGAAGAAGATCTCAAGACTCAAATCTTGGATGTGACCACAGCCCCAGCTGACACCTTGATTTCAGGTTTATAAGACCGTAAGCAAAAAATTCAACTTATGACACACTCAGACAGTTGACCTATAACTGTGAAGCAATAAATACACACCTTCAGTGCCTAAATTTATGGTAATTTATTATGCAATAAAGAGGTAACTAATATAGACTTTGATATCTGAAAATGAGTTACTGCTATTAAAAAAATACCTAAAATGTGGGTGTGACTTTGATACTGGACAGTGGGTGAAAACTAGAGTAGTTCTAGAGAGCATGTTAGAGAATCCATTAATAGCCTTCAACAGACTGCTAGTGTTATTACAGACCATAGAAGCACTGCTGCTGAGGGTTTAGAGAAGTGAGCAACATGTTATTTGAAGCTGGAAGGAGAATCCTTGTTATGAAGTCGCAGAAAACTTAGCCAGATTTTCTCTTGCAGTTATGTGGAAAACAGAACTTGTAAACAATGTAACTGGTCATGTAGGTGAGTTGGTTTCCCAACAAAGTATTGAAGTTTCTGCCTGGTATCTTCCTGAAGCTTAATGTAAAAGGTTAGAGGAAAGAGAAATCGAGAAGACAATTCTTAAACAAAAGGAGCTAGGACCATATTATTTTCAAATTTCTCAGCCTCTCTGGATGGCTAAAAAGTTGTTAAAAGTCAGAAATGTCAGCTGAACCTGTGGCATGCAGAAAACACCAAGTGTGATTGTACAACCTTTGGCTAAAAAGTTTCTGAAAGATCAAAAAGTCAGAATATTCACTCACACTAATGGCCCTTTATTAGATCCTCATAGAACCCCCTCAATCAAACCAGAGGCCTCTAGGAAACTTAAGAGTATTTGACTTTCAGCCATTTCAGCAGGACCCAATGAGAGAGAAGGGATTATCTTTAAAAGATTTGTGGGTGTGGCTTTTGTTCAATGGAGTGAAACCCAGTGAAAATCCATACAAGATCCTCAGTCCTTAAAAAAATTATTTCAGCAGAAATACTGCAAGCTTGGACTAAAACAGGAAAAATAAGAAAGGAGGCTGTCAAAATCCTAGATTCTGCTGGAAGAAAGCAGGATAGTGCAACCACTCAGCTGAAAACATGTTCACTAGTAGGAATGATGACTCAGTGGGCAGAATGAAGAGCCCCAAAGGTGAATCTGAAAGCCATGGAGGATCATTCCTAGGTTTTGAAACCTAATCAAGGATCTCTGGCTGGACTTCAGAGCAGACATGGACTAGTGATTCTTTTCTACCTTTCATATCCCCTCTTAAAACAAACAAACAAACAAAAAAGCTGGAATATTTATAGCTATTATGCTATGTCTGTCTAACCACTGTGCATTCACCACTAGGGGCTGACAACCCTGTTTCTATAGTTTTATAGGTGTACAGATGGAGAGGAATTGAGCCCCAGAGATTAAGAGAATATATCTTAATATTTAAGAGATTACATTTTACATGTATTTAAGAGATTACATTTGGGAGCCTTAAACTCACCTGAATGACTTGTATGATGAGATTTCGAACTCTGAGCTGATGCTAAAATGGAATGAGACACTTGGAACCTTTGGAAAAGATTAATGAACTATGCATGTGCGAAGAAAGGAATCATTAGGGCCAGTATTTGGACTGCTGTAAGAAAAATTTTTAAATTGCTCCTTTAAATGTGAAAACTGTGACTATGATGCCTGTTATTAGATTATATTACATAATAATTTGCAGTTGCAATTTAAGTTCTCAATCAGTTGACCTTACATTAATCTGAAGGAAAATTATCCTGGGTGATCCTGACCTAATCTGGTGATTCCCTTTAAAAGAGGGTCTAGGGACTTCCCAGGTGGCACTAGTGGTAAAGACCTTGCCTGCCAATGCAGGGCAGCACATAAGAGATGTGGGTTTGATACCTGGGTCGAGGTGCTCCCCTAGAGAAGGGCATGCCAACCCATTCCAGTATTCATGCCTGGAGAATCCCATGGACAAAGGAGCCTGGCAGGCTATGGTCCGTAGCGTTGTAAAGAGTCAGACATGACTAAAGCTACTTAACACACACACACAGAGATCAGAGAGCTTCTCCTATTGGTCTTAAAAAGTGATGAACTATGTTTTCTCTCATAGCTCAGTTGGTAAAGAATCTGCCTGAAATTCAGGAGACCCCAGTTTGATTCCTGGATTGGGAAGACCCCCTGGAGAAGGGATAGGCTACTCACTCCAGTATTCTTGGGCTTCCCTTGTGGTTAAGCTGGTAAAGAATCTGCCTGTGATGCAGGAGACTTGGGTTCAATCCCTAGGTTGGGACGATCCTGTGGAGAAGGGAAAGGCTACCCACTCTAGTATTCTGGTAAGAATTCCATGGACTGTATAGTTCATGGGGTAGCCAAGAGTGGGACGTGACTGAATGACTTTCACTTTCAGTTTCAAGTTGTGAAAGAATCCATGAGAGGGCAAAGTAGCACGGACCTGAGGTTGGTCTCAAGTTATGGAGAACAGCCCCAGCTGAGAGCTAGCGAGAACACGGGGTCCTCAGTCTCATAAATGAAAAGAACTGAATTCTCACAACAACCATACGAACTTGGCCAGAGGACCCTGAGTTCTACAAAGGAAGGCAGCCTGGCTGACAACTTCATTACAGCCTTATCAAACCCTAGCAGAAGACCCACTTAAGCTGTGCCTGAACTCCTGACCCAAAGAGATTGTAAGATAATAAATGTATGTTGTCTTAAGCCCCTGCATTTGTGGTAATATATTACAATAGCACTAGACAACTAGTTAGTCAGAGTTCTGCCAGAGAAGCAGAAGCAGTAGGATGTTGCTTACGTAATTGAGATGGCTAGCCAAGAAAGTCTGAAACCCATAGGCTGGGCAGGCAGGAAGGGAAGGCAGGAATTCTTTATCAAATGTACTGAAACTGTTTTCTTCACTTTGTGGTTTGTCTTTTCATCTCCTGATGAAATTAATCCTTCTTTTTTTCTTTATATTTAGTGCCTTTGTGTTCTGTTATCTTCTCCTAGTCTAGTGTAGGTGAAGACAGTCACCCATGTTTCCTTCAAAAAACATTATTATTTCACCTTTCACATTTTGATATATACTACATCTGAGTTTAAGTTTATATGTGTTAGAAAGTAATGTCAATGTTCATTGTTTTCCAAATGGATATTCAATTTATCTGATGCTATTTCCTAAGAAGAATATTTTAAAAGTTATATTTAAGTGATGTGTTTGTCATAAATTATTAGCTGGTTATTGATTTCTAGAGTTTCTATAATGTATCATAGGTCTATCTGTCTGTCTTCTTGTCAGTATCCCACTGTCTCAATTACTCTGGTTTTGTAACATATTTTATAACTGTTAGTATATATCCTCCAACTTTGTTATTATTACCAGTAGTCCCTTGCATTTTTATATAAATTTTGGAATCAGATTGTCAATTTCTACAAAATAATTCTGGGATTTTTGATTGGTTTTTCACTGACTCAAGATAAATTTGGAGATACTTGGTATCTTTATAATATTACATCCATGAAAGTGGTCTATCCTTTCATTTATTTAGCTACTCTTTCAATTCTCTCAATGTTTTCTTAATTTCTGATACTGTGGTCTTGCCTACCATGTTTTTAGATTTTGAGGCACTTTATGCTTTTGATGTCACTATAACTGGTATAATTAATTCTTTAATTTTCTATTATCTTTTTACACAATATAGCTATATGCATTGGCCTTGTATCAGTGTCTTTGTTACACTCATTTATTACTTCTAATGCTTTAGCTATAAGTTCTTTTGGATTTTTTCTTCATGATAGTATTGAAGAACTGTGTATTGCAGTGAAGATACCAAGAATTAAGAAACAGTGAGACTCCCCTGTTACAGGACGATATACCTTTCTTTTTTTGAGAGGAAAACATTTAAGTACAGATAAAATGATAATAACTATAAGGAAATTATATTACATATTAATAAAAAGTTGTGACAAACCTAGACAGCATATTTTAAAGCAGAGACATCAGTTTCCCGTCAAAGATCCATATAGTCAAAGCTATGGTTTTTCCAATAATCATGTACTGATGTGAGAGTTGTACCATAGAAAAGGCTGAGTGCTGAAGAATTTTTGCTTTCAAATTGTGGTGTTGGAGAAGACTCTTAAAAGTCCCTTGGACTGTAAGGAGATCAAATCAGTCAATCCTAAAGGAAATCAATCCTGAATATTCATTAGGATGACTGATGCTGAAGCTGAAGCTCTAATACTTTGGTCACCTGATGTGAAGAGCCAACTCATTGGAAAAGACTCTCCTGCTGGGAAAGATTGAAGGCAGGAGCAGAAGGGGACAACAGAGGATGAGATGGCTTGATGGCATCACCGCTTCAGTAGACATGAGTTTGAGCCAACTCCAGGAATGATGAAGGACAGGGAAGCGTGGTGTGCTGCAGTCCATGGAGTCATAAAGGGTCAAACATATCTTAGTGACTGAATAATAAGCTTCATAAACCTCTCTGCAAAAGTGAAAGTGAAAGTCACTCAGTCGTGTCCAACTCTTTGTGACCCCATGGACTATACAGTCCATGAATTCTCCAGGCCAGGATATTGGAGTGGGTAGCCTTTCCCTTCTCCAGGGAATCTTCCCAACCCAGGGATCAAACTCAGATCTTCCGCATTGCAGGCAGGTTCTTTACCAGCTGAGCCACAAGGGAAGCCCAAGAATACTGGAGTGGGTAGCCTATCCCTTTTCCAGTGGATCTTCCTGACCCAAGAATTGAACTGGGGTCTCCTGCATTGCAGGTGGTTCTTTACCAACTGAGCTATGAGGGAAGCCCCATAAACCCCTTTGGTATATCTAAATTCATACATACCTTTTAATATTAATAGTACTGTACTCCCTGTGATATCATCTTTTTCCTTCTACTATATTCACCAAATAGCAGTTAATATTTACTTATTGCCTAAATGTCAAGTAGAAAAGAGAAAATCTATCAGGTTGGCTCTCTTTGCATAAAAGGCCGTCATCTTCTTTTTTCCCCCATGTTTTTTAAGTATTTTATATGACTTCACTGTTCTCAGAGGTCTTTAGTAACAGTTCATAATCAATGAAAAAGAGCATGGAAAGACTTGTATTGTTCAGATGTTTTAACTAAGGTTAAGTGAGACTAGAGAGTCTGCTGGAGACATCCTGATAATTATCACATTGCCTGTTACGGTGGTTACCACAGCAGTCTGCCTCATGCCTCTTCTTCACAAAATTTCATGTGCTAGTTCTTTACTCAGTTTTAAATAACAGCAATAAACAGCTATTTCTCAGAAACAAGTGACTAGAAACTAACACTTGGCAAATTCATGGCTCAGCTTTAATTCCCCCCCCCCTTTTTTTTTATTAACTAGACTGCTGTACTTAAAATTAAATCCTCTCCTGGGCTCACAGCTGATACTGCAAACACTGCTAATTGGACAGACTGAAGTGTGAAACTAAATATATATGTTGTCATTTTACTGAACAGTTTCTGGAAAATGTATTGCAGGTAAATCAGCAGGCGTTAGCAAAGCTTTTGAGAAAGCAAACATGAGCATATTAAACCTCATGATGGATATGTTTTCCTGCCAGAGCAAAGCAAGCATCTGACTTTTGTAACCATTACTGAAGCAGCATAGATTTGTCATTCTGAAAACAAGTGGGGCTTTTACCTTACACTATTTTGAATGTCTTGATTGATTTTTATTTTGTTTTGTTTTGTTTTTTTTAATTTTCTTTACTTTATTGTGTTGGTTTTGCCATACATTGACATGAATCCACCATGGGTATACATATGATAATAGCCTTCCCAACATTTTCCCCCCCTCCAGCATTTTGTCCTTTCTGACTGCCCCAAAAGGAGTGCCAAATAACTCCTATTAAGTCATTTCAATATATAGTTTTAAATACCTTTCATTGTGTTGATTATACAGGAGGAACTTGTGAAGTATGTGTCTGATGGCCAAAGCAACAGGATATTTCACTTTGTTTTTCATTCTGGAACCTCAGTAAGATAGAAGCATTGGAAATCAGGTAACTAAATACTTCAATCAGACATGACTAAATGACTGAGCAGCTAAGCACAACACAGCAGGTACTTAGCAAAGAAAAACCTCATTAGAGTTTCTTTGGGACCCAGGGTGATATCTACTTATGTTGCAGAAACCAGTACTCAAGAACCAAAATGTCACACTCGGAGGGTTGAAGAACTCAGGTTTATTATGCCGGTGGGCCCAGAGGAATTAACACTCCAAGATCTGAGCCGGGAACAAAGGGGTTACAAAGTTTTTATACCCAGACAGGCATGATTAAGCAGGTTTGCAGGGGTTGGGTGATTGCAAAGAGCAGAACAAGGGTGAGTGAAATATGCTCCAGTTCCTAGTATTGTGAGTCCCCACTTTCTGAGACTACATGACCTACATGATCCCGACTTTGCAAGAAGCAAGCTGAGGTACAGAGGGAGAAGGAGCAGGAGGTTATGTAAAATTTTAACTTTTTATCTTCCTTATTCCCCTCTTGATGCTTCTATCACTCTTTATAGAAAGCATCATCTCATGTTTTGATAGGACATTCAGAGCTCCCCATTGTTTAGGGGGCTATATTGAGCTATTACCATTTGTAACTTTATGGACTCAATTTGAGAGGTTATGAACTGGGTAATAGCATTGAGAATACAAGGGCCACACAGGAGTGCCACAAAGAACATGAAGAGAGGATCAGTTAAAGGGAGAAGCCAAAATGCCCAGCTCCAGATATTGTTCCAGTTACCTCAGAAATTAGCTAGTTCCTCTCTCCTTTTCATGATTCATTCCCTTAGTTATTGGGCCATCTCCCTGACTATTCCTGATTGGTTTACATAAAAGCAGCATTCTTCGTTCAAGAAGAGAAAGAGTCCTCCCTTTTCAGCTGTCAGTAGGTCTAGTCCTCTCCTATTCTGTAAAACCACCTCAGCCAGAGAATCTAGTTGGTCCTGTAAGGCCACTAAAGATTTGCCTACTCTCTCTACATCGTCTATGAAGTCCTTGGATAGTGTATGGTAGAAGGTAGTTGATGAAGCAATTTCTCCTAGTCCCATACCTATCCCAGTTGTAATTCCCAGACCAATTAAGTAGGGGTATAAACTGGATGGCTCTTTTTGACTGTGTATGTGGCCCACTCATCCTCCCACAAACATAATATGTGCCATCTCCATCAGGGCCTTTTCTTTGTGGGACAGATGCTTGTAGACAGATATCTATCAGTCAATTAGATGGGCATCTGCACCTTAGCTTTCCTCAATCCCCAGATGAGGTACAGTGAGACTTTGGTTGTTAGGGACAATATTCATCCCTGGCTAAATTGCCTACAGGTTCAGTTCCTCCATCATTTATAAAGCATTCTGGAGCCTTTTGAGTTAAGCTAAATTGCCCTTGAGACTGGCCCTTGTAAGGGTGAATCTATAGGAGCTCCTATGGCTGTTGTATTATTCAGTGGTACTGGTGTAACTAAGTACCATGGAGCTCCTAAGGGTAAGCAAAGCCAGCAATCCCTGGCCAGCTGAGGGTTGGTGTCAGTCATTAAGAAGGTGATGAGTTGCACTAAGAACCTGGTATAGATGAGGGTCTAAGGGGGAGTTAATTCTGTAACCTGGGCCATACTGCCAATAGGCAGAGCCCCAAGTTGGTCCATGATTTCATTCTTCTGCATTATTATCCCTGTCCAGTATAGGTTTTTTCATTTATTTTGCAGACAGACACCTGTTCTAGGTTGTTACATCTGTGTGGCATTTGGGGGTACATGGAGGCACAGGGGCATGATGGCAATGCCATGGTTTCGGAATACTGCCTGGGCTTTGGATCCTCTGGTAGGACAAAGGTAGTGGCAGCAGAGGGCATTACTGGAAAGTATTTCTGGCACCCAGGCCCCTGGATATACATCGCATGGTTATAAAGGCAGTAGGGAATTGGCCTATAGGATTGGCTATTTATACATCCTTCTAGCTGATGGTTAAGTAAGTGATTTTCCAAGGGTTGACTGTAATGTTGACAGGTGTATGATGGATAAGGAATGACATCATCTGTTTCAGCAAGGGACACCAAAAGGCGGTAAAGCAGCCTGCACGTAACAGATAACCGAACACTAGCAAAAGGTTTTCTCCCCCTCTTTGGGATGTCACAGCTATAGCAACTGAGCCTATTGTGAAGGGGGGCCAGCTATACTGTGAGCGATTTAGTTAGTAGGGCAAATGGATCATAAGAGATATCTAATAAGAATGAGGCTTCCCACTGTGAGATAACAGACAGCTAACAGCAGCTTCTGACTCAAATCCAAGTCCTTGGGTGTGACTGAAGCTAGTCCTGTAGCGAAGAGCATAGCAATAATACCAATCAGGGATAGAGGCCAGAGTTGACAATAAAAATCCATCAATATTTTGATAGCTAGATCCTCAAATTTCTGCCATGAGTTGACCAGCCAGCTGCTGGAGTGTGGCTGGAGCAAGACTGAAGAATCCTGAAGCTTCTGCTGTGTGTTGAACTAGTCAGCTTCTGGAGTGACTAGAGCAGGGCTCAGTGTCCTTTGTGGGTGAGGGCCATTGTTTTTGGAACCAGATCTTGAGATGATTTTCAGGGTCCCGAACTGCTTTCCAGGTGTCCTCATCACAGGAAGCTGCTGCCTTCTTGACTCTAGTGTGGTGGATCCAAGGGATGATGCCTGTAACTTTAACAGCAGCGGATGACCATGTGAGGGCCTGTCCAAACTGGCTGAAGTGGTTCTTTTTTCCAGCCTTTAACCCATACCTCATCTCCTGGCTGATAGAGGTGAACCCAGTTGCCCAAAGAATGGGTGTCTTTCTAAGGTTTCTCGGGCAATATGGTGGAAGACTTTTCCCAGTGCCTGAGGATGTTGAGACATCTCCAGGGCAGCTAGTCGTTGGGGGTTTCCCTTGAGTTTTCCTATTACTGGGGGTGTTCTCCCAAATCAGATCTCAAAGGGAGAATAGCCTGAGATCTCAGGGTGTATCAGGCTCTGAGTAAGGCTAGGGGTAACATGTTGAACCAAGATAACTGGGTCTTCTGACAGAGTTTAGCTAATGTAGTCTTGAGGGTCTGATTCATGCGTTCAACTTTCCCTGAGCTCTGCGGCCTGTGAGCAGTGTGAAACTTGCACTGCCTGTCTTGGATGAAACTGCTTCTGTCAGTGAACAGTTCCATTTCTGGGTTCTGGATGGGAATGTCCATCAGGTCCAGCCTGCTTGAGAAAATTTCACCTATGACCTCCTCACAGTTATGAGCAGGGATTCCCACTTCCATAGGTAGAAAGGTGGCAGGGTTCAGCATTGCACAGTCTTCAGTTGGACCCATGGGTTTTCAAAAAGTAGTCCTTGATAGCATATTATCCTGGAGTTGGTCAGTCACTTATGTCCCTGGCTGTTCATCAGGGTAGTAACAACATGGGGAACCTTTACATATATATTTTGTCCTCGAGTAAGCTTATCTGCTTCCCTGACCAAAACTACAAAACTAATGCCTGGAGGCACGGCAGCCATCCCGCAGCCACTGGATCCAGTCGTTTGGACAGGTATGTGACCAGGTTCTGCCATGGCCCAACTGTTTATGTGAGGATCCTCAGTACAGTGTGATTTTTCTCAGGTACAAAGAGGTTAAAGTCCCATGTCACATCTGGCAGCCCTAATGCTGGAGCACTGCTCAAGAGTCTCTTTATTTCCTCAAAGGCCTTTTCTTGTTCAGGTCCCCATTCTAGGGGGTCCTTAACAGACCCTGCTCTGGCTTTAAACAAAGGCTTGGCAATTTCAGAGAAAGCCGGTATCCAGATCTGGCAGAATCTGACAGCCCCAAGGAACTCACGGATTTCTTTTTTGGTGTTCCACTGAGGTACTGAACAGATGTCTTATTTCCTCTCATGTCCGAGCTCCTGATGCCCTTTTGAGATGACAAACCCCAAGGTACTTGACCTCCTGTCTGCAGATCTAAGACTTTTTCCATGACACCTTGTACCCTGTGGTAGAAAGTAGAGCAAACAGGGCTTTGGTGCCTCTCCAGCAGTCCCCTTGGGTGGAACTGGCTAGCAACAGGTCACCCAGGTACTGGAGTAGGATGCAGCTGAAAGTTTCTTCGGGAAAGGCAGCAAGGCCCGGAGCCAGGGCTTCACCAAACAGGGTAGGTGAGTTTTTCAAGCCTTGTGGCAGTTGGGTCCAAGTCAGCTGTGTCTTTCTCCGGGTGTGTGGGTCCTCCCATTCAAAGGCAAACAAGGGCTGGCTGGCTGTTGACAGCTGGCAGCAGAAGAATGCATCCTTGAGATGAACCAGCTTGCCTGCAGGAGTAAGAGACTCAGGAGAGTGTAGGAATTTGGGACCACTGGATGATGGTGTTCACTGCAATACTGACGATGTGGGGGTCCTGGACAGGCCTGTAATCATTCCCTCCAGACTTTTTGACTGGTAAGAGCACAGTGTTCCAAGGAGACTGACGTTCAGTTAGGATCTTGGCATCTCATAGGCGCTGGATGTGGTTCTGAATTCCCAAGCATGGCTCCCGTGGTACTGGATATTGCTTCTAATAGGAGTGGCACCTGGCCTTAGGTCCACTACAATGGGGCATGTTTTTTGGCCAAACCTGGGGGCCCCTGCTCTGCCCAGACATCAGGAAATTCTTCTAACAGTCTGGGGGGATTTATTTGTTCCCTCCCTGAGGAATAGAGATGCCATTCATCTTCCCTCGGAATGGTCACAGCCATCATCAGAGCCAATTGTCTCCCCAGGGTGAGGCTCACAGGCTTTCTGGGGGCAAAGGTGATTTGTGTCCCCAGCTTTGTCCGTAAGTCTCTATCCAGCAGTGGAATGGGGCAGTCCGGTAAGCAGAAAAATTCATGAGTCGCCAGATAGCCCCCTAGCTGACATGAACAGGCCTTGCAATATGAGCAGGCTGCCATGTCCCCTGTGGCCCCAACAATAGTTGCTGTTTGGCCTGTGAGGGGAGCCACAGGCATGGTTACCACAGATTGCTCAGCTCACGTATCCACCATAAAAGTCATTGACTGGCCCCCTACTTTCATAGTGACTGTGGGCTCTCAGGGGCTCAGGATCAGGTAGCCCGGTTCTGATTCTGCTCCAGCCAGGCTGATAAGGTTTTGGATGGCTGGTTCTGGTTGGTACCTTCTTTGTTGGCTTGACTGAACTTCTTTGACCCTTTAGATATCCCTCTGCGATGGGGGCACTCATTTCTCCAGTGTCCAGTCTCTTTGCAGTAGGTGCACTGGTGGCGGCATAGTGGTGGTCTCGTCTTGGTTTCCCCTTTCCAGAAGGAAACAGTCTGTTTCGCTTGATCTGAGTTCCTCAATGCTACTGCGAGCAGGGCTGTTTTCTGTTTCCTTTTTTTTTTTTCATTTATTCTTTTTACGTTTTTTTTTTTTTTTATTGTTTTTGCCATACAATGTCATGATATCACCATGGGTTTACATATGCTTCCCCTCCAGAACCCCCCTCCCTCCTCCCTCCCCCCCGGGAAATCTCGTTGCACCAGCCCCGAGCATCAATCCTGGGCTTGTTTCCTTTTTTAATCTGCTTTTCATTGGGCTTCACTGTCTAGGTTCACAAAGATTTGCTACCTCTAGGAGCTGTGTGGCACTCATTCCAGTGAAATGTTCCAGCTTTGGAGGTTTTGTTGGATGTCTGCACAGGATTGAGCCACAAAGCCAGTGTTAATCATCCGTTGATTCTTGGGTGTCTCAGGGTCGAACAGGGTGTATGTCGGGAACTCTTCACACAGTCTTTCATAGAAATTGGTGGGAGTCTCATCCACTTTTTGTATTATCATTGTAACTCTGGACATATTGGTGGGCTTTTGTCTCCCACTTGAAGTCCATGTAGAAGGGCATCACGGTAGCAACCCAGGATTTCTTGTCTTTCTCTGGTATTGAACTCCCAATTAGGTCTCATCTCTCGCATCACTTCTCGTGCCCATCTATCTACATCTAAGACCTCTGCAGGTCAGGTGGTGTGCCTCCTTGTTCGTCTCAGGGACCCTCTGCTCCAACTCGGCCGAGCCACTAGTCCAGTGGCTCAAGGGGCCAGCGTGGCTGGAATCTCACTGGGGCCTCCAGAAATGTTGCAGAAACCAGTACTCGAGAAAGCAAGCGCCACACTCAGAGAGTTGAAGAATTCAGGTTTATTATGCCAGTGGGCCCAGAAGAGTTAACACTCCAAGGTCTGAGCCCGGAACAAAGGAGTTACAGACTTTTTATACTTGGACAGGCATGATTAAGCAGGTTTTCAGGGGTGATTACAAAGAGCAGGACAAGGGTGAGTGAGATAAGCTCCAGTTCCTAGCATTGTGAGTCCTCCCTTTCTGAGACTATGTGACCTACATGATCCAGACTTTGCAAGAAGCAAGCCAAATTACAAAGGCAGAAGGAGCAGGAGGATATGTAAAATTTTAACTTTTCCTCTTCACTTATGTAGTAAGATTTTCTGTTCCAAAATTTTATAACTACGTTCAACTTCTAGTTAGACATTATTGATTAACTTTTAATTTAGAAGAAACTTGAGTTAAGGATAATATTAGTTTTCTCTTCATGATAATCTTGATTCATTTTCTTCTACCTGTGAGAATAAATTTTACAAAAGGCAACATCCAGGTACTCTTGATTTCTGGCTTTCCCATGGTTTTGACCAGTGACATGCACTACCAGAAGACTAGAAAGCAGGAGAAGGAAAAGACTGGGTATTTATTTCCTTTTCTCCTTTATACCAGGTCACAGTTTTGTCAGTTGTTGTGTTCATCTATGTAAGACTTCGTCTTTTTGACAGACAGCCCCTTCTCTCAACAGACTCCAAATCATTGTTTCTTGCCCTTGCCCATTCAGCTATAATGGTACTAATGATCCATAAAGTTGCTAATCTCTGAGCATCATTCCTCATTGGTTCTGTTAGCCTTGTCCACACATCTATAAATTATTCTTTCTTATACTCTGTTTAATTAAACTTTTGAAGAAGAAATCTGTCTTCTGGTGGAATATTGAGAAAGAAAATAATTGGCAGCAAGGTTGGACTCAAGAATCAAAACCTCAAAGTGGAATTCTGGGTTTTCTTGTATGTAATTGAATCACTGCATGGACAATATTGACACTGGTAATTGATATTACATAGTGGCAACAGATATTTTAAATAATCACCATTGGTGGCATCAGATGAAGAGTTAGTAGAGGGCAAGTCAATCAGAAGACAAGGGAAAAGTGGCACTTAAGAGTTTGTATTTGCCTTTTTCTGCATATGATAGCTTTTTATATAAATAAAAAGATGAAAATGGAATATGAATGACACAAGTGGACCGTGCTGGTCCATGCTCATTTTTATCTCTATGCCTTTTATTTGTCCTTCTTTCCACTGCCATGTGCTTTAGGAGGTTGTCTTCTACAGATTGTATCACTAAATATCTTTGCTACTTGGCTATTATATTAGTATTATTTCCCTCAATCAAGATTCATCTCTATAAGTTACCTTTCACTGAACTCTTTAAAAGTCTTTGTTGCGCTGTTTCCTGCCATGACACTGACTGATAAGACAAACTTCCCAAAGTCCTAAATGGAAGCACTGGATCTTCTTGACTTTGCTCTTTGTAAGTTACATTGTCTTAGGAGACAGGGAGTCTGAAGTCAAGTACTGGTTCCTCAATCTTTCTGTGACTCTGTTTTGTTTACTGTTAGCAATGAGCCTCTATTGTGCGAACTGCACATCCATATCCAAGACTTGGTATGGTATCTGAACAACAGGGACCTGTTAGAATATAGACTTTATTCTGGGAACAACTGCAGCAAGCTGTTATACTATGAGAAATGAAAATGGCCACATATCATTTTCTAAAAATGGTGAGAAAGAAGAGAACACACTTAGAAATTAAGAGATTATCAAAACTCATATATCTTAGCTCAAGATACTGGACTATTGGTAAAGAGAAAAATCCTTGATTCTGACAAAGGTGGGCATTTCTTAAACTGTCCAGTTTCTGGGAAACACTTCAAGCTGCAGGAAAGGGAATAAGCTATGAAAAAAGATAAAGACTTCCTTTCACAGTGTTTGAGAATCATAATAGCTTGGGAGAAATCCACTTTGAAGCACCCGTATTGGCTACAGTGGAAAGAGCCGACAGTACAGCAGTGGCAGGAAGGGGACTGTGCACCGTTTTTGGTATTGGCAGCATCAGAAGAAACAGTCAACAAGGGCAGGTAACAGGTATAAGCTTGCAAAGACCTTAGAAATAGAGATTTCTCAGTAAAGTTTTAGTTGTAGTATCTGTAATACTGGTTGAAGGGTTAGAGTGAATGCCATTGCGACTGTTAACACTTTTGGTTTGGTTTAGGGATTCTCATTAGAAAAAGACTCTGATGCTGGGAAAGATTGAAGGCAGGAGGAGAACGCGATGACAGAGGACAAGATGGTTGGATGGCACCACCAACTAAATGGACATGAGTTTGATGAGCAAGCTCCAGCAGGCGGTGAAGGACAGGGAAGCCTGGCGTGTTACAGTCCATGGGATTGCAAAGAGTTGGACATGCTGAGCAAATGAACAACAAAGGGATTCTGCTATAGGTATTGACTGTTACAGCAATATATCGAACCACTACTGTGCGCCAGAAGGTGTGTGTCACTTGGTATACTTTATTTCATTAATGCTAACAACTTCTCAAAGTACTTCTATGCTTATTTTATATATAAATAAACAGAACATGAGTAAATTTTATTAATTCACCTAAGTTACAGACCTATTAGGTCCTCAAGTCTAGACTCAAAACTTATTCTCAGAAGCCTAGACTCAAACCTTATTCTTTTTCTTAGCACATAATCAACTCTCAACATGCTCACTGGCTAAGGTTCCAATATTGGCCAGAGATTGTGTTTTAGAGGAAATTTCTTTCTTTCACTGTAATGTTTCCCTTGGAAAATTATTTCACTATAATGTTTTAATATTTTATTTCTTTTTCTTTTTTTGTTTTTTTCTAGTAGCAACTATATGCATCTTCCATCCCAGGTGGAATGAGGACAACTGCAGAAAGGCTGAGGCCAACCCATAAAAAGAAATAGAGCAAAGAGAACAGAAAGTGAAAGAGCTGACAATAGCTTAATAGCTTTTAGGCCGGATTTAGGCAAAATCTAGTTGGTTTGCATTGTGTTCTTTAGTTGGTCTCTGGTATGTTTCTGTTACCTGTGACAAAGGAATGCCAACTGTGAAGTTCTGAAAAGATAATGATCATTATCTTGGGAATCTGAAACATTAACCTAATGATATGCTAATTAAATTGGCCTCTTTTTGCTGGTGGACTGGCTTTTGCATTGGTTTTATTCTTTAGCTATTTCCTAGTTTGTGCAAACATGAAAACAAAACATATTTTTCTTTGTAATTATTACCAAACACATATTTTATCGATAAGATAACTTTAAAATCTTTCCTATGATTTAGCACAGAACTCTAATATATTCCTAGGATTAGAGCTCTTTATGAATTTTTCCAATTAAAAACATTTTCTAGGGGATGGACCTTCTATTCATAAAAATACCAAACCTGTGCCTAAGGCTTCACTCTCCAATTTCAGGCCTTACAAGTGATACCTGATTTTTGTCTTCCTGTATCTCTGAATATCATCTCCTCAATATCTTATTACCTTTGTCCTTCCCCGTCTACTAGTCTCAACACATTCAAACTTTCTATGATATTTTTGGATGTGAGCCCATCTTTTTCAACTCAACTACTGTTGAGTTCATATCTTTTGTGCATGCCATACCCAACTGGTTAAGCATTATTGCTCTCTGCCTTTTCTTCTCTTACTCCTTCTGACTCTTACTCTGACAGTTACTGTTTCCAGTCTGCTGGATCAACAATTATAATACATAATGCCCTTTTTCCTCCATGCAATTCATCCTAATATTCTAATAGTTCATTTGGCAAGGAAAAAACATTATAGCTAGTCTTTTTTGCTAATGGAAGAGAAACATGACATGATTTCTAAGATAGGTTTTAACAAAGCATATTGAGATTTTTTTTTTCTACCCCATCAACTTATGGACTAAATAGGTGTGTGTCTGTGTTTGTGAAAACACTGATCTTCAAAAAGTTATGAATGAGAGCTGGATCTGATAACACAAATTAAATATTCAATTTATAAACTATTCAATTGGCTGCTAAGGGAAGTGTTGGCCAGGAAAATAAGGCAGTGCTATCAGATCCCAAAGTTTTTGTCAGGCCACGTAAAAGAATGTAGTTACAGGAAGAAAAAGTTAAATGAATCTTAAATCCCTTGTCCACATCTACTTTTTAAAGATTTAGGCTATGATAGAATAGCAGATAATTTTTCAAAGGATTACTCTATAAAGGGCAGGACTGTAAATCCTACTCCTTTTAAGCCAACCAAAATTGAGGAGTGGCTATTACCCCAAGCTTTATGAAAGAGGTTTCACAGATACTGTCCAGAGGTCTTGGCATGTGTCTCCACTAATATCCAGATGTTAGGGGATCTATATACAATTCCATAAGGAAATGACGACATTAAGGGATAGGCTAGCTCTCTGCTACCCAGCGAGCAAAAGTAGAGATGGCTTTGCTGGATCAAACATGACCAAACAGGAGAAAGAGAGCCAGCCTGCCTGCAATAACTTCTGAAGTGGAAACGAGAGTCAAATTAAGAACAGGGTGCATTTAAGACAGTTAAGACAGCAACAGAAACAACAGTAAAAACAAGATTTGAGTGAGGTCTTGCACAGATCATGGAACATGCAGTTTTTTTTTCCTGGTGGGGAACAAAGGAATCTAGGAAAGGACCAAAGGGAGAAGGAGTCATATTCAAACATCTGCTCTGCCCAGAAGTTACATAACCAACTTGAAAGAGAAAAAAAAAAAAAAAAAAAGTGAAGCAAGAACTTCTTCCACAATGTGGGGTCTCATCCAATCAACTGCATGCTTTGAAAGAAAAACACTGGATCTTCCAAGGTAGAGGGGATTCTGCTTCCATATGACTTTGCACTCTAGTGCCATGTCAACTCTTCCCTGGGTCTCTAGCCTTCTGGGTTGCCCTGTAGTTTTCAGATTTGCCAGCACCCAAAATACAGTTAGCCACTTCATTAAAACAAATTTTCCTTAGTCTGTGTAGATGTATACCATTGGTTCTATTTCTCTGGAGAAGCCTGACTAACATCTATCTGACTTCTGAACCTATTCTCCTTTCTTCATCTGACCATGGATAGATGGAAGAAAATGAACCTATAATTTTTTTTTAGTTACTTTATGGGGTGAGGAAATGAAAACATGACAAATAGAAGAAGAACAACCTTCACTTTCCCCAGGTTCTCACTAATTAAAGGACCCAAGTGATGGAGATGACATTTACTTTATATCAGTTTTGATTAATATTTGGACATGACATTTTTACAGACCTTTTTACTAAAGAAAAATGTACATTCAGAAGGAAAGTTTCTCTTATAAATGTATAGTTGGCTCAATTTTTAAAAATGGAATTTAGTTATGCAACTGGCATCTAAATTAAGAAACAGAATGTTAGCAGTAATCAGATAAAATTTCAAAGGTAGAAACAAACAAAATACATTTGCTTTCTGATTGTAACCTATGATTCATAATTATTTAACAAAAAGGTTGTAGAGTCAATATTTCCATCTGATTCTTCAAAATGCAAAAGGAGCAAAGTGCATGCCCATGTGTGGTTTTGTGTATGTGTGTGTATTCAATAATAAAATGCTAGGATTTAAACTGAAGATTTGATTTTATGCTTTAGATCTCTTCTGATAACATATGCTACATGTTCAACATAATGTTCAAAGGGAATTCAAATATCCCTTGTCACAATTTTTTACTAAATTCAAACATATTTAAATTAATAACTACCATTATTTCTCTCAGCCAGACAAAACACATGCCAGTTCAGTAAAGCAAGTACTGTGAATTGAAGGCAGAAATTTAGTGAATCATAATTTATTTTCCTGATTTTCAATGAATTGGCTTAATGGCTGAAATGTCTTGCCACCATATAGAGATAGCCTCTTAATTTATGAATCAAGCTTTCTTTTTCTTATCCTAGGTAGTATTTAATAATTGGTGCTGTGTGGTTTTCTATTGGTGTAATGTGATAATTAAAGTAATTAAAGAAAAATCACTTTTTCAAAGGACAAAACACTATAATCCATCATAAATGAGTAGTAAATGTCCACTATTTATTAACTGGTTCCTGTAATTAATTATTTAATCAAGGCATGGCTTAAAATCCCTAACAACAAATTGAATTTCGTGTCTACAAATATCTCATGCTGATTTAGGAAACATTTTCTAATAGATTTATGCATATTTTTAAAAACCCCAAGCAAGTTTTAGATTATGATTTTTCATTAAATTTAAGCCCTATGAAAAGGTAGCAAAGAATGAATCTGGAAATTGCCTATTAGTTAGCATAGCTCCAGGAACACAGGCATATTTATTAAATATTGTTTGGTAATTTCATGCTGGAAATGAGGAAATTAATAATATATAGCATGGTAATTGTGGCTTTAATATTTTTATAGAGAATAAATAAATTGAGTAGTAAAAATAACATTTACTATTATACAAATGTTTATGGAACACATTCATATTTTCCAGTCCATTTTCTATTATTATACCATTTTACAGATGAAGAAACAAGCTCAGTAAGGTATTACCATTGCAGGATCCATGCTCTGTTCACATTATAATAAATGAGATAGTTTTATTTTAATTAGAGATACTCACTATTGTTTCCCTAGCAGCGAGCAAAGTGACAGATGCCTCAACTACAAAGGTTGCAGGATGAGGACAGGAAGAAAACAATTCCTAGCTTAAGGCATTGAATTAGCCCATTTCCAACTAAAATAATTACTCTATTTACTAAATGTGAGTTGAGACTCAAATCCTACCACTAAATGAATTCTGGTTAATTTACAGATTTCAGGAAAAGAAAATGGAGAAAATGTAGGAACTGTCAAACTGGTTGCAGATTTTTTGCACGAATTGAAATGGACTGGAGTTGTAATGGAATTAGCCCAGAAATGAGAATTTGCAGAGTCCTAATTTACAGACACTGGTATAGTCCAGTCTGTAAAACCATCTTCCTTCCTCTAGTTCTGATTTGTGTCTGGTCCTTAACAAGTATGGCACATTATGTTTCTAAATATAGTTTTTTTTCATCTAAGTTAGAGGATGAGACAGAAATTCTTTTTTTAAAGGAATTGCTTTACAGTGGTGTGTTGGTTTCTGCCATATACCAGTGTGAATCATATATATATATCCGCACCTTCTTGAGCCTCTCTTTCGCCCTGACCCTGTGGAATTCTTTACACTGTAATTTTATTATAAAGCAATCTGTTAAGGATATTAGGTACAGGTATTCTGCTAAATACACTGTCAAAGAGGAAAATAGTACAATTAGCAAGATAAAATAAATAATTTTTTTCAACTCAAAACAAATGCCAGTGATTTCAGGGCCACCCAGAGGAAAAATTAAGTGACAATAAATATAACCAAGAATATTTTTTAAAGTAGGTAGATAATAGGGGTTCAGTTCAGTTCAGTTGCTCAGTTTCATGTCCTACTCTTTGTGGCCCCATGGACTGCAGCACGCCAGGCTTCCCTGTCCATCACCAACTCCTGGAGCTTACTCAAACTTGTGTCCATTGAGTTGGTGATGCCATCCAACCATCTCATCCTCTGTCAGCCCCTTCTCCTCCCAACTTCAATCTTTCCTAGCATTAGGATCTTTTCCAGTGAGTCAGTTCTTTGCATCAAGTGGCCCAAGTATTGGAGTTTCAGTTCCAGCATCAGCCCTTCCAATAAATATTCAGGACTGATTTCCTTTAGGATTTACTGGTTGGATCTCCTTGCTGTCCAAGGGACTCCAAAGAGTCTTCTCCAACACCACAGTTCAGAAGCATCAATTCTTTGCCACTCTGCTTTCTTTATAGTCCAACTCTCACATCCATACATGACTATTAGAAAAGCCATTCCTTTGAATAGACGGACTTTTGTTGGCAAAGTAACGTCTCTGTTTTTAATATGCTTTTTATCAGGAGCTACAAGCATATATTGCTAAAGTTATTTTGTTTTAATAACAAGGTAGACAACTCAATTTTGTCTTTTCATACACTTCATGAGGTTCTCACAGCAAGTGTACTGGGGTGGTTTGTCATTTGCCTCCTCCAGTGGATCACATTTTGTCAGAACTCTCCACTATGACCTGTCCATCTTGGGTGGCCCTGCATGGCATGGCTCATAGCTTCATTGAGTTTTGCAAGACCCTTTGCCACAACAAGGTAGTGATCCGTGAAGCATTCTTGCCTTGAGAATCCCATGGACAGAGGAGCCTGGTGGGACTATAGACCATACGGTCGCAGAGTGGGACAGGACTGAAGCAACGGAGCACACGTGCACACAGACGACTATATCTTGGTCTACACACAGTTCTGCAAATGGTAAAGACAGCATTTCATATGAATGAGAGGATAATTCAGTACTAGGTGCTGAAGCAAATACTGTAGGAAATTATAATTACGTTTATAATTTATAAATTGAAATTATAATTTATTTATTATATAATTATATTATAATTATAGCATACAATACTTTCTTATTAATAATTACAAATTAATACATTTAAATATTTCTTCTAAAATATGGGTAAATATATAACTGACATTTCAGATAAAGATTAATTATGATACCAGTGAAAAAGACAGATATCTTTGTCTCCATCAAATTTAGTCCTAGGTAGTTGGAAGTTGGTACTCAGCACGTGCTTATGGAGCCTTTGGTTTTCTCTTGATTCCTGCTATGTTGACTAGACTAAAGAGGCTTAGTCAACACAGGGAGGAATCTTCCCAAACGTATCTATCTTTTCTGAAGTTTTTTGGGAAGACCCAGATTTCCAAGGAAACTGATGATCATCTGCAGACCTGGATTTGTACACAGAATGAGGGAAAGGAAAGATTACATGCTCAGTCATGTTCAATTCTTTGCTACCTCCATGGACTGTAGTCTGCCTTGCTCCTCTGCCCTTGGAATTTTTCAGGCAAGAATACTGGAGTGAGTTGCCATTTCCTGTTTCAGGGGATCTTCATGACTCATGGATTAAACCCATGTCTCTTGCATCTCCTGCATTGACAGGCAGGTTTTTTACCACTAGCACCACCTGTGCAGCTCACACAGAAGGAAGGAGAAGGTAGGAGAACATTACAAATAAATAAACAATGGCAACAGCAAACATGGAACAACAAACTGGTTCCAAATAGGGAAAGGAGTACATCAAGGCTGTATATTGTCATCCTGATTATTTAATTTATATGCAGACTACATCATGAGAAATGCTGGGCTGGATAAAGCAAAAGCTGGGATCAGGATTGCCGGGAGAAACAACAATAACCTCAGATACACAGAAGACACCAACCCTATGGCAGAAAATAAAGAAGAACTAAAGAGCCTCTTGATGAAACTGAAAGAGGAGAGTGAAAAAGCTGGCTTAAAACTCAATAATCAAAATGCTAAGATAATAGCATCTGGTCCCATCACTTCATAGCAAATAGATGGGGAAACAAAGAAAACAGTGAGAGACTTTATCTTTTTGGACTCCAAAATCACTGCAGATGGTGACCACAGCCATGAAGTTAAGAGACACATGCTCCTTGGAAGAAAAGCTATGACCAACCTAGACAGTCTACTGAAAAACAGAGACATTACTTTTTGGTAATGTCTAGTCAAAGGTCCATCTAGCCAAAGCTACAGTTTTTCCAGTAATCAGATATGGATGTGAGTTCAGTTCAGTTCGGTCACTAAGTCATGTCTGACTCTTTGTGACCCCGTGGACTGCAGCATACCAGGCCTTCCTGTCCATCACCAGCTCCCAGAGTCTACCCAAACTCATGCTCAGTGAGGCAGTGATGCCATCCAACCATCTCATCCTCTGTCGTCCCCTCCGCCTGCCTTTCATCTTTCTCAGCATTAGGGTCTTTTCAAATGAGTCAGCTCTTTATATCAGGTGGCCAAAGTATTGGAGTTTCAGCTTGCACATCAGTCCTTCCAATGAACACCCAGGACTGATCTCCTTTAGATGTGAGAGTTGGACTATGAAGAAAGCTGAGCACTGAAGAATTGATGCTTTTGAATTGTAGTGTTGGAGAAGACTCTTGAGAGTCCCTTAGACAGCAAGGAGATCCAATCAGTCCATCATGAAGGAAATCAGTCCTGGATATTCAGTGGAAGGACTGATGCTGAAGCTGAAACTCCAATACTTTGGCCAACTGATGTGAAGAGCTAACTCACTGTAAAAGACCCTGATGCTAGGAAAGACTGAGGGTGGGAAGAGAAGGGGATGACAGAGGATTGAGATGGTTGGATGCCATCACCAACTCAATGGACATGTGTTTGAGTCAAAACTCCGGGAGTTGCTGATAGACAGAGAGGCCTGGTGTGCTGCAGTCCATGAGGTTGCAAAGAGTCAGACACGACTGAGTGACTGAACTGAACTAAACAGGAAACAACTTATCAACTGATAGGAAGGTGATCATGCTTATCTTCCAGGATAGATGCATCACACTGTAACAGATTTAATGGAAAAAAACAAAAAAGGCCATATGATAAACAACAAAATATTTCTAATGCACAATTTCTATGGCCCCAGGAAGATACAGAAAACAGAGATTAATATTTGTTCTTGTTCCATTCTTGCTTTTTTTTTCAACCCACCTTTTTTTGTGCCACTTCTTAAAAAATCAAATTTTAGGGATTAAAACCAAAATTTTGGATATTGAAAAATTAAAGATCTTTCTCTCCCTCAGAACAAGATGAACACAAAGCAACTTACATAATAAAATATGTTCATTTCCTTAGCAACAGTTAATTTTATTATTGTTATACCTTACATATCACATTCAACATGTTATTTAGAGCCCTCCAGGTTCTTGTTAATGAAGCAAACAAAGAAAACAGATATGTGGGTTTTAAATGATTCTGAAAACCTTTGCTTAGTTCTTTCCCAATCAGTGTAATACCCAAGTAAAGAAGTAGTACAGTGTTTCTCACAAGAGTGAGGTTCAGAATCACCCAGTAAACTGGTTAAAACACAGATTGCTAGAGTTTCTGATTCAGCTGATGGTTCAAAGACGGGACCAAAATATGCACTTCCAAAAGCTGCAGGTGCTGCTAGCCCAGGGAACACACTTTTTGGACCACTGATGCAGACACTGCTCTAAGAGTGATAGGTTAAAAAATTAAGTCCATCCCTTATTGGTACTGCAGAATACTTAGTCTGCTTGGTATCAAATCTATTCTAACTTCATTTTCTCAATTGTGAAAAAGGGAAAATAATACCTATAACGAAGCATCATTGTGAGATTTAAGCTAGACTAATATATATTGAAAACACTTAACATAGTATCTGAAAAATGACAGATTATACCATAAATATGATTTCCCATTTTCTCTATAGTAATGGAAGTCTCAATGTTTTTCACTGTTATCTTAACTTTCTTTTCTATTCCATTTATTAATGATTTCCTGATGATAGGTTTTAAATATGAAATACTTTAAGTACTGAATTTAAAGTATTAGAAAACTCTTTTCTAGGTACAATAAGTCTCCTATATACGAATGAGTTCCATTCTGAGAGTGCCTTCATAAATCCAATTTGTTTGTAAGTCCAACAAAGTTAGCCTGGATACAGTCTGTACTGTGATAGGTTTATAATAAAATAATGCATAAAAAGTAAACAAAAATACAGAAAACCTTTTTAATGTCTTACAGTACAGTATCATGGAAAGCACAGCTGGCAAACTGGGGCTCGCACTGAGTGAGCAGGCAAGAAGAGCTACTGACTGGAGGGGAGAGAGGAGGCGGGGCTGGCAGAGCGGAAGGGCTGTCAGCAGTAGCAGGAGGGCGAGCTGCAATCTCACGCATGCGTGACGTTGACGGCACGGGTTCCGGCCCCTTATTGGACTCAGCTCTATCCACCCTCTTAATAGCTCCTTCTCTCTTTGCAGGTGATGCGGCAGCCCTGAGCTGCGTTCTGAATGGCTGCTGCAGTCTTCGCGTCCTGTGCTGTTTGGATCCTGTACCTCGAAAATCAACAGTGCCTCCTTTATTTTCCAAATAAGGAAAAGCCCCTTGGCATTTCTTGCGCAGTGAATCTCTTTGGTTCCTCAGCTACATCCTCTTCCTCCTGTCCCTCTTTGTCCTTTCTCTGAGACTCCAGTTCCATCAGGTCTTCATTTGTGGCTCAGACTTCGTTAGTGGCTTGGACTTCCCTGGGGGTTCAGACGGTAAAGCGTCTGCCCACAGTGTGGGGGACCCAGGTTCAATCCCTGGGGCAGAAAGCTCTCCTGGAGAAGGAAGTGGCACCCCACTCCAGTACTCTTGCCTGGAAAATCGCATGGGCGGAAGAGCCTGGTAGGCTACTGTCCATGGGATCGAAAAGAGTTGGACACGACTGAGCGACTCCACTTTCACTTTCTTTCTTTCTTCATTAGTAAACTCCTCATGTTGCATAGCAAGGAGTGCAAAGATCTTGATGATCTTGTTGCTCTTGGAGATCTTCCTTGAAATAAAGATACTGCACTACTGTACTGCACAGTGAAGTATATAAACACACAAGCACTTGTAGAGGATGCATGCATGTGACAAAGCTCGTGAACTAATTTACATGATTGAACATGCAAACGCACCTTTGCATCTTTGAAAGTTTGCCACTTGAAGTTTTGCCTGTAAGGGACTTAATATACTGGAAAACAAATGACTTAAAATGTTTTAAGAGTGTTCTTCAAGACTATACAAATTTGAAAATTCAAGTTTTATCATAGTTGTTAAACCCGAAATATGTGTAGAATACTGCATCATTTATAGACTCTATTTCTTCCATTTTCACTACCACTCATAAAACTTCTAAATGATTTTCTTTTCAAATATTCTGGGTATCAATTAAGTTGATTATATTACTACATAAAGAACAATTTTTTAAAAAAGTTTTGCAAATTAATAAATTGATAGCCTTATCATAGACACAGAAGAAAGTTTTATTTAGGGACTTACACAAAGCTACATTTTAAACTATTGCCATTTTTATTTAGTAATTGATACACTTGTTTTAAAAACAGAAAATAATTTTCACAAAAAGAAAACATATTCTCTACTCACTATAAACATAGTTTATGTCTTCATTGATGTTTCTCTGTCTTCTGTGTGTGTGTGTATTAAGACGACAGAGATAGAAGATAGACTTTCAGCTTGTTGGAGTGGGGTCAATTTTAAACTAGTAAATTTGAAAAAGTCAGTTTAATCAGGGAATCTTAAAAATACATTATTTATATCAAACTAAGTTTAGACATACATGTTTACTGATTCAGCCACACTCTAATGTAGGGCCAAGGGAAATTCGTAACATTTAAGCTGACTGGGTGAAATTTCACTCTGTTATCTCATAAGCCATACTCTTAGCACATGCTCTAGAATCCCAGTTTTAGGTTTTAGATGGTTGGAATGTTAGAGTAGGAGCATTCTGGAGTTTTATTACTTGTTATAGTATTTTAAAGATATTTGTAAAATTGCTTATGATATTTTAAAAGTTGTATTTACTGGGACTTTGCAAAATATTCAACTTAGGATTCATAAAAGTTGAAAATTTTCATACTAGTATTTTATATCAGATTACATAGTACCTTATTAAATTATGCCATCAAAATGATGAGTACAGCTGTTATAAACAGTGTTAGGAATAAACACAAGGGACTTGCTTGCCACTTATCTGGTGGGTGCAGAAAGGTAATATATACTCCTTGTTTTGCTACAATATATGATGGTATTTTTTAAATTGGACCCTGATACTAAGAAAGATTAAAGGCAAAAAGAGAGATTAAATGTGGCAGAGAATGAGATGGTTGGATGGCATCACTGACTCAATGGACATGCGTTTGAGGAAACTAGGAGATAGTGAAGGAAGGGAACTTGGTGCTGCCATCCATGGGGTCACAAAGAGTCAGACATAACTTAGCAACTGAACAACACAACAAGGCAGAAAATTAATATACCAAAAATATTTCATGGCTATTGTTACTTATTGTACTATAATCCCTCACTTTTAAAATTCCTAATTTTGATTAATCTCCCTCATTGGTGTTTATGTGTTGTTGATTAACTTTTGAATGTGCATGGATATACCTTTCAACGTCTCATAAATTTGTGAATGTTTTCCCAGTGTAACTTGTGAAAAGTGAAAAAGTCAAAGTATGAGTCGCTTAGTTGTGTCCAACTCTTTGGGTCCCCTTGGACTGTAGCTCACCATGCTCCTCTGTCCATGGAATTTTCCAGGCAAGAATTCCCTTCTAAAAGCTATCTTCCTGACCCAGGGATTGAACCTGGTCTCCAGGGATAAACCCAGTCTCCTGCATTGCAAGCAGATTCTTTACCATCTGAGCCACCAGGGAAGCCCTATGGTAAGCCCTTGTATACAAAGGTTAATTCAGTTCTGTTAAGCCAAATAAATATATTTATTTTAAAAATCTTTCCTTTTTGTAGCTCTATAGAAGAGGAAGTGTTATCTTTTGGCTTTAGGTGTTGCCATGGATATGTTTAATATACATTTCTTTGTAGATTCATTACTTTATCTTTCTGGATTATTATAAATACTTGAAATATATAAATATTCATACACATACTTCTACTTATTTTATATAACTTGTTTAAATCAACAGTGTAGCTGTGTTTAAATTAATTTTGCTACATATTTAGTTACAGATGCTAATCTTTCTTGAGAGATGATACAGTAAAGTGCTTTAGAGCACAGACTGCAAAGTCTGACAGCCTCAGGTTTAATCCTTTCTATATCAACACAGCAACTTTGATCTGAGGCAGTTGATCTCTTGGTGTTTTGGTTTTCTTGTCTCTAAATGGGCACGATAATCCTAACTCTCAGCCCTAGAGTTCTGTGAGGCTTAACTGAACTAATAAAGAAATTTGTCCAGGGCAGGTTGACCGTGGCAAGCAAAATTTAAGCAACAAACACAATGTAAGTGTAAGCTTAACTTTACTTCTTTGCCTCGTGAAAACTTATTTTTTCAATATTATTTATTTCTTTCTTATACTGTATTCTTCTTGATCTGTTCTTGATGCCTCTAAGCTATTTTCTGAAGACTGAAATCTTCTCTCTGATTTGAATTTTTACAGTATCCAGACTTCTGTTTACTACTTTCTTTGAAGTTCTTAATTGGTAATTGTGTTTTTAATTTTTATGCTCTTTTTACACTTCAAATCTTCCCTCTCTGTGAGTGCGTGATTTATTTAAAAGTAACTGTATTTTCTCAAGCCCTTTACATCATATGAATTTTAAATTTTCTTCAATTTAGAACTTGTTAGCAATAAATATTTCAAGACATAACAGTAGAATCTTAAGAATGATTATAACCCAAATGCTAGAAATGTCAATGACTTACAATCAAGAGGTAGGCAAATGAAATTTAATTAAAGAATGAACTGAGTCATAAAATATAAAAAAAATAAGAAAAGAAAAGAAATTAGTGGACTTGCTGGCAAATAAGTAAAGCCAGTCTCCACAAGCTCCACTAAAACTTGGAAGAGCCAGTGAATGAAATGCTGGTGCAAATTCCAGTTAGTGGAATTTCTTGCCTGGAGAATCCCACAGATATAGGAACCTGGCAGACTACAGTCCATAGGTTGCCCAGAGTTGGACATGAATGAAATGATTTAGCATGCATGAATGCACTCTAGGCATATGGGATCTTAGTTACCCAGTCAGGGATGGAACTATAGCTCTGCATTGGAAGCACAGAATCTTAACCAGTAGACTGCCAGGGACGTCCCCCCATGTAGCATTATTGAGTGAAATTTATCTTTTCAAATTAGGGAATGTTAACAGAATTTAAGCAGATTTTTCTGTACTAAATTCTTGATATAAATGAGATTTTAGAGTTAGCTTTTGATGACTGATTTACATGTTCCCATCTGTATTGTCTAGATATTGTTAACAATTTCTGGAATGTGGTTGGCCCTGTTCCCAGTTTCTCCCTGACTTTAGCATTCCATTGATTAACTGAGTGTGGAATGTGCAATAGTGTGTTTCCATCTATTGCTTCTGTGAGTGGGTCAATAGAAAAAGAAACAGGAAACATAATCTGAAAGGCTCTTTCATAATTCTTAATAAGCTAGAAAAAATATTTTATCATATGGAAAGGTGACTTGTTGCAATATTTATTTCTATGTTTTTTTCAAGTTCAGTGACAATGTAATGATGATCTTTGCTACCTTTTCCTTTATCCTGAACAAATATGTAATCCCTTGCTTAACTTGTAAAACATATGCTAACCAACATTATTGAGTGGTTATCTAATACTACCTTCTAATTCTTCTTTTTTTTAAGTTTTAAACATCTTGTTCATTTTATTTTCATTATGTTTATCCATAGAGAAGTGATATTCAGGGAACTTCCTTCTCAATAAAATACATGAATATGTAACAAAAGAAGTAATTATTCAGTGAATTAATCATACCATTATGTTTGGTAGTCAGGCATGTTATATCATTTCTTTGATGTGAACCTCAATTGGGAACAATCTATCTTATCTGTCATTGCAATGAATTTTATTAAAAATTAAAAGTCTCCAATCTGTAATAAAGTTAAAGATCAAGGACATGTCTAATAATATTTTATTCACACTGCAGCTGTACTTTGGCCTTTACATATTTTACCTGCATAGTAGTTTGCCATTTTGAGATTAAAAAAAAAACAAAACATTTTAGACTCAAATGTTTATACAGAAGCAACTCAGAATAATAGTTTAATCCTTGCATCTTTTTATCAAATATTTAAAAGCAAGCTATTTATTAATGACTTTGTGATACATTTAGCAAGATGATCAGAAGTGACACTATAAAAATATTAAGCAGCATTTTAGTGTCTATAAAATAAAGTTCAAAACAGTACTAGATCTCTAATAAGAGCCTAGAAAAGTCTACCCTAGCATGATATCACAGGAAAGGACAAGATTAATTTAAAACTGACTTGAATGAAGAGTGTGCCACTGACAGCGTGAGATTTGAGCATCCCTTTTCATGGGCTAATCCCTAGAGAAACCTAAAAAAGGGTACTGTGACTGCTGGCTTTGCTTCAAGTGTTTTTTTTAATATAAGTTAATTCCTTGTAGGTCACAGTGTTTTAGAGTATAGGAGTGATCATTTAATTCAACCAACATAATGAAATTTGCTGAGCTGTTCCCTCGAGATACATAAATAAAGCTCAATCACTACTTCAAGGTGTTCACAGTCCAAAGCGGAAGGCAGACAGATAACAGAAGATTTTCAATAAAATATGCAAGTACATCGAATAATTTCAAAAATTTACAGTTAAGTTTACCATGAAAACTTAGTAGTCATTGAATGTTTTCTTTGGGCCATGACTGTAAATGGTATTCTTTATATCTTATCTCAATAAATGACATATGGTTGATATTATCGTGACCATTTCATAAATTAGAAAATAGAATTTTAGACATTTAAAATATTTAGCCAGGTGACCAAACTAGTCAAATGAGAAATGAGTATCCATCAAATTTTATGACTCTTGTGCCCATTAACCTCTTAAACTTTTATTCTGAAATAATATACTTCTTATCGTTCTATTTACTATTAACATATTGTTTCTATTTTGAAATTAACAATGATGGCAGACAGTGATTGAGATAACTTTTTCCTTTTAAAAAATCTTAATTGGCAAAGTAAAAGCTAGCCAACACTATGCCAATACTTTAATTTTTAAAAATTGTTTTAATTTAAATACCCTAAAGTCTGGGAATCCTGCTGTAAATTAAATTACAGAATTTTTTCTTTAATGGATGGGAAAAACTCACTAATTTTCCAGCCTGTATTACACTTCTTGAGGCTGCCTATCCATTACTTTCTAAGAGAAGATCCGTTCACAAACATTGTTTGATTGCGAAAGAAAAAAAAAAAGTTCTGAAGAAGAGCATCTTCTCTAAAGATTAGTTATGATAGTTGCCTCCTTACTCATCACTTCTCATCAGGGGTGGCTTTGAATCTCAAATTGGTCAAACAAACCTGACCCAAATGAGTATAACTAGACAGCTAGTGTGGAGAGGACTTCAATTAAATGTTTATGAGCAGGAAAAAGCAGATGTTATACAACACCTGCTCAAGGAACAGTCTGGGGGAAACCTGTGGCCTTTGGCTGTACCTGCTGAAAGCAGCATCTGGAGCTGCCGCCTTTACATTCAGATGCACACTGGCATCTATGTCGAGTGACTCATATATCACACATTAGATCAACAGCAACACATCATTTTGTACAAACCCAATTTTTTAAGGAATCCCCCACATTTCTTATATGTTATTTTCTGATCGAGTTTTCATATTAAATTTGTCACTATCCAGTAAGAAATCTTTGATAAATTTAATGAATTAAGATAAATGTTCCAGTGCATCATATTCACCTACATAATTTATATGTAAAAACCTGCCTAATTCAGCTCTCAGAATGTTATGTTTTGCCCTAAGCTGACAGTGATGGAAGGGAGGTCAGAGTCACTCTTCCCCATCCTCAGCTCTACACCTGTCCTTGTCAAGGTCAAAGGGAATCTTGAGTGCTACCTGTGCCTTGCTGGCTGTTTCTGGAGTTCCATGGACAATGACTACAGCAGAGTACATAGCGGGTGGAAAATAAACTGCTAGTGAATCCCTGACTCTGGAGATATGCCTTCTTTAAAAAATGCTTTTGAAAATCAGCAGTGTAATGCTGAAGTTTACCTAAGCAGGTGGGATTACCATCCTACTGCAGTTCTCTGTCTCCATGCTACTTATAGTGTGGTTTCCGAGGGCAGCACCCCTATTGCATGGGTGCTTGTGAGAAACGCAGAATCAGAATGTTTTGAACAAGATCCTAAGGTGATTCATATAAATATTAGTTTCAGAATTATTGTTCTGTCCCATATTTTCCATTTTCTAAATTCCAGCTCATATTAGTTTTCCGTATTCCTGCATGCTGAGATTATGTACCCATTGATGGCCTATTTTCTGATCCTCTGACTCTGGAGTGTTTGTGCTAAGAGGTAGCTTGAGTAACTTGTGGTGATAAAGTTTATCTCTTGATTAATCTAATTTTCCCCATCCTTCCTGAGCAAGCCTAAATTAGCCCATTGCTACAGTCCAATTGTCATTACGGTGACGTTTGCCAAGTAATTAGTATCCATCCTTCTCATAAGCACAGCTTCACAAAGTCATGAAATTTAGTCCCATGAACATCTTGTATCAAGTTCTGTTGAGCATCTCTAGTAGGATATATCCTCAGCTCTATCTGGGATTATGTTCCAGTATTTGGTCCTTGGCAGTGCAGAGTCACATTCCTAAAACTTTCCCTGGGTCAGCTTTACGCATGCTAATTTGCTAAGTCCCAGGAGGTAATTTGTTGATTTGTCACAGCTATCTTGTTTGTGACCATCTGCCACCTTAGGAGCACATTAGTAGAATTAATTTGTGTCTATTCTGTAAGCATTTTTTTGGAGGGAGGATCCTAACTATCTTCACTCCTCTGAATGAATTTGACACATGAATTTGAATTAGGATATATGATTATCAACTCCCACATTCCAGCTCTGAGTTGGGTCTGGCCTAATGGGTTATTCTCTAGGGGTAGCCAATGCTACTTCTTTTTCTATTAAAAGTGAGATTTACATCAGGGAAGATTAGGAAGATGCCTGCAGATATTCTCTGCCAAATGAGGTTTCCTAGCAGAGTTTTACTGTAAATAGTCCCACTACTATTTTCTCTAACCAAGCTTGGTTCTGCCTTCTCTGTAAAGCAGCTGCATTGTAAACAGCTCTTTTGAAAAGCCTCTTGCATTTATAACACATGTGAGGAAGATTTTTCTTTTTCCTGGTGGTCAGAATTTGATTTGTGTACACCACAGGTGTTCTTCGTTTTATTGGGAACTCATTTGATTCTGCCCAGCAGATAGTTGCACACCCTGAAGCACTTTCTGTTTTAAAGCTGCAAATGGCTCCTAAGCCTGAGTGGCTCCTTGACGGTGTTTTACACTGCCCTGCCGCATAGTCCTGTTAGTATCTAACATCTCTGGGGTACAGTCTAGCCACGGTTTTCTGGCAATTCAGTTGCCACGGATACCCCCAGTTTCAGATGTGATGTAGTCTCAGCACTTGCTCTGTTGTTTATCTACAATAGAACCTGTGCCCTGAACCTGTATACAATAGAACCTGTATAACAGAATCTACAATAGAAGAGCAGATTCTATTCTACAATAGTATCTACTGATAAAGGGGGTGTTTATCAGTAGATAAAGGAAAATATGGGCTTCCCAGGTGGAGAGCTGGTAAAGAATTCACCTTCAAAGGCAAGAACATTCTTTGGCACTGCCTTTCTCTGGGATTGGCAAGAGACACGGGTTTGATCCCTGGGTAGGGAAAGTGAAAGTGAAGTCACTCAGTCGTGTCTGACTCTGCGACCCCCTGGTAGGCTCCTCCGTCCAAGAGATTTTCCAGCAAGAATACTGGAGTGGGTTGCCATTTCCTTCTCCAGGGATCTTCCCGACTCAGGGATCAAACTCAGGTCTCCTACATTGCAGGCAGACTCTTTACTGTCTGAGCCACAAGATCTCCCAAAGTAAGAAATGGTAACCCATTCCAGTATTCTAGCCTGAGAACTTCTATGGACAGAGGAGCCTGGCAGGCCACAGTCCATGGGTCACAAAAAGCTGGACATGACTGAGCACACACAACACACAGGAAAACATGCATTCTGAGCAGTCCTAATATTGATCTAAGAATTCCTACACCCTTTCTACAAAACCTTTGATTTTAAAAGAAAGTTTGTGTCAATGGATAGATAGTGCTTTCACACCAGCTTTCTTTCAGGGTTATTCCTTACTTATATTTAGGAAAAATTTGGAGTAATTACTCTGTGCAACTGTAAATGATGCCCAACTTTCTATCTGTAACTTCTAACCAAGAATAGTAAAGATAAGTACACTTGAGAAAAGCTTCTAAAACTTTTTTATTTTAAAGTGTTATTCTCTGAACTAACACAGTCAGTATTGTGTAAATTTAGTCCTTCCTTCACCTTTCATCAAATAATTTAGCAGTCACTTGTGAGAACAAAATATTGGATGAAATCTTGGGTAGTAATTTAGTCTAAGATGTAGATGGATGTAGCACTGGAATTTAAAAGAGTCCTGGGCAAGCCCCACTGGTAACCTGTATGCTAGCTGGGATCATCCTTCCCTTCAATGTTCCAATTATAAACTGGAAAAAATCTGTTCTACTTAGAATGTATGTATGTATAAAGATGCAATGGAATATTTCTTTTGTTTTATTAATTAAATAAGGTATGAAAACCTACAAAACCACAGTTTTTTTTTCTTTTGAACCTTTTACTTCATATTGGGGTGTAGCCAATTAACAATGTTATGATATTTTCATGTGAATAGCAAAAGGACTTAACCATACAATGACATGTATCCATTCTCCCCCAACCCTCCCCCAACTTCCCCCAAGGCTGCCATATAACACTGGGCAGAGTTCCATGTGCTACACAGTATGTCCTTGTTGGTTATCCATTTTAAGTAAAGCAATGTGTATGACCATCCCAGACTTCCCTCGGCAACTGTAAGTTTGTTTTCTAAGTCTGTGAGTCTCTTTCTGCTTTGTAAGTTCATTTGTATTATTTCTTTTTAGATTACACATGTAAGGAATGCCATGCAATATTTTTCCTTCTCTGTCTGATTTATTTCACTCAATATGACACTCTCCAAGTCCATCCATATTGCTGCAAGGGGCTTTGTTTCATTCTTTTTAATGGCTGAGTAATATTCCATTGTATATATGTACTCCATCTTCTTTATCCATTCTTCTGTCAGTGGACATTTAGGTTGCTTCCATGTTTTGTATATTGTTAACAGTGCTGCCATGAGTACTGGGGTGCATGCATCCTTTCAGATTTGCTTTTCTCTGGATATATGCCCAGGAGTGAGATTGTAGGGTCATATGGTGGCTTTAAGTTTTTTTTATAAGGAACCTCCATACTCTTCTCCATAGTGGTTATATCAATTTACATTCCCACAAACAGTATAGGAGGGTTCCCTTCTCTTCTCACCCTCTCCAGCATTTATTGTTTGTGGATTTTTTTTAATAATAGACATTCTGGCTGTTGTCAGGTGATTATCACTGTAGTTTTGATCTGCACTTCTCTAATAATTAGAGATGCTGAATATCTAATAATTAGTTGATGTTGATGGCCTATTGGCCATCTCTCTGTCTTCTTTAGAGAAATGTCTATTTAGGTCTCCTGCCCAGTTTTTGAACGGATTGTTTTGATGCTGGGTCATAAGCTGTTTGTAACTTTTGGAGGCGAATCCCTTATTGAAACATTTGTAAATATTTTCTCCCAATATGTAAGTAGTTTTCTTTTTTTCTTAATTATTTCTTTCCTGTGCAAAAGCTTTTATATTTAAGTAGGTCCTATTTTTTACTTTTTCTTTTATTTCCATTATTTTGAGAGATGGATTGAAAAAGATGTTGTTGTGACTTATGTCAGAGAGTGTTCTGCTTATGTTTTCCTCTAGGAGTTTTATAGAATCTAGTCTCATATTTAGGTCTTTAACCCAGTTTGAGTTTATTTTTGTATATGAGTTAAAGAATGATCTAATTTCATTTTTTTTTACATATGGCTGTCCAGTTTCCCATTACCATTTGTTGAAGAGATTTTCCAATATTGTATAGTCTTGCTTCCTTTTTCATAGATTATTTGACCATAGGTCCATGGGCTTATTTTTGGGTTTTTATCCTGTTCCATTTATCTATGTTTCTACTTTTGTGCCAGCACCATACTCTTTTGATGACCATAGCTTTGTAGTAGAGTCTGAAGTCAGGGAGCCTGATTTCTCCAGCTCATTTTCTTTCTCAAGATTGTTTTTCCATTTGGGGTCTTTTGTGTCTCTATACAAATTTTTAAATTTTTTTCTCGTTCTGTGAAAAATGTCATTGGTAATTTGATAGGGATTGCATTGAATCTATAGACTGCTTGGGTAGTATAGTCATTTTCACAATACTGATTCTTCTAATTCACGAACATATTATATCTTTCCATCTGTTTATATCTTCTTTGATTGCTTTCATAAACATCTTATAGTTTTCAGAGTACAAGTCTTTTTGTCTCCTTAGGTAGGTTTATTCCTAGGTATTTTATTCTTTTTGATGTGTAAGTTTTTAAAACCTACAAAATTACAGTTTTAAAAATTTCATAGGAGAAGTGAGATCAGAGAAACCTACTAAACTAAAATTCTGAAAGTGAAAAGCTCCTTTTAGAAAAAACAAACAAACAGACATACTGCACTCATCATTGATGAAGAGGAAGGAAGGGAAGTATGCTGCTACAGTTCAAATTGGAAGATAAAATATTATCTTTTAAAAAGAGTAGGGTACATGCTGGCTAGCATGTCTGTGAACCATCCCTGGAAGCCCTAGACACACTAGAACATGCAGATACCTGCAAATCTTTCTAGTGTGCCTTAAAAGAACACATATATGAAAGATTGGAGGCAAGAGACTTGAGATACTCTTATGGCACCTGTGCATCAGACAGGCTGATAGGAGCAGAATGAACAGAACTCCACAAGTACTCCAGGTCTTCAGAGAGTATGAAGTGGTGACTACCTGTGTCTAGAGAAGTGACAGGAGAGTGGATGAAAGAGACTCCCCCTTGAAGTTTAGGCACTCACTGTATGTGATATCTGAAGCCTGAACAGAACAATATAGATATCCTCAGTTTTTCACTGAGTATGAATCATGGTCAGACACAGCTGAAGAGTGTCAGGAGTATTGAGAGAATTCCATGCGTCGTAGGTACAAGGGTCTTACTGAAATATAAGGACCATCATGAAAACTGAGAAACCCCATAGGCACTTTGACACTCAAATTGAATATAAAACAACAGGACTTCTGTGGCTTGGGCAGAGCCAGAAACCCCAGAAATACCTGGGAGTAAGGCACAGGGGATGGAATGTTGGCAGAATCATGGTCTCCCAAAGATAGTTAAGGATTTCTCAGGGGCTTCCCCAATGGCTCAGCAGTAAAGAATTCACCTGCAATGCAGGAAACACAGGAGTTGCAATCCCTGGGTCAGGAAGATCCACTGGAAGAGGAAGTGACAACCCACCCTAGTATTCTTGCCTGGAAAACCCCATGGACAGACGAGCCTTGCTTGCTATAGTCCATAGGATTGTGAAGAGTTGGGCATGAATGGGCACGTATGCAAGCACATACACAGGTGTCCATAGTGGTATAGAATCCGCCAATGCAGGAGACATAGGAGATGTGACTCGTGTGTTGGGAAGATCCCCTGGAGAAAGGAATGGCAACCCACTTCAGTATTTTTGCCTGGGAAATCCCATAAACTGAGAAGCCTGGTAGGCTACAGTCCATAGGGTCACAAAAGAGCCAGATATGACTGAACACACACATGCCACACATGCACACATACGCACAGCAGCACACCAGCCCTCTCTATCCACCAGCAACTCCCAGAGCTTGCTCAAACTCATGTCCATTGAGTTGGTGATGCCATGCAACTATCTCATCCTCTATCATCCTCTTCTCCTGCCTTCAATCTTTCCCAGAATCTGGATCTTTTCCAATGAGTCACTTCTTTGATTCAGGTGGCCAAAGTACTGGAGCTTCAGCTTCAGCATCAGCATCAGTCCTTCCAATGAATATTCTAAGTTGATTTCCTTTAGTATTGACTGGTTTGATCTCCTTGCAGTCCATGGGACTCTCAAGAGTCTTCTCCAACACCGAAGTTCAAAAGCATCAGTTCTTCAGCACTCAGCTTGGTGAGAGCTATTTCAGACTTCTGAAGCCCAAAACTGTAACATATAAATTTGCTTTTTTAAAAATTTTATTTATTTATTTATTTTAATTTTCTTTACATTATTGTGTTGGTTTTGCCATACAATGACATGAATCTGCCATGGGTATACATGTGTTCCCCTTCCAGAACCCCCCTCCCACCTCCCTCCTGATTCCCTCTCTCTGGGTCATCCCGGTGCACCAGCCCTGAGCATCAAACCTGGGCTGGGGATTGATTTCACATATGATGATTAACATGTTTCAGTGCCGTTCTCCCATATCATCCCACCCTTGTCCTCTCCCATAGAGTCCAAAAGACTGTTCTACACATCTGTGTTTCTTTTGCTGTCTCGCATACAGGGTTCTCGTTACCATCTTTCTAAATTCCAGTATATGCTTTAATATACTGTATTTTTGTTTTTCCTTCTGGCTTACTTCACTCTGGATAGTAGGCTCCAGTTCTGTCCACCTGAGTAGAACTGCTTCAAATGAATTTTTTTTAATGCTGAGTAATATTCCATTGTGTATATGTACCACAGCTTTCTTATCCATTCGTCAGTTGATGGGCATCTAGGTTGCTTCCATGTCCTGGCTATTGTAAACAATGCAGCGATGAACATTGGGGTACACGTGTCTCTTTCAATTCTGGTTTCCTCAGTGTGTATGCCCAGCAGTGGGATTGCTGGGTCATATGGCAGTTCTATTTCCAGTTTTAAATTTGCATTGTTTTAAGCCTCTTGGGCTTCGCTGGTGGCTCAGAGGATAAAGTGTCTGCCTGCAATGCAGGCGACCCAGGTATGATCCCTGAGTCAGGAAGATCCCCTGGAGAAGGAAATGGCAACCCACTCAAGTGTTCTTGCCTGGAAAATCTCATGGATGGAGGAGCCTGGTAGGCTACAGTTCATGGGGTCACAAAGAGTCAGATGCAACTGAACGACTTCACTTCACTATACACCTCTAAGTTAAAGTAGTTTGTTATATAGCAGCAGTAAACTAATGCAAGACCTGATGAAAAGAGACCTTAGAGTAATCATTCAACCATCTCGTATCTTACCCTGGGTATGAGGCAGCAGCTGCCTATTGCTGGAGAGGTGCGGAGAGCCAAGACCTTTTTTTAACAAAAGAGGTGTCCCTAAGGTGTATATACATGAAGTCTGCCAAAAGCTGAGGGAAAGACAGGAGAAATGAAATCAAGTTTCCCAGAACCCAAGATATGCCAAAGGAGAGGTTTTTTCCTGTCATCAAATAATCTGCAGTCTGTAGTAAACTGAATCTAACTAAAGTTACCTAAAAGCCTAATACTCGCTCAATACAAACCAGATTGAATCACTTCCCACCCCCAATCTGTCCACCCATCTACCTAAAAGAAAAAGAGGCATGCTTATTTCTGAGCATAAATATTATTTACTTTAGCCTTTAATGTTATACTACATATAATTTGGGCACTCAATTTAAAAAATATGAGAAGTCTGAAGACACAAGAACATATGCTTTGTCAAGAGAAAAAATTGTCCATAGACAGACTCAGAGATGGACAAATCTAGGATTACCACATAAGTAGCATGAGAACATAACTATGATAAATATATTAAGTGAGCTAGTAGCAACAGTGGATAGCATGCATGAAAAGACATAGAGATGGGAATTACAAAAAGAGAAAAATTAAAATGCTATATATAAGAAAAACAGTATAAAAATAAATACATTTTTGGATAGGCTAAAATCAGTCGACTAAACATACCAGGGGAAATAATCAGTAAGATTCAGTCAATAGAAATGACCCAAACAGAAACACAGAGATAAATATGTAATGGATAAACAGTGCATCTGAGATCTATAAAGTCATTATGGAACAGTCTAGAGTGTACACAACTGTATTTCCAGAAGGTGGAAAAAGAGAAAGAACAGAGCAAAAGAAGTATTTGAGTGTATACTGGCTAATAACTTTTCAAAACCCATAAAATACTTTCGTCATATACCCAAAATGCTTATAAGACACCAATTAGGGTATACTGACCAACTACAAAAATAACCATACCTCGGGACATCAGTGGAGACACATTGCCACAAATGAAGATAATGACACAATCCTGAAAACAGAATAAAAATATATAGTACATAAGGGAAACAACAATATGAACTATGGCTGAACTATCTTCAGAAACAACAGAAGCCAGAAGGCAATAGCACAGCATCTTTAATGTGCTAAAATAGAGGGGGGAAAAAAAATCCTATCAACCAAGATTTCCATATCAAGCAGCACATTGTTCAAAAATTAAGGCAACATAAAGACATTTTTCTGGACCACAAAAATTGATTTTGTTTCTATAAGATGTGTAATATAAAACATGCTAAATAAATGCCAAAGGAAATTAAGCCGAAGGGAAATTATGCAGATAAAATCAGACATTTTGTGTAAGAATTGAGACTCTTAGGAAGTACTTGGCAAATGTGTTCAGAAATAAAGAAGCTATTTTTGGGAAAAAAAATCCTCTCTCTCAATGTAAATATATCTATTTAAAGATTGTTAACTGTTTAAGAATACTAAGAATATAGTATAGAGTTTATAATGGGTATAGGTGCAAAATATATGGGAACAAGACATTAAGAGTGGGAGGATCATCTTTCAAAGTGTATTGTTATAATAATCTTGAATTGTTTATGAAGTGGTGAAATATTTTTTAAGGCAACTGGTGATAATTTAACAATGCATTTGTGGAGCCCCATATTATGAAAAGCTAGCATTAAATAAATCACACAAATTGGCATAACTATACAGTCAAGAAGAGATAAAATGGAGTTCTTAAAAACAACAGAAAAATTCTGACAACAGAAAAGAAACAAAGCTTATGACCAAAAGAAATCAAGCTGTAAGAAGACAGACTTCATCCTAAACATGTGAGCAACTGATTCAATGTGAATGGACTAAGCACCTGAACTGAAAGGCCTAGACTGTCAAACTTGATAAAACACAAAGCAGTCAGTTGGACTAACTAACCAACTACATGCTTTTTATAAGAAATGCATTTTATAAGCACTGGCAGTTTTAAACATGGAAAAAATATATGAATTACATAAATATAAATAAATGTATAATTAACCTGGCACAAGCCTAAATCATTTGCATGGAGTTCATCTATCCAGGAATATTTTGGGGTATATGTTTCCCCTTGTTTTCTCTGACCTCAAGTCCATGCACGTGTGGAATTGATTTAATTTTTATGAATCATTTTACTATATACAGCATGTTGTCACTCTGTAGCATTATGTTGTGATATGTTGAAAAAAAACCAAAACAACCTAATTTCTTTACTTCATGCCATAGAAGGTTAAGCCATGCCATAGAAGGTTAACAGAAAGGAGGTTTTCCAAAAAGGGGTAGATAGAAATGTTGATGGAGAAGGCAATGGCAGCCCACTCCAGTGTTCTTGCCTGGAGAATCCCAGGGACGGGGGCGCCTGGTGGACTGCTGTCTATGGGGTCGCACAGAGTCGGACACGACTGAAGCGACTTAGCAGCAGCAGCGCAGCAGCATCAGTGATGTTGAAAGGCAACCAATGAAGTGTATATGTCGGAGAGAGTAACAAGAAAACTGCTAACTTTGGAGATGATAAGGGGCAGAAATCAAATGCCATGAAATTTCTAACCTCATTTGGACTCTAGTTGTCTTTAATCATCTTTAGATAATGTTTAATCATCAGTCTACTGAAATAACTTTTGTCTTGTTGCTACTCACAGTATAACGCTATTTTCATAAGTCTGCATTCTTTGCCAAATAGAAGATTTAAATACAGTGGCAATAAAATTTCTAAGAGTGAGGATAAGGATCACATAGAGGGGACAGTATGGCCAAGGAAGCAGTGGTGAAGCAGGACAAAGGATGCCTGTGAAGGGAGGTTACAATATGCTCTAAAGTCATGGAAATAGCAATGGAGGTGGTTATAGGACTAACTCTTGTGGAAGTGGTGGTGGTGATAGAATTAAGAGAGGCTATAGAGTGCCTCTCTTCTTTTTGTATAAACAAGTAAATATACTGAGAATAATTAGGGCCAGGAATGGATTTGGGGCTTCCTTGGTGATTCAGAGAGTAAAGAGTTTGCCTGCAATGTGGGAGACCTGAGTTCAATTGCTGGGTAGGGACAATCCCCTGAAGGAAATGACAACCCTTCCTAGTATTCCTGCCTGGAAAATCTCATGGATGGAGGAGCCTTCTGGGCTATAGTACATGAGGTTGCAAAGAGTCAGACACAACTGAGTGAATAACACATACACAGGAAAGGATTTACATATAGAGAAAGAATCCTGGGATGTTGAATTGGAATCAAAGTTAGAAGTATGAAGATTGTTTTTTTAGTGCATGTTGAAGGAACTATTTGGAAACACAGATGTGCATATTTTTCTTAAACATTATTCTATATAGGCTGAGAAGGCCCAAAAGCAATGGTGTCCCAGTAGCAATGAGCACCATGAGTATTGAGATCTTTGTTTCTAAATACCAGCTTTCACTGAAGGAATTAGAGCTCCTTGTAAAAGTGGATGATTCTAAGACTGGGTCAGAGAAAGAACAAGATGAACCTGGAGTGTGTTGGGCCAAATATAAGGAAATGCTAAAAGAAGATGACCTTTGCCAAAGGGCAAAGGAATGATCTTGAAAGAGATCTCATTCACCAAATACGGGAATATTTGACCAAAATATGTGCTTTATTATTTGCCATCAATAATAGTGGTAATATCTTCTGAGTTGCCTGTGGATACTAAGGCTGGAGGACTGATTTGTTAAGGAAAAGAATATTCACAGTCTTACAGGATCACCTCACAAAGTATGTAATTAAAAAGGAAATATAATCACTCTTTGATAGAGAAACCAGACAGATAATAACTTGATCAAGTGTTCATGGTTAACATAACCAGTGAGAGGATGGGTCAGCATGATGTGTCTCCTGAGGTGATGCCCCAAAAGAGCATATCACATCCCTGATATTCCAGCCCAGGGTACATGGCCTGAGATGGGTAGTAAGGACACATCAGATGGACTCTGGTTGATCATTACTCTATCAAATGAAATGTCTGTATCTTTATTTTTTTAACTGTGAAAATAGGAAAAGGCTGAAAAACTGTTCAGGATTGAAGAAGACTGCAGAGACCAGACAACTTAATGCAATTCATGATCCTCGACTGGTTCCTAGACCAGATAGAAAAAAGAGACATAGTTGACAACTGATGTCTTTGAATTTGGTTCTGTGATCTGGATGGCAGTGTGCTATTGATGTTGATTTTCTGATTGGAAGGACTGAAGAGATGTTATATATGAGTAACCAGGTAAAATATTTACATACTAGCATGTTTGGAAATAATGGGCAATAAATCAACAGGAGAGATAAAGAGAGAATAAAATGTTAACAGTTAGGGAATCTGGACATATGGGCCTGTTTGTATAGTTCTTAAAATTTTCTGGAGGTTGGAAATTAATTCAAAACAGATTATTTAAAATAAGTAAATATAGTAACCTCTTACATAATTAAAAATAGCATTTCCATGATGTTTTATTTATTACTAACAAATTGGTTGAGATAAAGTACTCATAAGATAGGATAGGTAAACCAAGCAATTTAATATGATAAAATAAACCAATTAAATATGATAAAATGAATTAGTGAATACTGTTTTCCATTGAGCAATCTGCTAGGCAGTAAAATGAAGATAATTTAGATAAATATTGAATATATATATTTTTAATTCAAAGCATTACCTTGTAGCTTTTGGGATTTCTTAAATTAAAACTTATCATTTGGACTATATTTTGTTGCTAGAAATAAATAACTAACATTTAAAACTTAGAAGGCATGACTTGGTATTTATCCAGACAACTGGAACTGAAGACAATATATTCCAGTGACAGCCCTGGAATTAGCTTTTGCCTCCACATGTATTATTTTACTTGTATATTGATTGACCAATTCAATCAAAGTGGAAGCAACAGTCATACGCTTCATGTCAGAAAAAACAGATGAAAATTAATGGACTCTGCCAAACAATCCTGTCTGTAACATGGTGCTAATTAATAATATGACAGATATTTCTCACCATCAGACTGATCAAATTCAATGACAGCTTTTGAAACACTGGCACCATCTGCATATTTATTTTGTTCCTAAACTCATGAAGAACTGGGTAAACAACATCCAATACGAACAGTGTTAGGTAAGGGTGAAAAGTATTTGGAGAAAAACAGGAAAGATGAAGTATTATAGGTCAACTGAAAACAGAAGAAATAGGATGTAGCAGCAGTCCAGTATATGAGATAAATAAGATTAAACTGAATCCTGGGTTTGTGTGTTGAGGAATCATAAAACATAGTAGGAATCATATTTTTTAAAAAATGAAAAGAAATATAATATTAAAGACCACTATTAAAATAATACAAAACAAGCTCCCAATTTGTAAGATGATTATACAAACTTATAAATATCTACTAAAAATGTGAATGATACTTAGGATTGTGAAGAATATGTGAGACACATCGTGTCTGATACTTCTGAAGTGAAGTGAAAGCCACTCAGTCTTGTTCAACCCTTTACTACCCCATGGACTGTACCCCACCAGGCTCCTCTGTCCCTGGAATTCTCCAGGCAAGAATACTGGAGTAGATAGCCATCTCCTTCTCCAGGGGATCTTCCCCACCCAGGGATGGAACCTGGGTGTCCTGCATAGCAGGCAGACTCTACCATCTGAGCCACCAGGGAATTTAGGTTATTTTTAACTAAAGTTGAAAAACTGCAAGAGATGTAGAAATGAAAAAAAAAATGTGAAAGATTCTTTTATTTTAAAAAGGAAAAAGAAAACATTTCTTGTTCTGAGATTAGGGGAAAGCAATTGAAAGGAATACTAATACTTCAGCCAACTATTGGGCATTAGTGCCTTGTGGAGTTAATTCAATACAATGCATAACCTCTACTATGTGAAGGCAATAAGATTGATTTGTAATTACAAAGCATGTGTACTGAGTCTTTTATAAAAATAATGGTTATTGACTGATAATTGTCCAACCATATTCTCTGTCTCAATCTTGTAACCATTTATACTCATCTGTTAAAGAATACATTAGAATCTGTATTGCTGTCCAGTTTTAGAATCAGGTCTATGATTGAGCTTAATCAGACTGCTGTTTTAATTGATCCAACTGATGATTGTCACAGGAAAGCCTATCAGGCAGTGGTACTAAAAGTATGATCCACAGACTAGCAACATCACTGCCATTATCTGGGAGCTTGTCAAAACGAAAATTCTCAGGCTGAATGAACCCCAGACTTCCTGAATCAGAAAAGGAATGGAGCTGGCTACCTATGATTTGTTAAGATTTCCAAGTGATTCTGATGCACAGGCAAGTTTGAGAACCACTACTATAAGATAAGTTTTTCTTTAATTTGTCCATGATGGCGGAGGAAATAAGAGTGGCCAGTAATTTCTTGAAAATATTTCTTGATCATTTGAATTCACAGGTCATTTTTAACCTTTCTATTGACAAAAGGTTTCTGTTGCTTTAAAAAATGTGCCCTTTACTTGGCATACCCTGCCCAGCACTCCTAGCAATTCCTTTCACTTTGTTGGACAATGTTGGAGAAAGAAAAATAAGCTGACACAAAGCAAACATTAAAGTTTACAGATTATTCATTAAGGCTAAAAGTCTTCAAAATCTCATTAACTTTGTCTGACAGTAATTTCAAAATGGAGGGAAATGGGCCAGGCTTTTCTATCTAGAAACCAAAGTGTTCTTTTTTTTTATCTTCTGATATTCCCAATATAGGGCTCTATTTTTAGTTTTTAACAACTCTTGTGTGCCCCTAAAACACAACAGATTCACCCCAGCAATGCTGCTTTTTTGCTTCCTGTCACTGCCACCCTCCACTCCACTGTGCTTTCACCATTTCCTTATTTTGCTTCTTCCCACCCAGCTCCTTATATAAAACTGCTTACAATGTGTCAGTTATCACGGTATACAAAACATATTTAGCCCTCCCTCCAGAGGCATTTAGTGAGTAGTTCCAGATGTTACCCTGGTTACCCATTCCTTTGCAAACAGCAATGGTGATCAAGTAATAACTAATATATAACAGGAGCTAATTTTGTGCAAGGCAACATCCTAAGAATTTCACTTCTACCTTTGAACATAAAATGTAGGCAAAGGACTTGATAAAGAAACAAATCAGAAAGTAAAAAAAAACTTAGAAAATTTTCTAAACAAAACAAAGAACACATTTACAAGATCAGTAGAATTATAACTGCTTATATCAACACAATAATTTTTACCTCCAGCCATAATATTTGGAAGAGAATTGTAAGATAAATGTTTTAAGGAAAGCCAAATATGACATCTGAAGGATTTCTTTCTACATCTTCATGTGACAAAGGACTGTGTACATGTTAATATATGATGTGCATTAATATATGATGTGACAAAGGATTATATGTACAAAAAAGGAAAATATTGGAAGCTATTTCACCGAATTTTTTAAAAGTTAAATGTCAAATCAGTTCCCTGTAGCAAAAAATGTATTTCCGGACACTCATCTGTATTTTCCTTTCTCTGGATTTTTGTGTCACAGATACTTTCTTTAGAAAGACACATCTTACTCCAATTGTTTACATGTCCTTCAGTATCTCTTTTCATAATCCCATACAGCCCATGGTGTACCTTGGTTTTAGAGTAAATAAACTAACTATCTTTAGTGAATATTTAAATAAGAGGCTTTTAAAAAATAAAACCATAGTTTGTTTCTATAATGCTTAGAAATACATTTTTTTTCCCCCTAGTTTAATGTCTTGGCCCTATCACTTACTATGTGATCTTAGAAAAGTTACTTTAGGGACTTCCCTGGTAGTCCAGTGGCTAAGACTTCATGTTTTCAATGCAGGGGGCCTGGGGTTTGATCCCTGGTCAGGGAACTAGATCCGACATGCCACAACTAAGTTAGTATGTTGCAACTAAAGATCTCGCAAGCTGCAATGAAGATGGAAGATCCTGCATGACACAACTAATATCTGAGGAAGACAAACAAATAAACATTAAAAAAAGAAAAGTTACTTTGCTACTTTATGCATGAGTTTCATCTATAAAATGGAGAAAATAGTAGTTTCTAAGTCATAGATTTATTAGAGGAACAATAGGGCTAATATCTGTTAAATGCTTAGACTGGTATCCATGACATTGTAAGTTCTCAGTTATTGTTGGCTATTATTATTGCTATTATGATTACTATCAGAATATGAATGTAGAAAGTCCACAGCCTCAACTAGTGATTGCCTTTGTATATATGTAATGGTCGGAGAAGGCAACAGCAATCCACTCCAGTACTTGTGCCTGGAAACTCCCATAGACGGAGGAGCCTGGTAGACTGCAGTCCATGGGGTTGCTAAGAATCGGACACAACCGGGTGACTTCACTTTCACTTTTCACTTTCATGCATTGGAGAAGGAAATGGCAGCCCACTCCAGTGTTCTTGCCTGGAGAATCCCAGGGATGGGGGAGCCTGGTGGGCTGCCATCTACGGGGTTGCACAGAGTCGGACAGGACTGAAGTGACTTAGCAGCAGCAGCAGCCTAAGGGATAACATAATGTCATTTGTTTGGCATTTGGACAGCTGTCCTAGTGCAGAGCATGTATCTCTACCTGTTCCTTTTAGCTATTTACCTCATTTGCCAGGAGCATACCACAATGATGTTGCTGGTGTTTTAGTTGTTAAGTTGTGTCTGACTCTTTTGTGGCCCTATGGACTGTAGCCTTCTAGGCTCCTCTCCCCCTGAGATTTCCGAGGCAAGAAAACTGGAGAGGGTTGCCATTTTCTTCTCCAGGGGATCTTCCAGACCCAGGGATCAAACCCATGTGTCCTGCATTGACATGGGGATTCGTTACCACTGAGCCCTTGTTATAGATATACATAGATAATAAAACTAAAAACACTGTTACAGTCAGTGCCTTAAAGTATAGTGGAGTATTTCTCATACTCTACTTATGAGTGGTCCCAGCAGCATTAAGGAACTTAATTTGTACCATCTTCTATGATACTATACAACTACATGGAGATAGAGGGTAATGTTACTCTTGCTGCCCAAGAGATTTAGCAACAACAAGCTGGGCTTACATCCAGCAGGAACTCTACAAAAGGCTGTTCAATAATGGAATGAACATTAGTCTTAGTTTAAGATCTGGTTCTCTATATAGAATATTTCCCATTTGTGTCTTCTGGGTAAGTTCTTAGCAAACACAATAGAAATCCCTAGATGTAATTATAGTTCAAAGGGTGTAGGGAAGGAAATCTTTCACTTTTAATTGAAGAGTATCAGTTCCTGTTAAGCACCAGCAGGGTGTCTATCACTCACTATAGGAATTTAAATCAATAATTAAGAGGAAGAATTAAAATTTTATTGGCAAAAGCTAGAAGAAGATGTAATCAGATCAAACCAAAGTACATAGTACTCTTAGTCATTTGGGAAATGAGTAATACATATCTATTGGGCAATCAAGTTTATTAGAGTTGGAAATGTATAAGAAAAATAAAATGATAGCTTATTAGCTTGTCAGTAAAGTAACATATAGAAAACAATTTGGGGCATGCTAAAAATGTCAAATACATACATACATATATAAAAATATACATAAAATTAGAGGTAGAAAACAAACTTTGAAAAGGATTATAGTGTGGGCCATAACATATATATTATGTTTCATTCAGAAATATTGTCTTAAAGAGAAAAAGCAGATATAGTGTTTTCAGCATTTTCCATATTTGCAAAACAGAGATGATGTTAATGTCTAACAAAAAATGACTTAATGAATGCATTACAGAACCACTCAATTAAATGTAATGCAGTGAATATAATTTATATAAGTGATGAGTAAAAGTTGAAAAAATATAATTTAAAATATGAACACTAATTATAAAAATGTAAATGATGTATGCATATAGACAAATACCAAGGAAGATATGCAAAAAGATGAAATCATTCACTTTCAGTACACAAATCAAAAATGATATACTTTTCTATTAGGTATCGTCTATAAGATTGTTTAGATAACATTAAAATTTATACATGTAAACAGACTGGTACTCTATTTTCAAGATTTTTCATGAAATTTTCCATCTCTAACTCTTTTAAGTCCCTATATGAATTCTTTGCCAGTGGCTAAAGTGGGAAGTCATCTTTAATTTTCAAATTTAGAGTTAAGTTGGGATCTTCATGTGAAAAATATGTTAACACTATTTCATATATTTATATATATATTATATACAGTATATATTTTTCCAAAGATATAAGTTAAAGTATATATTATCCTCTCTTCTTTTTTTCCTTCTGCAGAGCATTAAGGTTTAGCAACACATTTTAATTCACACAGATTTCAAATATTGCTTCATTAACAGTCTCACATTTGACATCCTTGCTATAACTGCAGTGTGTATTATGTCAAAAGATGCTCTGTAACATCCCTAGAGACTCAGTTACTGTGTGCCTTGCCTGTAACCTGGGCAAGTATTAGTGTAATGTCTAATATAACAGGGACATATTTTCTTTGAACATTTTAGATACTATTTGATATAAATATCATAGTAAATTATTTCTGAAACCATCAATGCTTGGATGAAAATAATACACTTATAAAAATATATTAATATGAGAAAATATTATTTTATACTAAAAATGTAAAAACTCCTATTCCTGATTTTATAGCCACTTAGGAAAATATATAAATTTTAATCCTCTTTCCATATGCTGTAATCAATTATATTTTATAAAATATACTAAATTTCAAGGAGGTATTGTGGACCCTTGGCATTCCTAGAAGAAGACATCTGTAGGAAATATTTCTATTGCTTTATTTTTCTTAACTGTTCTAACTAATTTCAAAATGTATTTGGGGGCCTCTTCGAAGAAACTTACTAGTATGCCAAGAGCAAGTACACAACAGCAAAAGGAATCAAAAATTAAAAGAGGAAAATGAAAAAAAAATACATATATAAATTCTTCCTAAAGGAATTGGCATGCAATACAGGAGACCTGTGTTCAATCCCTGGGCTGGAAAGATCCCTGGGAGAAAGAATGGCTACCCACTACAGTATTCTTGCCTGGAGAATTCCATGGAGTGCAAAGAGTTGGACACGACTGAACGAATAACACTTTCACTTTCAAAGGAAGTTGCAATATTATTAAACTTAATTCTATTTATAATGACCAGAACATAGAAAGGAACATGATGGTTTACAGCGCTCTAATTTTAAAATATTTTCTTACGTGCAAACATTTCACTAGCCCTAATCTTATAGAACAGAGATCATTCTGTCATTTTTGAGATTGCATCCAAGTAACCATGATGGCTACTCCATTTCTTCTAAGGGATTCCTGTCCACAGTACTAGGTATAATGGTCATCTGAGTTAAATTCACCCATTTCAGTCCATCTCAGTTCGCTCACTCTTGCCATCTCCTGTTTGACCACTTCCAATTTGCCTTGATTCATGGACCTAACATTCCAGGTTCCTATGCAATATTGCTCTTTACAGTATCAGACCTTGTTTCTATCACCAGTCACATCCACAGCTGGGTATTGTTTTAGGTTTGGCTCCATCCCTTCATCCTTTCTGGAGTTAATTTCTCCACTGATCTCCAGTAGCATATTGGGCACCTACCGACCTGGGGAATTCATCTTTCCATGTCCCATCTTTTTGCTTTTTCATACCGTTCATGGGGTTCTCAAGGCAAGAATCCTGAAGTGGTTTGCCATTCCCTTCTCCAGTGGACCACATTCTGTCAGACCTCTCCACCATGACCTGACCGTCTTGGGTGGTACCACATGGCATGGCTTAGTTTTACTGAGTTAGACAAGGCTGTGGTCCATGTGATGAAATTGGCTAGTTTTCTATTTTTAGGGTTTCAGTGTGTCTGCCCTCTGAAACCCTCTTGCAACATCTACCGTCTTACTTGGGTTTCTCTTACCTTGGACGTTGTGCATCTCTTCACAGCTGCTCCAGCAAAGCACAGCCGCTGCTCCTTACCTTGGACAAGGGGTATCTCCTCACGGCCTCCCCTCCTGATCTTGAATGTGGAGTAGCTCCTCTCAGCCCTCCTGCACCGGTGCAGCCACTGCTCCTTGGATATAGGGTAATTCCTCGGTCGCCGCCCCTGACTGGACATGTGGTTGCTCCTCTCAGCCGCAGCCCCTGACCTCCGCCGGGGTACCTCTACTCGGTCGCCGCCTCCTGACGTCAGGCGTGGGGTAGCTCCTCTCCGTCGCAGCCCCCTGACGTCAGCGTGGAGTAGCTCCTCTTGGCTGTGCTTCTGCATGGTCTGTCCCAGCCGGCGAAAATGTAAAAGCAGGCACTCAGGAAATACTGGAAAGAAGTGAAAGTGAAGTCGCTCAGTCGTGTCCAAGTCTTTGCGACCCCATGGACTGTAGCCTACCAGGCTCCTCAGTACGTCCATGGGATTTTCCAGGCAAGAAAAAAGTGGGTTGCTGTTTCCTTCTGCAGGAGATCTTCCCGACCCAGGAACTGAATCTGGGTCATCCTCATTGTAGGCAGAATCTTTTACTGTCTGAGCCACCAGGAAATTCACTGGAGTAACAGGCAAATTTCGCCTTGGACTACTGAATGAAGCAGGGCAAAGGCTAATAGAGTTTTGCCGGGAGAACGCAAAACACCCTCTTCCAACAACACAAGAGAAGACTCAACACATGAACATCACCAGATGGTCAACACTGAAATCAGATTGATTATATTCCTTACAGCCAAAGATGGAAAAGCTCTATACAGTCAGCAAAAACAAGACCAGGAGCTGACTGTGGCTTAGAACATGAACTCCTTATTGCCAAATTCATGCTGAAATTGAAGAAAGTAGGGAAAACCAAAAGACCATTCAGGTATGACCTAAATCAAATCCCTTATGATTATACAGTGGAAGTGAGGAATAGATTTAAGGAACTAGATCTGATAGAGTGCCTGATGAACTATGGACAGAGGTTTGTGACACTGTGCAGGAGACAGGGATCAAGACAATCCCCATGGACAAGAAATGCAAAAAAGCAAAATGACTGTCTGAGGAGGCCTTAAAAATAGCTGTGGAAAGAAGACAAGTGAAAAGCAAAGGAGAAAAGGAAAAATATTCCCATCTGAATGCAGAGTTCCAAAGAATAGCAAGGAGAGATAAGAAAGCCTTCTTCGGGTATCAATGCAAAGAAATAGAGGAAAACAACAGAATAGGAAAGACTAGAGATATCTTCAAGAAAATTAGAGATATCAAGGGAACATTTCATGCAAAGATGAGCTCAATAAAGGACAGAAATGGTATGGTCCTAACAGAAGCAGAAGATATTAAGAAGAGGTGGCAAGTATACACAGAAAAGATCTTCATGACCCAGATAATCACATGGTGTGATCACTCACCTAGAGCCAGACATCCTGGAATGTGAAGTCAAGTGGGCCTTAGAAAGCATCACTACAAACAAAGCTAGTGGAGGTGATGGAACTCCAGTTGAGCTATTTCAAATCCTGAAAGATGATGCTGTGAAAGTGCTGCACTCAATATGCCAGCAAATTTGGAAAACTCAGCAATAGCCACAGGACTGGAAAAGGTCACTTTTCATTCCAATCCCAAAGAAAGGCAATGCCAAAAAATGCTCAAACTATCACACAGTTGCATTCATCTCACACGCTACTAAACTGATGCTTAAAATTCTCCAAGCCAGGCTTCAGCAATATGTGAACCATGAACTTCCAGATGTTCAAGCTGGTTTTAGAAAAGGCAGAGGGATCAGAGATCAAATTTCCAACATCTGGATCATCTAAAAAGCAAGAGAGTTCCAGAAAAACATCTATTTCTGCTTTATTGACTATGCCAAAGCTTTTGACTATGTGGATCACAATAAACTGGAAAATTCTGAAAGAGATGGGAACACCAGACCACCTGACCTACCTTTTGAGAAATCTGTAAGCAGGTCAGGAAGCAACAGTTAGAACTGAACATGGAACAACAGACTGGTTCCAAATAGGAAAAGGAGTACGTTAAGGCTGTATACTGTCATCCTGCTTATTTAACTTATATGTAGAGTACATCATGAGAAATGCTGGGCTGGAAGAAGCACAAGCTGGGATCAAGACTGCCGGGAGAAATGTGAATAACCTCAGATATGCAGATGACACCACCCTTATGGGAGAAAGTGAAGAGGAACTAAAAAGCCTCTTGATGAAAGTGAAAGAGGAGAATGAAAAAATTGGCTTAAATCTCTACATTCAGATAACTAAGATCATGGCATCTGGTCCCATCACTTACGGGAAATAGATGGGGAAACAGTGGAAACGGTGTCAGATTTTATTTTTTTGGACTCCAAAATCACTGCAGATGGTGAAATTAAAATACACTTACTCCTTGGAAGGAAAGTTATGACCAACCTAGATAGCATATTGCAAAGGAGAGATATTACTTTGCCAACAAAGGTCTGTCTCGTCAAGGCTATAGTTTTTCCAGTAGTCATGTATGGATGTGAGAGTTGGATGGTAAAGAAAGCTGAGCACCGAAGAATTGATGCTTTTGAACTGTGGTGTTGGAGAAGACTCTTGAGAGTCCCTTGGACTGAAAGAAGATGCAACCAGTCCAACCTAAAGGAGATCAGTCTTGGGTGTTCATTGGAAGGACTGATGTTGAATTTGAAACTCCAATACTTTAGCCACCTCATGCGAAGAGTTGACTCATTGGAAAAGACCCTGATGCTGGGAAGGACAGGGGGGCAGGAGGAAAAGGAGGTGACTGTGGATGAGATGGCTGGATGGCATCACCGACTTGATGAACATGGGTTTAGGTAGACTCTGGGAGTTAGTGATGGACAGGGAGGCCTGGCATGCTGTGATTCATGGGGTCACAAAGAGTCAGACACAACTGAGGACTGAACTGAACTGAATTGAATCTTATAGAAGAATTTAGTGCAGGTTTCATACCATATGATCCTTGCCTATCTTAGCAAACAGTAGCAAGCTCAGGCCCAAAACTTGAAGTCATCCTGGTCCCCTCTCTTTCTAACTCATGCCAAATCCAACTCATCAGCAAATCAAACAGGTCTACTTTCAAAATATATACATAATCTTATTCTTTCTAACCACATTTACAGTTACTCTCCTAGTCTAAGACATCATCTCTCAACTGGATTAGTTCCATAATGTTTTAATTGGTCTTGCTTTAGCACTTACTCCCCTACAATTTATTTTCATCACAGCTGAAGGAGTGATTCTATCATGCAAAGAACATATTGATCATTGCATTCCTCTTCTAAGAACACTCTGGTGGTGCTGTGAGTAAAGGGTTATAAGGCCCTACATAATTAGGCTCCTACTACTTCTCTCTTAAACATCTACTTTTTGTTTTGATTGTTTTTCCCTAATTGCACTGAATTTTGTGCAGTTTCTCATATCCACCAGGCATTTTCACACCTCAGGAAATTTGACATTTTCCCCCCTCTTTGCTTGGCATGCTGTCCTCAGAGAGCTCCATGCATATCCTGCTCCCCTACTCTAGTTCTCTTCTTATAGGGCATAATGACCATCAATTATAAAATCACACTCCTCTCTCCTACATGCTGTTCTCTTATACAGCCTTACTTTTCCTTCTGAAGAATGTATTACCATATACTATTTGTATAAATACAGTTAATTGTTTATTTGTGATAGGATGTGGATAAGGAGAAACCAGAAGAGTAAAAAAGAAGTCCTACACTGGAGCTTTGATTTTGTTGAAGTAGTCAAATGGGTTTAAAATGGGGAAAGCCTTAACTTCCACATATTTCCCTAGTGGATACTTTAAGCCACTTAAAAACAGAATATCATCTCAACTCTCAGTTATGCAGAGATGGCCTAGAGAGGTATCATTGTGCTTTACATAGCAGGTAGCTTCTAACCATATGGGGATCACATATCCTAGGCACAGCTGTGTTGTTATGGATTATTGGTAATGTTCATGGATCTTCTAAAATATTTACCCTCTATTCTGAAGAGACTGAGTTTTCTTCCTTCTTCTGCACTTCCTTTCTTCTTTCTTGTATTTTTTTTTAAAGTACCAGTACCCCTTTCCTTTGTTGAATATATGAACTGTATCTTGCAGGCTGAAGTCTTGCAGCCTCCTACAGTGGGTCTCAGCCTCTCCAAAGCTGGGCAAGTTTTGGCTCTGAATATTTAGAATCGCTAGTTTTGCTTTTAGTCTTTGGACTCCTACCTTCTCTGTGCTGATAGAGAAAGTAATTTGTTTTCTGTTCATATGTGACCTATGAGCTAGATAGAACCCTGTCTCCACCATTATTCTCTGGTGGGTGAGAAACTGTTAAGGTGAATTGTTTAAACTGGTTCTATTATAGCTTCTCATTACATACTGTGAAGTGGTAAAAATTTGCAAATTTGTTGTAGATACGCTTTTTCCAGTGGCCTGTTGGTTTATGTTTATCTTGAGATCCAAAATATTGTAACAATGGCCTTTCAAAGCTGATTTTTGTTGAGTCTTATAGAGCTGTCATATGTCTTTTCTGTTACATGTTGTTATGAGGATATCTTATAGTCATGAACTGTAACTGAGCAGATCCTCCCCCCGCCCCGCATGTCTTCTGCCTGCTTTTTGTTTCTAGAAAAGCTATAGTCTCCCAGGCTTCCCTGAGTCAAAGTGGTCGGCTCAAAAATAAATGGCTGAAAGGATGTTAACATATAGTGACAAAAATTCCAGCTTGGATGGTCATGGTTTTGAAAATGAAAAACAACAATTCAAAACCTATTGGTTGCAGCAAAAGGAGATCTAAGAGAAGTTTATGGCAATGTGAGCTTATCTTAGGCAACAAGAAAAATATCAAATAAACAACCTAACCTTATACCTAAAGCAACTAGAGAAATAACAAACAAAATCCAAAATTCATAGAAGGACAGAAATCATAAAGAACAACAACAACAAAAAATAGAAAAGATCAATGAAACTAGAAGCTGGTTCTTTGAAAAGTCAAACAAAATTGATAAAACTTTAGCCAGACTCATCAAGAAAAAAAGGAAGAGGGCTGAAATCAATAAATTCAGAAATGAAGATGAACTTACAACCCACACAACAGAAAAAACTAGGTACCATCAGATACTACTTGTTGTTGTTTAGTCACTAAGTCATGTCTGACTCTTTGTGATCCCAAGGAAGCCTGCCAGGCTCCTCTGTCCATAGGATTTTCAAGGAAAGAATACTTGAGTGGGTTGCCATTTCCTTCTTCAGGGAATCTTCCCAACCCAGGGATCAAGCCTGCATATCCTATATTGGCAGGAATTGGCAGGAGGATCCTTTACTGCTGAGCCACCAGGGAAATCCCCATAAGAGATTATGACAAGCAACTAGATGCCAATAAATTGCACAACCTAGAAGAAATGGACAAATTCTTAGAAAGATTTAATCTCCCGAGACTGAACTAGGAAGAAACAGAAAATATGAACAGACCAATTGCAAGTGCTGAGATTGAATCTATGATTTAAAAAACTCCCAAAAAATTAAGTCCAGGACCAGATGGATTCGTAGGCAAACTTTACCAAACCTTTAGAGAAGATTTAGCACCTATCCTTTAAAACTATTCTAAAAAAAAACTGCAGAGGAAAGAACACTTCTGCATTCATTCTACGAGGCCACCATCACCCTGATTAAAAAAAAAAAAAAACACCACACACAGAAAAAATTACAGGCCAATATCACTGATGAATATAGATGTAAAAATACTTAACAAAATGCTACAAAACTAAATTCAATAATATATTAAAAGGATCATACACCATAATCAAGTGAGATTTATCCCAGAATTGCAATGATTTTTCAATGTCTGCAAATCAATCTGTGTGGTACACCAGATTAACAAACAGAAGAATAAAAACCATATGATCATCGCATTAGATGCAAAGGCTTTTGGTAAAATTCAACATCCATTTATGATAAAAAAAAAACTCTCTAGAAGTGAGAATAGAGGGAACCTAGCTCAATAAAATAAAAAGCCATATATGACAAACATAGCTAATATCACACTCAATGGTGAAAAGATGAGAAAGCATTTCCTATAAGATCAGCAATAAGACAAAGATACTCACTCTTATCACTTTTATTCACCATAGTTTTGAAAGTTGTAGACACAGCAATCAGAGAAGAAAAAAAAATAATTAAAATTGCAAAAGAAGGAATAAAACAGTCACTGTTTGCAGATGATATGATACCATACATAGAAAATCCTAAAAAATACTACCAGAAAACTATAAGAGCTCATCAATGAATTCAGTAAAGTTGTAGGATACGAAATTAACGCATAGAAATCTGTTGCATGTTCATACAATAACAACAAAAGATCAGAAAGGAAAAATTAATGAAATAATCTCAACACAAATTATCATCACATCAGAAAGAATAAAATACCTAGGAAATAAACCTACCTAAGGAGGTGAAACATCTGCACTCTGAAAACCATAAGATGCTGATAAAAGAAACTGAAGACAACATAAACAGGTGGAAAGATATACTACGTCCCTGGATTAGAAGAATCAGTACTGTTAAAATGGTTATACTACTCAAGTTAATCCACAGATTCAAAGCTATCTACAGATACAGTGCAATCTCTGTCAAACCACAAATGGCATTTTTCAGAGAACTAAATAAAAAAATCTTAAAATTTGTATAGAGACACAAAAGGCCTCGAATAGTCAAAGCAATCTTGAGAAAGAACAACAGTTAAAGAAATCTGACTTCCTGACTTCAGACTACAGTCATCAAAACAGTATGGAACTGCCACAAAGATAGACATATATATAAATAGAAAAGGACAGAAAACCCATAAATACAATCTAACTGTCCATCAACAGATGAGTGAATAAAGAAGATGCAGTCCACAAATATAATGGAATACTACTCAGCCAAAGAAAAGAAAGAGATAATGCTACTCGCAGCAGCATGGCTGCAATTAGAGGTTATCATACTAAGTGAAGTAAGTCAGAAAGGGAAACACAAATATCATACTGTATCACCAATGTGTGATACACATAGAAAGGTAATGCCAAAGAATGTTCAGACTGCCGCACAATTGCCTCATCTCATACACTAGCAAAGTAATGCTTAAAATTCTCCAAGCCAGGCTTCAACAAAACATGAACTGTGAACTTCCAGATGTTCAAACTGGATTTACAAAAGGCTGAGAAACCAGAGATCAAATTGTTGATATCTGTTGAATCATCAAAAAAGCAAGAGAGTTCCAGAAAAACATCTCTGTTTGCTTTAATGACTATGCCAAAGACTTTGACTGGATGGATCACAACAAACTGTGGGAAATTCTTAAAAAGATGGGAATATCAGACCACCTGACCTGCCTCTTGAGAAATCTGTATGCAGGTCAGGAAGCAACAGTTAGAACTGGAAATGGAACAACAGACTGGTTCAAAATTAGAAAAGGAGTAGGTCAAGGCTGTATATTGTCACCCTGCTTATTTAACATCTGCACAGACTATATCCTGTGAAATGTTGGGCTGGATGAAGCACAAGCTGGAATCAAAATTGTTGGGCGAAATATCAATAACCTCAGATATGCAGATGACACCACCTTTAGTGCAGAAAGCGAAGAATTAAAGAGCCTCTTGATGAAAGTGAAGAGGAGAGTGAAAAAGTTAGCCTAAAACTCAACATTCAGAAAACTAAGATCAAGGCATCTGGTCCCATCACTTCATGGCAAATAGATGTGGAAAAAATGGAAGCAGTAAAATCTTATTTATTTATTTTTGCCCCTAAATCACTGCAGAAGGTAACTGCAGCCATGAAATTGAAAGACTCTTGCTCCTTGGAAGAAAAGCTATGACCAACCTAGATGGCATATTTAAAAGCAGAGACATTACTTTGCCAACAAAGGTCCATCTAGTCAAAACTATGTTATTTTCAGTAGTCATGTATGGATGTGAGAGTTGGACTATGAAGAAAGCTGAGAACTGAAGAAATGATGCTTTTGAACTGTGGTGTTGGAGAAGACTCTTGAGAGTATGGACTGCAAGGTGATCAAAGCAGGCAATTCTAAAGGAAATCAGTCCTGAATATTCATTGGAAGGACTTATGTTGAAGCTGAAACTCCAATAATTTGGCCACCTGATGCAAAGAACTGACTCATTGGAAAAAACACTGATGCTGGGAAAGATTGAAGGTGGGAAGAGAAGGGGACAACAGAGGATGAGATGGTTGGATAGCATCACTGACTTGATGGACACAAGTTTGAACAAGCTCTGTGAGCTGGTGATGAACAGGGAAGCCTTGCGTGCTGCAGTCCATGGGGTTGCAAAGAGTCAGACACGACTGAGCAACTGAACTGAACTGATGTGTGATACAAATGAGTGTTTCTGTGAATCAGAAAGAATCACAGATACAGAGAACATATTAATGGTTTCCAGGAGGTAGGGGTTAGAGGAAGGATAGAGAAGAGGTTTGGAGGAAGGAAAGAGTGGGAGTTTGGGGTTACAGATATAAACATTTACATGAAAAATGAATAAGCAATGTGGTATTCCTCTATATGGCAAAGAACAATATTCATATGTATATATACATATATATGTATAACTGAATCACTTTGCTGCTCTGTAGTCATTAGCAAAACATTGTAAGCTACATTTCAATTTTAAAAAGAGCTGATACATAAACCATGCACCTACAGTCAATTCAGTTCAATTCAGTTCAGTTCAGTAGCTCAGTCATGTCTGACTGTTTGCAACCCCATGGACTGCAGCACGCCAGGCCTCCCTGTCTATCACCAACTCCCAGAGTTCACCCATACCCATGTCCACTGAGTCGGTGATCCATCCAACCATCTAATCCTCTGTCATCCCCTTCTCCTCCTGCCCCCAATCCTTCCCAGCATCAGGGTCTTTTCAAATGAGTCAGCTCTTCCCATCAGGTGGCCAAAGTATTGGGATTTCAGCTTCAACATCAGTCCTTCCAATGAATACCCAGGACTGATCTCCTTTAGGATGAACTGGTTGGATCTCACTGCAGTCCAAGGAACTCTCAAGCATCTTCTCCAACACCACAGTTCAAAAGTATCAATTCTTTGGTGCTCAGCTTTCCTTATAGTCGCACTCTCACATCCATACATGACTAGTGGAAAAACCAAAGCTTTGACTAGATAGAAATTTGCTGGCAAAGTAATGTCTCTGCTTTTTAATATGCTATCTAGGTTGGTCATAACTTTCCTTACAAGGAGTAAGTGTCTTTTAATTTCATGGCTGCAATACCATCTGCAGTGATTTTGGAGCCCAAAAAAATAGTCAGCCAATGTTTCCCCATCTATTTGCCATGAAGTGATGGAACCAGATGCCATGATCTTAGTTTTCTGAATATTGAGCTTTAAACAAACTTTTTCATCCTCCTCTTTAGTCTACAACAAAAGAGTCAAAAGATATACAGTGGAGAAAACATAGTATTTTCAATAAGTGGTGTTGGGGAGACTTCCCTGGTGGTCCAGTGGTTAATACATCATGCTTCCAATGCAAGGAGTGTGGGTCTGTTCCTTAGTTAGGGAACTAGGATTCCTCATATTGTGCAGCACAGACAGAGAAAAAAAAGATGTGGTGTTGGGTAAACAATACCGTTACATTAAAAAATAGAAAATTGTTAGAGAAACACACATTGAAACTACAAGGAAGTATATTACTTCTTACTAGTTAGAATCAGTTCAGTTCAGATCAGTTCCATGGCTCAATCATGTCTGACTCTTTGCGACCCCCCATGAACTACAGCACCCCAGGCCTCCCTTTCCTTCACCAACTCCCGGAGTTCACCCAAACCCATGTCCATTGAGTTGGTGATGCCATCCAACCATCTCATCCTCTGTCATCCCCTTCTCCTCCTGCCTTCAATCTTTCCCAGCTTCAGGGTCTTTTCCAATGAATCAGTTCTTTGCATCAGGTGGCCAAAGTATTGGAGTTTCAGCTTCAACATCAGTCCTTCCAATGAACACCCAGGACTGATCTCCTTTAGGATGAACTGGTTGGATCTCACTGCAGTCCAAGGGACTCTCAAGCATCTTCTCCAACACCACAGTTCAAAAGCATCTATTTTTTGGCACTCAAGTTTTCTTTATAGTCCTACTCTCACATCCATACATGACCACTGGTAAAACCATAGCCTTGACTAGGTGGACCTCTTTTGGCAAAGTAATGTCTCTGCTTTTTAATATGCTCTCTAGGTTGGTCATAACTTTCCCTCCAAGGAGTATGCATCTTTTAATTTCATGGCTGCAGTCACCATCTGCAGTGATATTGGAGCCCAAGTATATAAAGTCTGTCACTGTTTTCATTATTTCCCCATGTATTTGCCATAAAGTGATGGGAGTGGATGCCATAATCTTAGTTTTCTGAATGCTGAGTTTTAAGCCAATTTTTTCTCTGTCCTCTTTCACTTTCATCAAGAGGCTCTTTAGTTCTTCTTCGCTTTCTGCATTATGGATGGTGTCATCTGCATATCTGAGGTTATTGATATTTCTCCCGGCAGTCTTGATTCCAGCTTGTGCTTCATCCAGCCCAATATTTCACAGGATATACTCTGCACAGAAGTTAAATAAGCAGGATGACAATATACAGCCTTGACCTACTCTGTTTCCTATTTGGAACCAGTCTGTTGTTCCATGTCCAGTTCCAGCTGTTGCTTCCTGATCTTCATACAAATTTTTTTAGAGGCAGGTCAGGTGTTTGGTATTCCCATTTCTTTCAGAATTTTCCAGAGTTTGTGGTGATCCACACAGTCAAAGGCTTTAGCATAGTCAGTAAAGCAGAAATAGATATTTTTCTGGAACTCTCTTGCTTTTTCAATGATCCAACTAATGTTGGCAATTTTGATGTCTGATTCCTCTGTCTTTTTAAATCCAGTTTGAACATCTGGAATTTCACAGTTCACGTATTGTTGAAGCCTGGCTTGGAGTATTTTGAACATTACTTTACTAGTGTGTGAGCTGAGTGCAATTGTGTGGTAGTTCGAGCATAGTTTGGCATTGCCTTTCTTTGTGATTGGAATAAAAACTGACTTTTTTTCAGTCCTGTGGCCACTGCTGAGTTTTCCAAATTTGCTGGTATATTGAGTGCAACACTTTCATAGCATCATCTTTTAGGATTGAAATAGCTCAACTGGAATTCCATCACCGGTCAGACTGACCATCATTAAAATCTACAAATAATAAATTCTGAAGACAGAGTGGAGAAAAAGGAATTCTCTTTCACTCTTGGTGGGAATGTAAATTTGTACAGCCATTATGGAGCACAGTATGGAAGTACTTTAAAAAGTGAAAAAACAGAGTTACCATATGATTCAGGGATCTCACATGCATATATCTGGAGAGGACTATAATTCAAAAAGATACATACACTCAGTGTTCACTGTAGCACTATAATAGCTAAGACATCTAAAAAACCTAAATGTCCATCAACAGATGAATGTGTAAAGATTTGGTATATACACATACAAAACACATCACGGAAAAATATTCATTCTTAAAGAAGAATGAAATAATGTCATTTGCCGCAACATGGATGGACCTAGAGATTATCACACAAAGTGAAGTAAGTCTAACAGAGAAAGGCAAATATCATATGATATTGCTTATATGTGATATAAAAAAAAAACAAATGAGCTCCTTAATAAAACAGAAATAGACCCACAGATACAGAAAACAAACTTATGGTTACCAAAGCAGGAAGGAGGGGAGGGATAAATTAGGAGTTTGGAATCAACATATACATACTACTATGTATAAAACAGATAAACAAAAGGATCTGCTGTATAACATCTGGAAGTATACTCAGTATTTTGTAATATGCATATATATATATATATATATATATATATATAAAATTGAATTGATTTGCAATACACCTGAAACTATCACAAGATTGTTAGCCAGCTTCAATTTTTAAAATATTACAAAAGAAATAACAATTTGGCTAGAACTGGTAACAATTTAAACAGTAAATCAACCTTATGGCAGTTACCAAATCTTTATTTGCTTCCTGAAATCTATAGATAACAGTATCTGATGTGCATTTCTGAGTTGTTTTACAGATCCTAAAATCCCCACCAAATGGAAGAAGCCAACTGCAAAATGACCAGGTGCATGTAACCCAAGGCCAGCTGGAATCTAGGAACTGATACTGTTACTCTGTAACACTGTCCTGTTATCTCATCATCAACTAATCAGAGAACTATGCACCAGCCAATCACTCCTCTCCCTTCCCTTGCCCTTAAAAACTTTTCCCTGTAACTCATCAGGGAGTTCAGGTTTTTGGGCACTAGCTGCCCCACACTCTGACTGGTGCTGATAATAAGTACTGGAACTGTCTTCACTACAACCCAGTATCAATACATTGGCTTTAGCGTGGACCCATGTTTGGTAAAACAACCACTGCTGTTACTGCTCTCTTGAATTTCAAAAAATAGAGGGTTGAAATTTTAACTCTCAATAGCATTTCTTGAATGGAACTAGGAGTCTTTCTATGACTTATGTGATGTATTATACTTTGGAAGGATACTTTTCAGAACATGATACGTTTTCTGTAAATATTCTTAGGTTTGGGTTTCCTCTTAGAATGATAAACAGAAGGTCTAGAGTTATGACTCAAGTCATGTGAAAAATCCTATAGCAACTCCCCTCAAAAATCAATCCTGGCATAATACTTAACCTACATTTGCACATGCCAATAGCATCACATCAGGGCTCTCAGAGGCTGAGAGAGACCTAAAACATGTTAACTTTCAAGGATCTCAGTATGCTTTACCTAGTGCTAGAACTTTCTGTTTTACATTTAATATTTGATTTTTCATCCTGCACATCAAGAATATTCATTAATAGTTTATATTAATCAAGAAACAATAATGCAAGTACAAAATAAATATCGAACCATGAATGTAAGGTCCAGCACAAAAGACTCCTTGTACTCCTGTCATGGGCTCACTCAGTTCAGTTCAGTTCAGTTCAGTTCAGTTGCTCAGTCCTGTCTGACTCTTTGTGACCCCATGGACTGCAACACGCCAGGCTTACCTGTCCATCACCAACTTCTGGAGTTTACTCAAATTCAAGTCCATCGAGTTGGTGATGCCATCCAACTATTTCATCCTCTGTCATCCCCTTCTCCTCCCACCTTCAATCTTTCCCAGCATCAAGGTCTTTTCCAATGAGTCAGTTCTTCACATTAGGTGGCCAAAGTATTGGAATTATAGCTTTAGCATCAGTCCTTCCAATGAACACCCAGGACTGATCTCCTTTAGGATGGACAGGTTGATCTCCTTGAAGTCCAAGGGACTCTCAAGAGTTTCTCCAACACCACAGCTCAAAAGCATAAATTCTTCAGTGTTCTGCTTTCTTTACAGTACAACTCTCACATCCATACATGACTACTGGAAAAACCATAGCTTTGACTAGACAGACCTTTGCTGGCAAAGTAATGTCTCTGCTTTTTAATATGCTATCTAGGTTGGTCATAACTTTTCTTTCAAAGAGCAAGTGTCTTTTAATTTCATGGCTGCAATCACCATCTGCAGTGATTTTGGTGCCCAAGAGAATAAAGTCTGTCACTGTTTCCATTGTTTCCCCATCTATTTGCTATAAAGTGATGGGATCAGATACCAAGATCTTAGTTTTCTTAATGTTGAGATTTACGCCATCTTTTTCACTGTCATCTTTCACTTTCATCAAGAGGGTCTTTAGTTCTTCTTCACTTTCTGCCCTAAGGGTGGTGTCATCTGCATATCTGAGGGTATTGATATTTCTCCCAGCAATCTTGACTCCAGCTTGTGTTTCCTCCAGTCCAGCATTTCACATGATGTACTCTGCATATAAGTTCAATTAGGAGGGTGACAAGACACAGTCTTAACATAGTGCTTTCCTGATTTGGAGCCAGTCTGTTGTTCCATGTCCAGTTCTAACTGTTGCTTCTTGACCTGCACACAGTTTTCTCAGGAGGCAGGTCAGATGGTCAAAGAATGCAGGTCAGGCAATGCCAAAGAATGCTCAAACTACAGCACAATTGCACTCATCTCACACGCTAGTAATGTAATGCTCAAAAGTCTCCAAGCCAGGCTTCAACAGTACATAAACCATGAACTTCCAGATGTTTAAGCTGGATTTAGAAAAGACAGAGGAACCAGAGATCAAACTGCCAACATTCGTTGGATTATCAACAATCAAGAGAGTTTCAGAAAAACATCTCCTACTTTACTGACTATGCCAAAGCCTTTTACTGTGTGGGTCACCACAAAACTTGGAAAATTCTGAAAGAAATGGGAATACCAGATCACCTAACTTGCCTCTAGAGAATTTTTTTATGCAGATCAGGAAGCAACAGTTGGAACTGGACATGGAACAACAGACTGGTTCCAAGTAAGAAAAGGACTACGTCAAGGCGGTATATTGTCATCTTGCTTATTTAACTTATATGCAGAGTAATTCATGAGAAATGCTGGGCTGGAGGAAGCACAAACTGGAATCAAGATTGCCAGGAGAAATATCGATAACCTCAGATATGCAGATGACACCACCCATATGGCAGAAAGTGAAGAACTAAAGAACCTCTTGATGAAAGTGAAAGATACATTTGAATCAGTTCTACTGAGGTGGACGAAACTGGAGCCTATTGTACAGAGTGCATTAAGCCAGAAGGAAAAACAACAATACAGTATACTAATGCATATATATGGAATTTAGAAAGACGGTAATGATAACCCTGTATGTGAGACAGCAAAAGAGACGCAGATGTATAGAACAGTCTTTTGGACTCTATGGGAGAGGGCAAGGGTGGGATGATATGGGAGAACGACATTGAAACATGTAAATTATCATATGTGAAATGAATCGCAAGCCCAGGTTTGATGCATGATATGATAAGGGGTGCTCAGGGCTGGTGCACCGGGATGACCCAAAGGGATGGAATCACGAGGGAGGTGGGAGGGGTTTTCTGGAAAGGGAACACATGTATACCCATTGTGGATTCATGTCAATGTATGGCAAAACCAACACAATAATGTAAAGGAAAAAAATAAATTTATATTAAAAAAAAAAACCCTCAACATTCAGAAAACTAAGATCATGGCTCTGGTCCCATCACTTTATGGAAAATAGATGGGGAGACAATGGAAACAGTGACAGACTTTATTTTCTTGGGTTCCAATATCACTGCAGATGGTGATTGCAGCCATAAAATTAAAAGACGCTTGCTCTTTGGAAGAAAAGTTATGACTAACCTAGACAGCATATTAAAAAACAGAGTCATTACTTTGCCAGCAGAGGTCTGTCCAGTCAAAGGTATGGTTTTTCTAGTAGTCATGTATGGATGTGAGAGTTGAAGTATAAAGAAAGCTGAGCACTGAAGAATTGATGCTTTTGAACTGTGGTGTTGGAGAAGACTCTTGAGAGTTCCTTGGACTTCAAGGAGATTCAGTCAGTCCATCCTAAAGGAAATCAGTCCTGAATATTCTTTGGAAGGACTGATGTTGAAGCTGAAAGTCCATTACTTCGGCCACCTGAAGCAAAGATCTGACTCACTGGAAAAGTCCTTGATGCTGGGAAAGATTGAAGGTATGAGGAGGAGGGGAAAACAGAGGATGAGATGGTTGGATGGCATTCCTGACTTAATGGACTTTGAGTAAGCTCCAGGAGTTGGTGATTGACAGGGGGGCCTGGTGTGCTGTAGTCCCTGGGGTCGCAAAGAGTCAGACATGACTGAGCAACTTAACTGATCTGAAGGTCAGGTGGTCTGGTATTCCCATTGCTGTAAGAATTTTCTAAAATTCTTGCTCTAATGGGTAGACAACATGGACTATGGTATTGGTAGACCAAGATTCAGATCCAGCCCTTGGTTCATTCCAGCTGTCCTGTGTCAGGGAAGATGTTCAGAGACTCAAGACACTCCTTCCTCTAGGACAGGATTTCCCTGCTATTCTTCATGTGGTGTTTGGAGTAAGACAGCAGAGTAGAAGGATATGCACTCATCTTCTCTTGCAAGAACTACAACTCGCTGCTGACAACCGTTGACTAGAGATTGTTGGATCAAGTCAAAAAAAGATACTCCACATCCAAGGGCCAAGGAGAATCCTCAACAAGATCGTAGGAGGGGCGATATCGTGTTTGGAGTCAAACCGCTTACCTGCCAGAGACACTCAGAGGGCTCAAAAAACCTTGTGTCCCCCAGGAAACCAGAGACCCCACAGAGACTGAGCCAGATAGGCTCACTATCATGTATCAGAGACATTTATAGATATCTAAGGGATCTGGTGACAAGCCATGAAATGATCTTATCTCATCTTTAACTCATCTTATCTCATCTCATCTTATCTCATCCTTCTGACAATCCTGACAAGAGATTCAAGGCTCAACTCTTAGTATTTCTATAAATTTTTATTTATTTTCTCCACTTGCCAAAGCTATAATTTATCACAATACATTCTATTTCTCTCTCCCTCTGTGGTTACTGTGATTGGCTGAAGGAACCACGTTCCAATCTGATACCCAATTACATACTTGACATCTCTGGATCTCTAGGAGGAATCTCAAAATTAATATGAACAAACAGAACTCTTTTTCCCTTCCACCTTTATTGAGGTACATTTGACAAATGAGAATGATATATATTTAAAGTATATAACATAATCATTTGATATACAAATTCACTGTGAGATATTTACCACAATCATATAGTTACCTCTTTTTTGGTAGTAAGAATGATTAAGATCTACTCTTTTAGCAAATTTGAAGTATGCAAAATAATAGTGTATTAACTACAGTCACCATGTTATGCATTAGGTCTGTGTAACTTACTCATCTTATAACTGCAAGTTTGTATCCTATGATTGACATCTTCCCATTTCCCTTACTTCTCAGCCCATGGCAACTGCCATTCTACTGTTTCTATGAGGTTGACATTTTTTGTTTTGATTGCTCCCATGTCAAACCTGTTTTCCTCATCTTACTAAATATTAATAAATGGTGCCCACTGTTCAAACTGTGAAAGACAAAATCTTAGGCATCATCAATGGAAGTATATTTCTTAGTGCTTTTTCTGTCTTTTATCCACTTCAGTGTCTAATGTTGGAGACTTAAAAGGCTCAGTCCTAGACCTTCACTCATTCTTGGACTAAATTATCTCACTAGGAAAACCATTGACTCCCAGGGCTTAAAATGTAGTCTGTAATATATATTATCTGCTTTTCTTTTCTTTTTTCTCAAGATTGGCATCCAAAGCATAAACAAGTTCCTACAGCTCTACTTTCGAGAGATACTCAAAATTCCTCTCTTCATTTTGTTTATTCTGTGATGACTCTAATGTAGGACACTATTATTTCTTTTAGAGACTACTGCAATGGCCTCCTAACTGGTTCCAATTTCTTACAATTTTCTTCTTTTCCCTCTAACTTCAGTCATAGAAAACTAATTTTTTTTCCCCCTTAAACATGGCAAACATGTTCCTTATCTGTACTCCCTGGTTTCCCTATGAAAAATGCTTTGGCTCTATATACAGAAGACTCCTCTTCCAACCAAAGTAAAATAATTCATCCTCTTTTACCTCCATTTACTATATGGTATAACATCCTGTTCTATTTTTATTACAGCACTCTCTGGATTATCTTTTTTTTCTTTCTGCCAACATAACACTAGGACGTCAGTATTATAAGTGTAAGAATCTCGTATGTCTTGTTCACTCATCCATTCACAGAATCTACAACAGGGTCTAGCAGTGAGTAGGCATGTAACTTAGATTCAAGTGAATTAATGAAATATATGTCACTAATCCCTATTGTTCCTGAATCCTCACATTCTTCAGAGTTTACAAAAGGCTGACAAAATTAAATTCAACATATTAAATACTTCAATAATATAAAAACAAAACAAACAACAAAAAAACTGACAAATCATTTCATTGCTATTTTCATTTCTAATTGTATAATTTTGATGTGTATATTGCTTAAGTGTTACTAATCATTGATTTGTATCAGGAGTCTCCAGTATATTTGGTTCAGCATTCCAAGGAGAGGTGTTTGTGAGAGAGTCATGTCCTAGGCAGGTTGATAAGAAGTCCAGGGGTCCGCAAGGAGAGAGGGGTCAGGAATTCTCAAGGAGGAAGAAAGGACAAACTTATTTTTCTCTCTACATTCCACAATAACGTATCCTTCTTGAGGACAGTCTAGAAAAAAACCTTCTGGCTAATCCTGTTATCTTAAAATGTAAATTATGGGAGTAGGTCTGGTGAGGTCTTTACAACCTCCAGACATTCTTTTGAATCACTGTAATAACTAATTTGAGAGTATATAACTCCAGCGCTAATGCTAGCAAGGGGGTACTCTTTCTACCTCCTTCTGATGCCTATGTCAGAAGCTTTCTCTATCTCCTTTTTACTTAAATAAAACTTGATTATACAAAAGCTCTGAGCGATTAAGCCTCGTCCCTGGCCGCGGATTGAATTCTTCTCTTCTGGAGGCCAAGATTCCCAGCATCTTTGTTGTGATTTCATCCACAACCTTTCATCTGGATGCTGGGTAAGCCTCAGAATGGCTCCAGACTGTCTCTTTTGGGCCATAGATAATTTGTGGGCCACTGTGGCAGAGCAGTGTATGCAAACTACCTGCAGCTGAAGTGTTACTGTTGAAGTCATATTTTCATGAGTTAGAGAAGGGATGATCAGTTGAGGGAAGCAATAGAAATTTTCTCCCTCTCTTTTGAAGTCTGGGGGTCAGTCTCTTTTGTCCTGTTCCTTCACTAGATTAAGACACTGACTTTTCCAACGTAATTGTAGGACACTTACCTAGCATGAACTCCCAGGCATCCAGGGATCCTCCACTTTAATTCAAAATCCTGACCCCACTCTAGTGATATCCTGAGTTCTCCAGGTACAGTCATTTGAGTCCTATGTTCAGAAGGAAATTACAAAAAGAAAAATGTCCAAATAAGAAACTGATATCCCTATTGTCCTTTTGATTCTTTCATAAGCAGTCTTGTTGGCCCATTAAATTCAAAGCCATGAGTCATTAAAATAAAATTCCTCTTTCTTCAAGGTCAGATAGCATGAAATATTCCCAGAAGGTGAAGGGGACATCTTTGTAATTATGACCCTCTAGTACATCAAAATAAAGAAATGAAAACAAACCAGTTCTGCTTTATTAAAAGTCATATTTCATATTTCAGTCATATTAAAACAGGCTGAAAGTTGATGCTATTAAGGTTGAAAAAAATCCTTCCTTCTCAGTGTTTAGGAATAGAATAGAATGAGCCAAGTAGAGGGGGATAAAGAGAATTTAGCCCTGCCCTTGCGGAGTTGCAGAGCCAAGTGTTTCTTAGAGGGTGTAAAGAAGCCCCCCTTATCCTGTTGTTGAGAGTGCAGAAATGGCATTGGTTGGCGTTAACCAGCTCAGTACAAAATGAGATTCAAAAGGAGTTTTAAAAAATTATATCCACAGGAAGCCCTGAAGCAGCACATTTAAAACAATCCTGCATTCCTAATTCAGAAGATGAGTGTGACCAAGGCAAAACAGGCAGATCAGCAGTTTCTACTCTCTTGGTTTCCCTGAAGGTCCTCATAAATGAGACAGACCCTTTCAGAAATGGATTCTGACTGAGGCATGATGCCACAGCACACTATATCATCCTAGTAGGCTGGGACCTTTCCCAGGGGCTTGTCTTAATGATAATGCCACACCAGATGATGCCATACAGCACATACTCCCTTAGGAAGTTAAATCAAAGTGTGGCATTACAATACTTTCATGAGATTCTCATTGATTTTTAAATCTTTACTCTGATTTTTTTTTTCATGCAAAGGAAACCCAGGGAAATTTTAAATTACTTCTCCTTATTTATAATCATATAGTAAAACAGACAAGATATTTGGAAAAACAGTTTTGTGTCAGGACTCATCTTCATCCCTTATCAGTTGACAATGGGTGGATAATGGAGGGTTGGGCTTCCCTGGTGGCTCAAGTGGTAAAGAATCTTCCTGCAATGTGGAACCCGGATTCAATCCCTGGGTGGGGAAGATGCCAGAGAGAAGGGAATGGCAACCCATTCCATATTCTTGCCTAGAGAATCCCAAGGACAGAGAAGCTTGGCAGGCGACAGTCCACGGAGTTACAAAGAGTCAGACACGACTGATTGACTATCCTACTACTATTAATGGAGGGTTGATATCTAATCAGTTGATGACCACAGCCAAGTCACTAAACTTTCCTGAACTCCCATTCCTTTATCTATAATAGGAATGATAATAAAAATAATTCTCATGCAGGGTTGGTGTGAGACTTAAACATTATGCACAGTTCCTTTGTATACTCTAAAATCACCTTACAATCATTATTCATGTTTAAACTTCCATCATCTCTACCAACATCCTGTAAGTGCAGGAGTTAGTACCTACAGTTCAAATATGCGGATTATGATCTACTAACATTCTATGAAGATCACAGAATTTCAGTCTCTGGACTGGAATGCATTTGAGCAACATCAAATCAAAGCACTCATTCAGTAGCTCAAACTTCTCTACAAAGTCCATGATAACCAACTACTTGAACTTCTTCAGTTAATAGGTAATTCACCACTTCAGAAGGCTTTAATCATTTGTCAGCCCTAACTGTTGGAAGGGACGTCTTCATCCTGAGCTAGAAGTGACTTCCTTCTAACTCATTCAATCATAGTACTCCTCTTTTTCATATAGTCAGTCTGTCTGTTTTATATCAATCTTTATAATACAGAGTGAAACCCCCTTTCAGCAAGATATCAGTAGTTAACAATAAGATAATACTTTTACTTCATACCTGTAGTAAACTGGATAAAACATACCCCATTATCTATTTTCCCCATGACAAATTCAAGAGTGGTGATGTACACCGTAGTTACCCACTCTCATAGATGTCACAGGATTTAGTACCTCTAGTCTCAATATGTGGGAGTTGTGTGCATATAAGTTAGTTAGAGGATAAGCTCAAGTATCGCATAAATCAAAGGTTTGGGAAATCACAACTTAATGAAAGAGTTTTTCTCAGAGGATGTTAATTTCCAATTGCCCATGTTCATAGCTGGCAAGGCAACTAGGTGCAAAAAGGAGCCACTACATACATCCTGACATTTCTTCATTTTATTTATACAAAGACACTAGACTGCTGGTTGAATTGTGCTTGTATATTTGGCTGAATAGCTAATTTTGTGACTTGGACAAAATAATCTCTGAGAATTTTAATTTCCATTTTGTAAAATCAAGTGTTAGTGGTCAAGTTGGAATAATTACTTAGTATCTATTTGATGCAGCTGAAATGACTTATTTTGAGATATCTTTAATAGTAATGTATCCAGGATTATAATACCAAACTAGGAATAATAAATAGTATTTCAATCACCATAGATTATCAGATATTTAATTTTCAGGGAATTTATTTCTTTAGAGTTAAGATAAAGATAGTCTAAATTCATATTTTCTTATATCACAAGATGTTCTTCCTATCTTACAATTGAAAAAAAGAAGCTCAAAATAATTAAAGAATTTATCTAGCTCACATTGGTAGTGAAGGAAATGTCAATCAAGCAAATGACTGCTTCAAATCAAGATAATTATCCAACACTGCTTCTGATACAAGGCTATATGTATATATTTTTGATTTTTGATAACATTATGCATGGTTTGTACATGTGAAATGTTTTATTTCCTTAATCTATATACCAATTTATCTTTATTTGGTAGTGAAGGCTTAAATATGGGATGGATTATTTCTACTATAGCTGTGTTTATTAATATAATGCAAAGAACATTTTCATTAATGTTCCTGACACTTTTCTAAGTGATAGAGACTTGGAAAAGATCAAAACAAAATCAAATTAAAGTTTACAGTTCAATACAGAAGGTAAAGAGGAGCTTTTCAAAAGCACAGTTCATTCCATTTCTACTAATAACTTATTTGAAAAATACCAAACCTGACAAAAAATGAAACCACTTTGATATTTGAAAGCAAAATAATTGAGTTTATTCATTCGCACCCATTCAGAGTCAAATTTTTAGGGTATAATGATTTATGCTTCTTATATCTTGCCCACCTCACTCTTGTTTGCTGGTTGGATATATTTAGCATTTCTAGTCCAATGACATTATCAAGGTGACACTTAGTGGCTCTTCCTTTCAACAGTCAATGTACTGTACTAAAAATTATAAATATATTAAAATCTAATGCTATGTTTTACCTTGAGGCTGAGTTCAGTAGGTAAACTCAAACTAGAAAATACTTCAAAGTAAACTTGAAATAAATAGCTTTCCATTAATCATATACTACATATATGGTATCATTTTTCTTTTTATTTAATTCACCTACATGTAACAGTACACTTTTTGGCAGTGAAAGCAATAGAAATAAATTAATAGAAGAATTGAATAATATGACATTTTATCTCTGACTATTATAAGTACAGTCCATCTGTTCTCTTCAGGGTTAAATATACCCTTATTTTAAATGCAGGCAGGCAGTGGAAAATAAATTGTCTTTTCCCACCACCATTTTACTTCTGGGCTTTTTCTGTCCTATTTTAAAAGAGTTTCAGATATGCGACTCCTGACTCCATTCTTTCTACAATAAAATGCTAAATCTGGTTTAGTGTGATATTATGAATCTGGAGATACAACCACATTTTCTCAAGAACCTATTAAATTCAGCCAACAGCAACTTATCATTAAATGCTTCAAAATAAAAATGTAGTTGGCTTCAAAATGCAGAAGCATCTTGTGTGTATTTCAAGCCTTAAATATAATATAAAAATTGGTAAGAGAGTAATGTAAACCAAGCTGTTTTTAGTCAGGCAACCTTTCGTGAATATCTCACTTCCCATCTCCTACACTATCACTTTTGAATATCTGCACAAAGAATATTCCTTCAGTATTACTAAATTTAATTTAACTTATATAAAGTCACTTAGTGATGTATCTCTTACATACAATATGATTTACTGATTAATATATTCAATTTTAAAATCCAGTCTCTACTGTTAAATGCAAAACAGTATGGTTGGACATATAAATATACTTTACCCAATGAAAGGATACAAAAACATACATTAGATCCAAATATGTGACCAATTATATTACGAGTCTAGTAATATATAGAGCTGGCCAAAAAGTTCATTGGGATTTTTCTGTAAGATATTAAAGAATGAACTTTTTGGCCAACCCAATATATTGAAATTGAAATTGAAAGTATATATCGTTCATAAAATCAATCACAGTTCTCTTAGAAAACAAATTAATTCTAAATTTGTGAATGTTGCAAAAATTATTGCTTCCCTAGTGATTCAGATGTTAAAGAATCTGTCTGCAATGCAGGGACCTGGATGCAATCCCTGGGTCAGGAAGAACCCCTTGAGAAAGGAATGGCAATCCACCCAGTATTCTTGGCTGGAGAATCCCATGGACAGAGGAGCCTGGCGAGCTACAGTTGCAAAGAGTCTGACACAACTGAGTGACTAGCACTTTCAAATAACTTTTATTTGGTCAAAATATTTAAAAATTATTTTGGAAACATAACTTAATGGTTGCTTAATGTTCCATCATGTGAAATATCTCTCAAAGTGTTGTCCAGGGCCAACCCACAATAGGATCTTTTGGAGGTACCTGAAGCAGAATTTGTGGGATAAGGGCTCAATAATATGCATTTTACTCAGAAGATTCTTACATGTTCAATTTTGAGAAGCCATAATTAATTAAATGTTCTAAAATCTATTTAACCATGTTTTCATTCTTCTAAGCAGTTTGTTTTCATAAACATTCATCAAATAATAGCATAATTGAAATTTATCACATACCATAAAAATCCCGTTTAAAACATATTTTAGTATATTCACGGAGTTGTACCATCACCACTATTTAATCTTGGGATATTTTCATTACCCCATAAAGAAATTCTGCAGTCTTTAGTATGCATCCCTCTCCCTTAGCTCAGGCAACCATCTATCTACTTTCTGTCCCTTATAGATATACTTTTGCTGGATATCTGATTCATGGAATTGAATAGTATGTTGTCTTTTGTGATGTGTTTCTCTCATTTAGCATGTTTTCAAGGTTCATCAATGTTGATTCACATGTATCAGGACTTTCTCCCATTTTATTACTAAATAATATTTCATTTCTTGATTATACCACCTTTTGTTTACTCATTCATCAGCTATGGATATTTGGCTTGTTTCCATTTTTGGCAATTATCATTGTGTGTAAACATGTTTGTGCATGGTTTTGCGTGGGAAAATATTTTTATTTTTCTTGGGTATATACCTAGGAATGGGGATGTTTAATCATATAGTGTCGCCATGTTTAACATTTTGAGAAAATACCAAAATTCACTTAAGAAAATTCTAAAGTGATGCAACATTTTACATTTATATCAGCAAAGTTGAAAGGCTTCGATTTCATCCCCATCACTTCCTATGTCTGAATTTTTTGGTTTAGCCATCCAAGGAGTAAAAATTTGTATCTCATTTTGGTTCTGACTTGCATTTTCCTAACAATTAATTATGTAGGCATCTTTTTATATACCTACTGGCTATTTGTATATCTTCTTTGGAGAAAATATATTCAATTTTTTTGCCTATTTTTAAAAAATGTGTTATTTGTTTTCACTTTTGAGTTCTAAGACTTCTCATGTATTTTGGATGTAAGTCCTTCATCAGATTTATGGTTTCTAAAGATTTCATCCCATTCTGTGTTTTTTGTTTTTTAACTTTTTTGATTGTCTTGTTTGCAGCACAAAAGTTTTAAATTTTGATGAGGTCTAGTTTACCTAGTTTTTTATTTTGGTATGTTCTTTTGGTGTTATGATCTATAATATAAGATAATGTTATCTGCAAATAGAGGTAACTTTATATCTTTCCTTCCAATCTGAATACCTTTTATTTCTTTAATTTATCTAATTTCCCTAAATATAACTTATAGTACAATTTTGAGCAGAAGTAGTGAGAACATATAATCTTCCAGAATTTAGGAAGAAAATAGTCTTTTACAATTATGCATGATGTCAGTTCTGGGTTTTTCATAGATAACCTTTACAGCTTAAGGAAACTTCTCTTCCACTTCTGGTTTGTTGACTATGTTTTAACATGAGCCCATGTTGGAGCCTGTCAAGTGCTTTATCAGTAATCAATGGAAATGATTATATAAATGCTATCTTTTATTTTACAAACATAGTACATTAAAATGATTAGTTTTCAGATGTTTAATCAGCCTTGCATTCTTGGGATAATCCTACTTGGTTATTGTGTACAATCCTTTTTGTATGTTGCTGAATTTGACTTAGTGTGGACAAAAATATCACCTGCCTTTTGGAAACAAAGGATGCTGTGGCCATCAAGCCATCAGCTACTCCAGCTGCCCTGACTGTATACCCTGAGGGATTCAGGATGGAGAAAAGTAGGATATTGGCCCTAGATAATTAAGGTACATAGCAAAGGAATTATTTCAAGGAGCCCAGACTCTTATCTTCCCATACAGAGAAAAAGCTAAATTCATTAACTTTAGATGTCTGGTTTTCTTAAATAAACAAACACTAATCTTTTTATACTCTGACTACCTGGTTTTTGTTGAAAAACTATAAGTCCAGGTGCCTTCATTAATTCTTTGAAATAGTCCCTTTCAGAGATATCTGAGAGAGGCTGCCTCCTGGGCTTCTGTCTTCAGTTTGTCTGCTGAATAAAGCATAATTCTACACTTTTAGGTTGTATTTTTTGTTTCAGTTGACATTAGCATTTTGTTGAGAATTTTTTCATCTTTGTTCATACTGAATATTGGTCTCTGGTGTTCTTTTTTTTGTGATGTGTCTGATTTCAGTTTCAGAGTACTATAGGCTCATTTGAGGCGTGGGAAATATTTCCCTCTCTTTTATTTCTGAGGAGAGTTTGTGAAGAATTTGGACTAATTATTCTTTAAAAACATGTAGAATTCACCAATAAAGCCATTGGGAGGAGAACTTCTCTTTCTGGAAAATATATAGTCATAATTTGAAGTCATTACACATAGTTTTATTCAGATTTTCTTTCCTTTTTTAAAAAGCCAGCTTCAGTAGTTTTATCTTTTGGAAAATTTATTAATCAAAGTTATTTAATTTGTTGGCATACCGTTGTTCACTGAATCCCCTTAAAATTCCTTTTATTTCTATAAGGTCAGTAGTACTGTCAATTCTCTGATTCGTGATTTCAGCAATATGATTTTTCTTCACATTTTTCATCATTCTGCATAAGGGTCTGTCAGTTTTGTTGATCTCTTCAAACAAATAAATGACTTTTATTTCACTGATTTTTTCATTTTGGTTCTCTCAAATTTTTTCTATGTATGCATAAAGATCTGAACGTGTGTGAGACCTGCAGATGTGTGGGACCTTCTCAGAAATAGCAGAGCTTTCCAAAGCCCCCTGTTGGCAATTTGTTTCTCAGATCTTTTCTTTTAAATTTTTGACCAGGATCTTGTTAGTCCTAACTCATATCATACACTCAGGTAACTGTGATGTTTTACAATTGTTGCTGATTGTTTTCAACAAATGCCCTAGGCTAGGGCTCTTTGCATTGAGAAAGCTCAAAAAAAGATTAAATAATAGCAACTCATTGAGTATAAGCACTTTCATCAGAGCTTCAAGGTAAACCAAACAGTTGACAATGTTTTGAGGAGTTCTAACCATGCACTTCTGTTCATGAATGCAAGGTTGATGGTCTTCATTACTTCTATAGTTGTGAGCTGTTTCTTTGAAGACAGCAAGTGGAGAGTTGGAGTAGGTGAAATTAAAAGGCCACAAACATGGCAGTTCTTCCTGAGGTTTAGCAGCTTTTATATATTAAAAGGTTCTTAGATTACTGGATATTTTTAATAATCTGAATTTTGAAAAGTTGATTTTGACTATTCTTTTGGCCAGTGCTTTCATTGTTTTTATTAAGGAGGGTAATTATGAAGATTATCATACTGCCATTTCAGAAGTGCCTCCCAATTTCAGGCTACTTATTCAAGCAAAACTCTTAAAAAGAAACAGTAGGTAAGAAATATGATCATTTTAGATGTGTTATAAAAACTGCACATTTTCTTTCTGTAAAAGTTTATTTCAGTTTACTCTTTCATTAGAAATAATATGAGAGTGCTCCTCTTACTATCATCTCATTCAGTTCAGTTCAGTTGCTCAGTCGTGTCCGACTCTTTGCGACCCCACGGATCAGCACACAAGTCTTCCCTGTTCATCACCAACTCCAAGAGCTTACTTAAACTTATGTTCATTGAGTTGGTGATGCCATCCAACCATCTCATCTTCTGTCATCCCCTTCTCCTCCCACCTTCAATCTTTCCTGGCATCAGGGTCTTTTCAAATGAGTCAGTTCTTCACATCAGGTGGCCAAAGTATTGGAGTTTCAGCTTTAGCATCAGTCTTTCCAATGAATATTCAGGAATGATTTCCTTTAGGATGGACTCATTCGATCTCCTTGCAGACCAAGGGACTCTCAAGAGTCTTCTCCAACACCACAGTTCAAAAGCATCAATTCTTCAGCACTTAGCTTTATTTATAGTCCAACTCTCACATCCATATATGACTACTGGAAAAACCATAGCTTTGACTAGACAGCCCTTTGTTGGTAAAGTAATGTCTCTGCTTTTCCATATGCTGTCTAGGTTGGTCATAGCTTTTCTTCCAAGGAGCAAGTGTCTTTTAATCTCATGGCTGCAGTCACCAACTGCAATGATTTTGGAGCCCCCAAAATAAAGTCTGTCACCGTTTCCATTGTTTCCCCATCTATTTGCCATGAAGTGATGGGACCAGATGCCATGATCTTAATTAGGTGAAGTATTGTACTTTCATTTTTGTTTGTTTATTTGAAGTTAAATGTGGCCGTGGGACTTATTTTGGCCAATAAAACTTAGGCAGTGGTGTAATTTGGGTCTCTTTTGGGAGGAAACACTTAAAATATCAAGGCAAAATTTCCAACTATTTCTTTCTCCTACAGTGGAAACAAGGGTGGTATGGATGGTGGAATTTTGTGCAGAAATAGTCACATAAAATAAGAAACAAGCATGTTGTTTTAAGGCACTAAGATTTTGGAACTGCTTTAACTACAGAAAAATATAACAGAACCCAACTCATTATGGGACAGATTTTCTTAATTTTTAAACTGATTCAAATTTATAAAGATGAATGAAGAGTATCCAAAATGCCTGATATAGAACACAAAATGATTAAAAATAAAGGTGTAAGCTGTCCTTGTCAGGGGAATATTTATTGTTATACATATGAGGTAGCATGGTGCTGTACCTTGAAGAAATTAATTTTCATCATAGATTCCAACAATTTTGATTGCAATATTCTGTCAGTTGAGGGCCTCAGAATGTTGGCTGCAATAGAGACACCACAGTTGCCAATGACATAAGACTTGGACTAGAGAGACAGGTTAAAACATCATGCACACCTTTAAGATGCTGGAGAGATCAACACTTCTATAAAAATATAAAGGTGTACTTAATAAAAGTGACTTGGCAAAGAATATGCCTCAGGAATAAGTATCCTGTAGCAAATACATTGCCTTTCAGTGAAAATAAAAGTGAATAAGAAAAGTGCATGTTGCATACTAGTAACCTTCCAAATTAAAAGAAATATAGTTTGTATCAGATTTTCTCCTTTGCCTGATAAGCTAAGGGTTTTCAAAAATTCTTTAGTAATAAACTTGATTTAAAATGAGATTAGTAAGAGAGATAGAGAGGGGGGGTGTATAAATCTTGTTTGCTTTTATTGTGTTAAGAACTCTGAAATCTACATTCTTAACAAATTTTTAAGTGTACAGTATACTGCTGTTAAATACTGCATAAGCACATTGTTATAAAACAGATCTCTAGATCTTACTCATCCTGCAGAAGTGACTGTTTCCTTTGAACGATTCCTCATTCCCCTAACCCCGCCATGGCAACTACTACTTTACTGTCTTTTGTATCTCTATGTATTTTACTATTTAATATACCTCACATAAATGGTATCATATAGTATTTGTTCTCCTGTGACTAGCTTATGGAACTTATCATAATGTTCTCAAGGTTCATCCATGATGTGATATATGGAAAATTTTATTTCTTTTTAATGCTGAATAATATTCTATTGTATGTATTTTCTCTACCCATTCATTCAACAACATTTATTTAGATTGTTTCCACATCTTGGCTATTGTGAATAATGGTGCAATGAACAGAGTGCAAATATCTCTTAAAGATCCTGATTTAAATTCTTCGGATTGTATGCAGAAGTGATATTGATGGATCATACAGTATTTCTATTTTGTTGTTGTTCTTGCACCACCAACAGTATATAAGGGTTCAGTTTGTCCATGTTCTCACCAAATGTATCTTTTTTAAAAACATGATGAACACTCCAACAGGTACAAGGTGCTATCTTATTGTGGTTTTGATTTGCTTTTCCCTGATGATGAGTGATGTTGAACATCTGTTTATGTATCATGTAGTGTTTGTAACAATCACTGTTTGTGAGGTGGACAAAGTAAAAACTTTGATATGTTTATTATTGCTCTAACTTAAACACTTTGAAAAAAGCACAAATTAAAGTAGTAGATTCATTCATCCAACAGATACTTATTAAGTTCCTAATGTAGGTGAAGGAGTACCTTTCATATTGACTACTGAGTAATTTGTAGGAATATGTATGTAGTGAAAAGAGTTAGAATAAGTCCTTCAAAAAGTACTTGAGTATCTTTCTTTTAAAAAAGAACACTCTCTTAATTTTATACTTTTGTTGTTAAATCATAGCAGGAGTTAGAAACCACTCTTTGAATTGCTTTTTTCATCTGACCTAATAATAAAAGCTAAAGTAATCCAGTTTCTTAAAATAGCTCTTGAACTTCTTACTGGAACAGTGTTTGACACTCTAGTACATGGGCTTTATTTATATGATATTTTGAGTGACATAGTAGTAAATAATCTGTTAAAACAGGAAAAAAATGTTTATCTAACAATTTTATCAATCTTATCTTTTTAAAAATACAACTCAGTTTCATTGATTTTTCTGTTTTGCTTTATTCCTTACTTTCCTGATTTTTACTCTAACCTTTATTATTTTTTTCTTTTACTAACTTTAGGCCTAATTTGTTCTTCTCTTCCTAGTTATTTGAGGTGTAGTTTATTTGAGATATTTTTACATTTTTATTGTAGGCATTTATTGCTAAAGTTATCATCTTAGTACTGCTTTGCTGTACCTCATAAGTTTTGATATTTTGTCTTTTTATTTTAAATTATCTCAAGATATTTCCTATTTTCCCTTTGACTTCTTCTTTGACTTATCAGTTGTTTAAAAGTGTGTTGTTTAAAAACACATATTTGTGAACTATTCAGTTTATTGCTGTTATTGATTTCTAGTTTTATTATACTGTGGCTGAAAAAGATAACTTGATATTATTTCAAGTTTATTATATTTGTTTAGACTTGTTTTGTGACCTAACATATGATTGGTCCTGGACAGGGATGTATACTCTGTTGCTGTTGGGAGAATATTCTCTATATTTGTTAGGTCCTACATCTTTAAACTAAAATAGATCATTATATACTATTATAGTAAATAGTGCAGTATAATTAATTCTCAAGAGATTATGCTGTCAACTTCAAAATATTCAAAATTAAAGAACTCAAATGAAATTGTTATCAAGACATTGAAGAATGACCTGATATAATGATTACTATCTAGTAATATAGTAAATGTCTGCTTCTTAATGTCTCCCATCTTAATGAGACATATTCCTATCATACGGGGCATATACCATATGTTATTATTTGACACCTAGTAAATTAATTAGGTTTCAGTATTCTCATTGACTCCTTCACGTATTACTGCCTTGTGGTGACAAGGGGGCTTGAGTAACTCAGTGAAGTCATGAGCCACGCTGTGCAGGGCCACCAAAGATTGCTGGGTCATAGTGGAGGCTTCTGACAAAACTAAGATCATGGTATCCAGTCTCATCACTTTTAATAGAATGGAAAAAAGTGGAAACAATGACAGATTTTATTTTCTTGGGCTCCATAATCAATGCAGATGGAGACAGAAGCCATGAAATTGAAAGATGCTTGCTCCTTGGAAGGAAAGCTGTGACAAACCTAGACAGCTTATTGAAATGCATAGACATCACTTTGCGAACAACGATTTGTATAGTCAAAGCTATAGTCTTTTCAGCAGTCATGTATGGATATGAGAGTTTAAAGAAGACTGAGCACTGAAGAACTGATGCTTTCAAACTATGATGTGGGAGAAGACTCTTGAGAGTCCCTTGGGCAGCAAGGAGATCAAACTAGCCAATCTTAAAGGAAATCAACCCTGTATATTCATTGGAAAGACTGAAGCTGAAGTTGAAACTCCAATATCTTGGCTACCTGATGCAAAGAGCTAACTCATTGGGAAAGATCGAGGGCAGGAAGTGAAGGGTGCGGCAGAGGATGAGATGGTTGGATGGCATCACTAACTCAATGGACATGGGTTTGCACAAACTCCTGAGACAGTGAAAGAAAAGAACCTGGCATGCTGCAGTTCACAGGGTCACAAGCAATCAGGCATGAATTAGCAACTGAACAACAGCATTCTCATTGAAGTTGGATGATTTCCATGGAAGTGTTGCTCATTATTCCAACTTCTATGTAAAATACACAATTTATATAGTACCAGATTAGACTGGCTAAATGACATTCAGGAAGTGTCAAAGTTAAAAAGAAAAATATATGCATGTAAATATAAACAAATTATTACTTATTTAATCTGCTTGGACATAATAGATATAATAAGAGAGTGGGTTGAGTGGAATAATATATAGTTATGAATATGATCATGCATTTCAACACACAAACCAAAAGCAGTATAGCTAGAGCACTTTTTTCATAAACTAACAGCGACACTAGAATTTACATGTGCTTACTATTACTCTGTGCCAAGCACTGTTCTAAGATAGATATATATATATTATATATGATAATATACCTCATTTAATCCTCAAAACAGCACTACAAGGTACTCACTACTATTATCATCACTTCAGTTGTGAAGAAACTAAGTTTCAGAGAGAAAAATACATTGTTCAACTTCGGATAATTAGGAATAGACACAACTTTGATCTGCGTCTTGCTGTAGACTTTGGTCTTTATAATACCTAGCTTGTCTGAGGCTGTCACTCATGCTTAAGGATTTGAACCTTGCCAGAGAAAATGGAATCTTTCCTAAATTCCTGTATACAGTGGTTGAATAAAACAGCCAATAGATATTTAATGTCACCAAACCATAAAAACTCAATAAACCACAAACCATAAAACTCAATATCTATGCTGTCTCAACTCTTCTTATAGGAAAATATATTTACTACCAGTTTTTAATTTTGTATCTGGTAAATTTAAAAAATATGAGAACTTTAAGCCAAGGAGCTCTTCTTTACTTGCGTGTATCTTTACTGTATATAAAGGGCACAACTGAAATTTAATGGCATTTGGATGCAATTCTGCCTAGCATCAGACACCTCCATTGCAGTTCATCTGTTTTTAACCTTCCCTGTTTATTTCAGTCATGCAAAATAAATTATGTGAAAGAGTGTGTTTGATGCTGCTTCAATTTGCCATCTCTTTATAAAAGTCCAACGGATTATTTCCCTATGAAAGATAGAATATGGACAATTTTCATCTATTTTATGTTTTTATATAATATTTAAAGGTCTTTCAGTGGGATTTTATTATATTTCTTATTAAAATGATTTTTAAATGTTATGTGAGTCACTAGGGGTATTTTGGGAGGTTTTCTAGACACTTGAGCTGAATCTTGAAAAATTGATGTAAGAGCGAGGAACTAAAGCAAAAAATAAAAGGAGAGACTTTGTAAGAAAAATATATACAATTTAAAAAACCACAGGTTCATAAATAGTTATCAGGACTCTAACTTTTGTTGTTATTCACTAAGTCATGTCTGACTGCAAACCCATGGACTACAGAATGCCAGGCTTCCCTGTCCTTCATTATCTCCTGGAGTTTGCTCAAATTCATATTCACTGAGTCGATGATGGCATCCAACCATTTCATCCTCTCTCACTCCCTTCTTTGCCTGCTCTCAGTTTTTCCCAGTGTCAAGATATTTTCCAATTATTTGGTTCTTTGCAAAGGTGGCCAAAGTTTTGGAGTTTTAGGATCAGTGCTTCTAATGTTTTTCGGAGTTGATTTCCTCTAGAATTGACTGGTTTGAGTCTTCTCCAGCACCACAGTTTGCAAGCATCAATTCTTTGTCGCTCAGACCTCTTTATGGTCCAACTCTCACACCTGTACATGACTACTAGAAAACCATAGTTTGACTATACAGACCTTTGTCGGCAAAGTGATGTCTCTGCTTTGCAATAAGCTGTCTAGGTTTGTTGAAGTTTCCTTCCAAATAGCAGGTGTCTTTTAATTTTCTGACTTCAGTTGCTGTCTACAGTGAGTTTGGAGACCAAGAAAATAAAATCTGTCATTGTTTCCACTTTTATTTGCCCTTAAGTGATGCAACTGGATGTCATGATTTTAATTTTTTAAATGTTGATTTCTAAGCCAGCTTTTTCAGTAAACTTAAAGAAGATAAGTAACTTCAGTAAGAGCTGTGGTACAAGTTTTAAATCCAGATACTACTATGATACATTGCCCCATATGAATTTAAATGATTAATAATATTAATTGTTTATATTGCTAGTAAATGTATACTTAGTACATGGTCATTATTTTTTATTGACTGGCCATAGTTTCCACTTTTAAAAGGTAATTAACAAAAATAAATATAGGAAATATATTTCAATTAGCATCACATTTTATGATATAAACATGTATTAAAAAATGAAACATTCAAGCAAGCATCTTAATTTTGAATCCACATTATATATATTATTTAGCTATGTATTCCATTTTAAAATAACACACAAGTTGAATTAACTAAAACAAATAGTTATTTTGATTTCTATATATATAAGACACAGATGTAAAATTCACTCAAAGTTTAAAAATAATTTGCTGAAAGAATTTCATTGTCTTCGGCTGACATGTACAAAAGAGCTGGAAATATATAGCTCAACTGATTTAAATATAGCACTCTCAAACACACAGAATGATACCTTTTGTTCTTTAAGGAGTACAGCCTATTTTGAATATTTGAAAAATTAAACAGGAATCTTGCAGGAAATTCTCATGAAAATTATATGGGCATAACACACCAACAAATTATCTTAAAATGAACTTTCTTATAAATAGAACTGCTTTTCTCAGATAGAATGTATCTTGAGCTGAATTATTTTCTGTTGTGAATAATATTTGAGTGGGACCATAATTAACAAATAAAGAATGCAAATGAGTCATTGAGTTATTAAGGATATTATACATTTGGATTGGGTAAGTTCTGAGATTTCTTAATATGTGTAAACAAGAGAGGGGTTCTAGTAATTCACTAGATTTTTAACTTATAAATTCATGAATGTTATATTATTACAAAATAGTTAATATAAATGGTACAACGTATGTTCAGCTTGGAAGCATATAACTTTTAGTATCCTTCCTCTTGATTACTTGTTTTGTGGAAAGTGTGGAAATAGTTCAGAATACCTCTTTGATCTGTCCTTAGTGAATTCCTGGCACCTAATGTTAAATATTACTTTATATATTTTTCCAGGTTTATGTTTTTACTATATAGGTAGTTTAAATATGCTTTTACTGTACAAATTCATGATTTTTTTCTTTAGCAGAGTGTCAGCCTACTCTGGAAGTTATCATTGAGTGATTTAGAGTATACTGAAATGCAACACTTGGCAGAGTTTCTCAATCTCATTCTTGAAAAGTAGTTACATAAATAAGTATATTGAATCATATAATTCAAGAAATTAATGCAAAAAATTATCTTTCCTTACCATTTAAAAGATGTGATTCTATAATTAAGTCTCAAAAGATGATTTCATGAACAGCCTTCTTTAAACAATTCACTCATATTCCACAACTCAATTACAATTAAATCTATAGATCTTTAAAAGCTGTAAATAAACTATTGTATACAAATACTGTATTTCTCTTTTATGTACTGTGTTCCACAAGACACTTAATTGAAGCAAATCTTACCCAGGTATAAATTATTAGTAAACTGAAGTATATTTGAAAGATCCAGATTTGCTACTAGATTTAAGAAAAAATTTGTAATGTTTCATTTTATCTGTCAAGAATAATAGTAATAGTCAAGTTTCAAACTTATTTGAACATGTGTTACAAATTTTATTTAATAGCTCTAAGGATATATTTTATATGCTTATTTAAAAATGCTGTAAAACATGGGAAGTAAGCATTTCACTGTTAAGAATTTCCTAATTAAAGGCCGAGATTGGGTTGGAAATTAGGTTTGCATTAGCCATGAATTTCCTTTACCCTACCACTCCTGACGTATTTCCTGCTTTCATACATGCCCTACTCTGCTTAAGCTTATGGTTCTTTCTGATCCTGTTTGTTGGATGATCTAGAATTTATCCTTCCACATAATCTTTTATTATTCTTTTCTTTTGTTCTGTCAACTTCCTTTTAAACTACAAATGTATGTAGGCATATATCAAGAAAGTTGATTATATATGTACATGTAGATAATTTATATCTAGGGCATGACCTGACAATGTTTGGCCTTAAAATAGTTCATGATTGTTTGACTTCAATAAGCTACAAATATTGGATTGGCCAAAAAAGTTCGTTCTAGCTTTTCCATATGATGTTACAAAAGAGCTCGAACAAACTTTTTGATCAACCTAATGTATGTTGCCAGTACACTTCTCTTTTCTGATTGTCAGACCTGTGTTTCAAATTGCTTATTTGGTATTTTTCAATGTCTGTCCCTAAATCATACTTTTTAAAGTCCAAAACTTACCTAATTATCATATGCCATCTTCATTCACATCATCCAATGACTGCCATTTTGGTGTCTGCTAACCACATTAATGAAATCTTTGGCCAAATTAAAGGTATCTTACACAGGTAAGAAACCTGAAAGTCAAATTCTTGCTTTCTTGGCCCCAGACCCAAAGTCAGTGAGTCACCAAGTAATATGAATCATCAATTGTAAAAAAGTCTCTTAAATTCATTCTCCTTGCTCTCAATATCTACTTCTGTTCCTGCATTTCAATCATATAATCTCTCCTATGGGCCATATCAGATCTCTACCTTTTGGATCCCTGCCTTCTGCTCTTTCAACTTTCTCACTTTTAGAACTTACCCTCCACAAGCACAGGCTCGCAGTGCCCATGGCCATTTGCTGAAAAGTCTGTGGTAGCTCTCCATGGTGTTAAAAGCCAAAAAAGCTTTTAGTGATTTGGCTACCAACTACTTTTCATGGCTCCTACCTGCCTTGCCTACCAATGCACCTTATGCCCTAGTCATAATATATTACTCACACGACCTAGAGATTTTTGTAATTTATATACTGCTGTATAGTAATATTTGGGCGAGGGGGGAAGGGCTTCGCTTGTAGCTCAGTTGGTAAAGAATCTGACTGCAGTGCAAGAGACCAAATTCGATTCCTGGGTTGGGAAGATCCCCCGGAGAAGGAAATGGCAACCCAATCCAGTGTTATTGCCTGGAAAATCTCATGAACAGAGGAGCCTGGTGGGCTGCATTCCATGGGGTCGCAGAGTCGGGCACGACTGAGCAACTAACACTTACTTACTTACTTATACAGTAATATATTTAGTGCCTTCTGTGAAGAAAGCTTTTTTCCAAAGTTTCTTTATTCTATCTAAAATCTTTTTTGCCCAAGAATCTCCAGAATAACATGAACAATATAGAAGTATCAAAATGCAAACAACAGAGATGAACTCAATATAATGGGTTAAAAATAACAATTGGCCATATTTGTGTAGTATATAAATATAAACTGTCTTTTTTTCTTTTATCTATCTATCTTTCCATCAATTTCACATTTTTTTTTTCTTAAATGGCAGTTTATAGTCTATCTTGAACCAGGAAGTATGATTCCTCTAACTCGGTTCTTCCTCAAATGTTTTTTATTTTTTCCCCCAAAACAAAAACCTTTTTATTGAAGCATACTTGACTTACAATGCTGTATTAGTTTCAGGAGTACAGCAAAGTGATTCCATTATATATATATAATGGAATACACATATTCCATTATATATTCCATGTGAATATAATATATATATATTATATATATTCCATGTGAATATAATACACATATATATGTGTATATATATATACATACATACATATATACACACACATATATGTTGTACTGTGTTTAGTCTGTCAGTTGTATCGGACTCTTTGCAACCCCATGATCTGTAGCCCGCCAGATTCCTCTGTCCATGGGGATTCTCCAGGGAAGAATACTGGAGTGCCCTCCTCCAGGGGGTCTTCCCAACCCAGAGATCGAATCCAGGTCTCCCACATTGCAGGCAGATTCTTTACTGTCTGAGCCACCTGGGAAGCCCAAGAATATTGAAGTGGGTAGCCTATCCCTTCTCCAGGGGAACTTCCCAAACCAGGAATAGAACCGGGGTCTCCTGTATTGCAGGCAAATTCTTCACCAGCTGAGCTACGAGGGAAGCCATATATATGTATGTATATATATCCTTTTTCAGATTTTTTTATTATAGGTTATTACAAGTTATTGAATATAGTTCCCTGTGCCATACAGTAAGTCCTGCTATACATCTCTTTTATTTATAGTAGTGTGTATCTGTTAATCTCAAACTCCTGATTTATTCCTCCCTCCCTTTTCCCTTTGGTAACCATAAGTTTGTTTTATATGCCTTTGAGTCTATTTCTTTTTTTTAATTAATTTTTACTGGAGCATAATTGATTTACAATGCTGTGTTAGTTTCTTCTGTAGAGCAGTGAATCAGTTACACATATACATATATCTAGTCTTCTTTTGATTATTTTCTCATGTAGGCCATTACAGAATATTAAGTAGAGTTCCTGTGTTATACAGTAGGTATTTAATTAGTTACCTATTTTATATATAGTTGTGTGAATCTATTTGTTTTGTAAGTAATTCCACTTGTATCATCTTTTTAGATTCAATATATCTGGCTGACTTAATTCATACTTAATAAGATAATACATAGGTTCATCTTCATGGCTGCAAATGGCATTAAATTTTTTTTTAATGACTGAATAATATTCTAATATATTATACTACATCTTCTTTATCTATTCATCTGTTGATGGACATTTAGGTTGTGTCCATGTATTGGCTATTATAAATAGTGCTGTGGTGAAGATTGGGGTGCACATTTCTTTTAGAACTAGAGTTTTCATCTGTTCCAGATATATGCACAGGAATGGAATTGCTGGATGATATGGTAGCTCTATTTTTAGTTTGTTAAGGAAACTCCACAGTGTTCTCCATTCTAGTTGCACGAATTTACATTCTCATCAACAGTTCCCTTTTCTCTACACCCTTTCCAGCACTTATTATTTGTAGATTTTTGATGATGACCATTCTAACCAATGTGAGGCAGTAGTTCTTCGATTCATATTTCTCTTATAATTAGTGATGCTGAGCGTCTTTTCACGTGTCTTTTGGCCATCTCTTTATCTTCTTTGGATAAATGTCTATTTCAGTTTCCCCATTTTTTGGACTGGGTTGTTTGTGTTTTTGAAACTGAGCTGTATGAGTTGTTTCTATATTTTGGAAAATAATCCCTTGTCAGTTGCATCATTTGCAAATATTGTCCCATTCCATAGGCTGCCAGTTTTGCTTATGGTTTCCTTTGTTGTGCAAAATCCTTTAACTATGTGTCATTTTTTCACATTTGCTTTTCTCTCCATTAATCTAGAAGATGGATACAAAAAATATATTGCTACAATTTATGTCAATGAGTGTTCTATTTCTCTCAGAGTTTTACAGTATCCAGTCTTCCATTTCGGTCATTAATTCATTCTTTTTCTTTTTCTATATGGTATTAAAGAATGTTCTAATTTTGTGTTTTTTTTTTTTAGGTGTAGCTGTTCAGTTTTCCTAGGATAACTTCTTGAAGAGACAGTCTTTTCTTCACTGTATATTTTTTCCTCCTCTGTCAGAGATTAATTGACCATAATTGCATAGGCTTATTTCTGGGCTCTCTATGATCTACATTTCTGTTTTTGTGCCTGTACTATTCTGTTTTGATGCCTATGGGTTAATTATATAGTCTAAAGTCAGGGAGTCTGATTCCTCAAGCTCGGTTTCTTTTCAGAATTGTTTTGGCTATATAGAGTCTTTTGTGTTTCCATACAAATTAAAAAAAAATTTCTTTTGTTTTTCCAAGTCTATGAAAAATGCCATTGGTAATTGGATAGGGAGCACACTTAATCTGCAGATAGCCTTGGGTAGTATGGTCATTTTAACAATATTGATTTTTCCAGTTCAATAACATGGCACATTTTTCCATTTGTTTTGACTTCACTTCCTCTCATCAGTGTTTTATAGTTCTTGAAGTACAGGTCTTTTGTCACCTTGGGTAGGTTTAGTCTTAGGCATTTTATCAAAATCCCTTGGACAGAGGACCCCAGCAGGCAACAGTCCATGGGGTATAAAAGAGTGAGACCCGACTGAGCAACTAAACAACCATTTTATTCTTTTTGATGTGATAGTAAATGGTGTTATTTTCCTAATTTTTCTTTCTGATAGCTCACTGAATATTTTAATTGTTTTGCCTTTTTATATAAATTTAAGAATTAGCTTGTCAGTATCTACAAAAAATCCTGCTGGGATTGTGATCAGGTTGTATTGTATTATTATGTATCTTAATCATATTCTATCTTCCAGTTCATGAACAAGATATAATTCTCCTAGTTTAACAAGAGTTTTTAATTGCTAATGGAATATGTATAAAATTTTATCAAATGCTTTCTCTGCATCTATGAAAATTGTTCATCTCTTCACCTAGAGCTTTTAACATAATAATCATACATGTTTTATATCCTCCATCAGATAGTTTCAATATCTATGGTATATCTGAATCTGGTTCTTTGATTGCTTTATCCCTACACAACATGTTGGATTTCCTCTTCTCTCTCTCATTCTCCTTATTCTTCATCCTCTTCTTTGTATTATTATAAATTGTGAACAAACTTGATATCTCATGTAGTTATCCCTGGAAACAGGCACATCTCTTCCTTAGTAGCCTTCAGTGTGAAAATTTGAGCCAATCCATTCAGGTTGAGGTTACTATGATTACCCTCACGTGCCATAGCCTTTCAATTCATTTAGAGGCTGACATTTAATTTTATCTTGTATAGTAATATTTTTCATCTTTTTACTTCCTAAGTGGACACTAATATCCTATTTAACTTTTAAACATCCACAAAAATTGTTTAAAAGTATTTTTCAGACTGCTTAAATACGTGTAAATTTAATTTCATCTTAATTGATTCAGTTTCCATATCTGTTTTCACTAGTTCTCCTTGGCATCAGATGTTTTGTGATTTTGGTGTACCTCAATTTTAATAAGGATATTTTATTTTGACTTGTTTGATTCTGCATTTATTTTGTTGCTTTTAATCATTTGTAAAAGATCTTTACATAGTCTGGATGCCTGATCATCTCATGCATATACAAACACACACATGTACACATACATGTCAATATTGTCTATGCTTTCAAAAGCTGTTTATGATCATTGTTGGATATATATGATGATGATGAAACCATATGCTTCAATGTATAACTGATTCACTGCTCTACAGTAGAAACTAACACAGCATTGTAAATCAACTATGCTCCAGTAAAAATTAATTTAAAAAAAGAAATAGACTCAAAGGCATATAAAACAAACTTATGGTTACCAAAGGGAAAAGGGAGGGAGGGATAAATCAGGAGTTTGAGATTAACAGATACACACTACTATAAATAAAAGAGATGTACAGCAGGACTTACTGTATGGCACAGGGAACTATATTCAATAACTTGCAATAACCTATAATGAAAAAAATCTGAAAAAGAGTATATATATACATACATACACACACAGTCACATTTGACCCTTTGTCCTGGCAAGAATACTGAAGTGGGTTGTCATTTCCTCCTCCAAGGGATGTATATTTGTGTATATATACACATGTGGTGTGTGTGTGCTTTGTACTCATTCATGAAGTGTTTGACTCTTTGCAACCCCATGGACTGTGTAGCCCACCAGATTCCTCTTTCCATGGATTTTCCAGGTAAGAATACTGAAGTGGTTTGCCATTTTCTTCTTCAGGGGATCTTCCTCACCCAGAGACTGAATATGCATGTCTGCATCTCCTGCATTGGAAGGAGGATTCTTTACTGCTGAGCAACCTGGGAAGTCTGTATGTTTACACAGATGTGTGTGTGTGTGTGTGTGTATATATATATATATACATATATATATAAAATTTTAAGGTGTAATTATATAAACTATCCCATATTCCAAAATTATATATTTTTTGCTTTTATTATGACTTTTCCAACATTATTTCATTTGCAATTATAATTAAAATTGCAAAATGACACTTAAACCTTTATTTAAATATATACTAGTTGTGTTCTTAGTTGCTCAGTCGTGTCTGACTCTATGCAACCCTATGGACTATAGCTTGCCAAGTTCCTCTGTTCATGGGATTCTCCAAGCAAGAATACTGGAGTGGGTAGTCATTCTCTCCTGCAGAGGATCTTCCCAACCCAGGGATCAAATCTGTGTCTCCTGCATTGCAGGCAGATTCTTCACCATCTGAGTCATCAGGGAAGACCAAAAGCGAATTGTTAGTAGCTCAATCATGTCCAACTCTGCGATGCCCACCAGGCTTCTCTGTCCATGGAATTCTCCTGGCAAAAATACTGTAATGGGTAGCCATTCCCACCTCCATCAGATGTTTTGTGATCCCTTCTCCAGGGGAGCTTCCTGACCCAAAGATTGAACCCAGGTCTCTTACATTGCAAGCAGATTCTTTACCATCTGAGCCATACAAGTTAGGACTCTTTATATAAAAAATAACAGAGTATGTAGCCCTAACTAGCAATTAATAATAAAGGGAGTTTAGTGACTCAAGTTACTTCTGGATCTAGAACCATGCTTGATTTTATATGAAATTGGATTCAGTGTTCAGTAAAGCCAGAATGGATCATATGTCTACCCTTCCTCCATCTCATCCTTCCTCCTTTTCTCTTTCTTTTCATTGACTTTTTGATAGTTAACTTATTTATGGTGAAGTACAAAAACCTTAGGTATTTAACTTGATTCATTCTTACATAGATATACAGCAGTGTAATAGTCTAGATCATGATGTAGACTATTTCTGGCATGCTCAGAAGTTTCCATTATATCACTTCCCAGTTAATATTTCCCTCAAGAATAAAACTGTAATCCTTACCATATTAGATTAGTTTTCCCTCTTCTTGAAATTCATATAAATGGGATCATCTAGTATCCCTTCTTCAGTGTCTGGTTTTCCAAGAATGTCACTTTTAAAATGATCTCTTAATTTTACAAATAGATGACATATTGCTCACCCTCATTGTTTTGCATCTTTACAAAAAGGTTCATTTTTAATCCTGCTTCCTTCATTTCTTCAAGCCATCAAACTTATGCTCTCTCTACAGTACACTGTTTCCTCTCTGTCTGCTTAACTGTCTTGTTCTCCAGTACCCGTTCTCCACAACAAAAATACTTCCAAAATATAATCTCATTCACATTCCATCTAGCATTAGACTTGTGTGTGTGTTAGTCTCTCAGTCATGTCCTACTCTTTGTGACCCAACGGACTGCAGCCCGCCAGGCGTCTCTGTCCATGGAATTTTCCATGCAAGAATACTGGAGTGGATTGCCATTCCCTTCTCCAGAGGATCTTCCCAACCCAGGGACTGAACTTTGGTCTCCTGCATTGCAGGCAGATTCTTTACCATTTGAGCTACAGGGAAGTCCTAGCCCATCTCAAACTCCTCAAATATAGATATTTCCAAGGAGTTCAATTCTCCTCCTCTATGATCACTCCCAAGTGACACACAAAAGCATTACTAAATCAATGAAAATCATTCTAAATCTTTTATATATCTAATTTTGGATCCTCAGTCATAGATGCAAGTCCAACTTTGCAAGCACCTGCTTTACATTATCACTAGTATTTTCTTACCACTTTTCAAATGCTGACCATTAGAATCATTGTCTTGTCCTTCAAACCATCTTCAACTAATTTTTTGCTTTTGCAGATAATTGCACAAGACTTTTCCTGATTTTAGAGAACTATATCCTTGAGACATTCTCATGTATTTTAACAGTTGTCAAGTCCTACTAATCCTTCATTTTAATGTATTTTACACATTTTCTTTTTTTTTTCATGCCTACAGCCATTACTCTAATTTACTCCTCTGTGATTTTATACCTGGACTGCTTGAATTAGTCTCCTTACTCCCTTTCTGTTATTTCAATTTTAATGCATCATCCTCAGTCACATGCTAATTGTTATGTATCAGAATATCTATACTGTCAGCCACAAACTCTTGAACTATAATGAAAAGACAATTAAAAACCGTTGACTTTAATTAAAAACAACAATATGAGCTGCCATCAAGACTCCTTATTCCTGAGTTCATCTATAGATCCTGCAGCCCTATTTCATATCATTCATTCACTTATTTGTCTATTACCTTTTATCACAAGGAAATCAACTTCAAAGTTGAAGATTTTTTGCCTGTTCTGTTCATTGTTATATTCCCAGTCCCTAAAAGAGGGCTGAACTCATAACAAGTACTCATTAAATACTGCTGAAAGAGAGTGACTTGTTCTATAGTCAAATGGGGATATTTATTCCCCAAACACAATGAATGCTTTCATTTTTCTATCATTGCTCAAGCTATATACCCTTAGTGTAATGCTCTATCTCTTTTCACATCATAAAAATACATAAGTAAAGATAGATCTCTACTGTAGAAATTCTTTAAAGCTCCTTTTAATCACCCCAACCTAATGTTAGTTCTTTCTCCTTTAAATTCCCATAGCACTTTGCATCATTTTTATAGAACCTATAATACTAGGCCCTTAAGACTCACTTGAAAAATTACTTGTCTTAATCTCCTTAAAAGACATTACATCCTTTGAGGCCAGAAGTTTTATTTTAGATATATTTAGAACATTAACATTTAGTGGAATAACATGTTAATGTAAACAGTCAATGCATGCTTATTTAATTGGGCTAGGTATTATTTTATGTTCAACGTAAATTTGGCAGAATAAACCAGTGTTTATCATGCATGGAAATGTCAGAGGATATTGTGCTTAGTTTTCTTCTAACAGATTAATTTGTTTGTGTCTGCTAATAAACAACTTAACTACTATCCCTGGGAATGAAGGAAATACTAATTTTATGAATAGTTACCAGTGTAAACAACCTCTGTGATTCAATATTTAACAAAGTATTCATTATTTTTAGATAGAACTCATTAAGGAAGAATTGTCCCATTCTGGAAAAACAATAATTCATGTTCTGCAAATATAAATGAAGTAGAGTTCATACTGTTAGCTAGTCTAAATTTCAGTTTGTATACTTAGCATGTTAATTTATACAAATGTATTCCAAATTAATGTGTCAAATATCCAGCAGGTTTTGAGAAAGTTATGGGAGTGTGTTCTTTGTTAGATTTATATGGTGGATATGTAAATGCATAAATATACAGCCAGAGTGAAAAAATAAGTTGTGGCATAATGGAACCCAGATAAAATGTGAGCAGCATTCATTGATTCTGGAAAAGTGCTAAAAATCTGCATATACTTATGGGTAACAAAAATGTAAAATTGGTCCAGAAACTATAGTACAGATCGTTTTGAGAAGAAAAGGCTTTAAAATATAACAAATCAGTATTCACTTCCATTACCTGTAGGTAAGTAGTACCTACTCCAAGGATGATTCTAGAGTCATTAGAAAAGTGGTTATTTAAAGTTAAGCACAGAGTTAATGTTAGTTTCTTCAACTTGAGGTGTTAATGGAGACCTTATGAGGAATAAGTGAGATAATGCAGTAATTGGCAATATTTTAAAGTATAAAAGCTTCATATCAAAGCACTAGTGGACACCCAATTCTTAAACTACTGTTTTTAGGATCAATTTAAAATTAAAAAAAAAATCATTGAAAAACTACTGTGATTTTTTTTTTAAACCTCTTGAAAATTTTTTCTTTTAGTTATTACAGTACTTACATGACTTTTGGCTTCTCTGGTGGCTCAGTTAGTAAAGAATCTACCTGCAATGCAGGAGACCTGGGGTTGATCCCTGGGTTGGGAAGATGAAGATCCCCTGGAGAAGGGAATGGCAAACACACTTTAGTATTCTTGCCTGGAGAATTCCAGAGATGGAGGAGATTGGTAGACGATAATGGAGTCTCAAAGTGTCGGACACCACTGAGCGACTATTACTTTCACATTTATATGACTTTGAAAAAGCCATAATACGTATTGTTAATAAGGTGCTATTTTTCCTGCCAGAGAGTATTTTCCCTAATAATAGGATCAGCCTAATATATCATGCAATTCAATACTAAAGTGTTCTTTCAGAAGAAGCTACAGCATTTATTAAGGTTATTCCTACTTTATTACAGAGTCTTCCCACTTCTGGGTTAAAAACTTCTCTTTCCAAAGAGATTTAGGGTAATCATTAATCTAAGTCTTAGTTTAAGTAATAGTAAGTGAATGAAATGACAACATACTCCAGTATTCTTGCCTGGGAAATCCCATGAACAGAGGAGTCTGGAGGGCAACAGTCTGGGGTTGCAAGAGTCAGACATGTCTTGGCAACTAAACCGTCACCACCACACAGTGAATAACGTGGCTGTTGTTGATAATGTTGGTAATGATAATGTTTTCAACGAATCCTCCAAAATTTCACACACACACACACACACACAGACACACACGCAATTAAGACAATAATGTAATTTCTCATTAAAGGGAAACATTTGCATTTCACAAGCAATAGAACTTTAGTGTGGCATCCTGGATATACAAAATGCCACTGATAATTTAAGGGTTTGTTTTTTTATTTCCATATGTCGTTCTTTAATCTAGCTGCAGATGAATTTGGCTGGATGCCCGTAAGTGAGAGAAAATAGAAAATCACAGTCTAAAATATTTCCTTTATAATGACATTTTGTTGGCTGATTAATCTTTCCTGTTACAAAGCTAAATAACACCATATGTTAACAGCAAGTTTATTGCTATGAGATACAAGAAAGATCTACCTCATGATAAATGATATGGATATTTTTTAGCTGAAAGTGAAAGGGAGAAAAAAATACTGTTGGAATCTTGTTTCCAAAATCATTTAGGTAGTTTGATTATAAGATATATATCATAGAAATGAGGGTGTCTTCAGAGATCAGAGGAACACTTTATAAGTTAGGCCTTCTGAGTTAAGCCCATATGGGCAAACACAACTTTCCTTTAAATCTATGTGGATGGTGTTTTGGCAAAGTGAGACACTCTTTCCAACATTAGCTACTTTAAATTTAATTAAATACAATGCTTAAACAACGACAAAAATTTAAAATACATTTTTGATTGTGTATTAAAGCCAAATGAAGCTTAAGAACTAATTATGTTTTATTTTCCAGATAGTTTGTATTTAAAACACAAACAGTAGCAAAACCACATTAGAGCAGAAGAAAAAAATGATAGTATATTAGAATTATTTTTTCTAGTATGTTATTTTAGATGTTTCTCTCAAATCATTCAAAGTCATTTATTGAGTTTCTACTGTGTACCTGCTATTTTATAGATTCTCAAAATGTAGTAGTGGTCAAAAATAGATAAGATCTGTCTTCATAAAAATTATAGATGGGTTAGGGAAAATATGAATGAATGAATAAGCAAATCATTATACCAATATAATATAACACTGTATAATATTACCCAATAATTACTAATGATTTCAAAATAGATTAGTACCATAAGGAATCTCAAGTAGTGAAATTGAAGTATATAAATGCTACAAAAAAATCAAAATTAAGGATGAAAAAAGTAAAATAAAGTAAATGTTAAGTAGCCCAGGAAATCCCTTCTTCCATTCCACCCAATAAACACATGAGACACATAAACCTATCTTTTCTCAAATTCTCAGTTTAAGCATCATTCTCTGCTGAGTGTATTTCTATTATGTACAAAGGTACATTTCATACCATCTATAAAGGGAAAATCATCATCAACATTAATCAAATCAACATTAATTTATTCAATTGTTTATTTACTACTTCAATTATAAATTCAGCAGACGTGTATTTAGTGAAATCAATATAAGGTAAGATAAAAATTTGGATTCTATAGTAATGCTGCCTGGCTTAAAACTTGGGTTGGTTTTTTTTTTAATAAGCTGGTGTGCTTCAACTTTATAATGATAGCACATGTCTTACAGAATTTTGAGTGTTAAAGGAGAGAATTAATGGTGTGGCAAGTACATTCTAAAGCAGCTCCCAAAGAATCATGCCTTTATGAAATCTCTGCACCTGGAGTATAGGTAGAATCTCCAACCTGTGGCTGGAGTAAAACAAACAACCATGTACCATGGTCTAACTTTTAAGTCACAATAATAAGTTTACAGTGCCTGAAATGCTGACAAACAATTATGATGTATTTCTCTAGTCCACTCCCATTCTTCCTCACTCTGTCTCAGTGATTTCACAACTTGTCTTCTCTGCTTAGGCATCTTCCATGACCTCTCTGATACTCACTCTTTGCTGATGACATTATTTCCATTTCATTGAAAAAACAGAAACAATCAGAAAAGATAGTCCTCAAAAGACCTGGTGCCATATGAACTTACCCGTGGACATTAGTGTCCAAATACTTTCCCATTTATTACTGTGAATGAACTGTGCTTTATGGCCAAGGTCAACCCATCCACCCATGCAGTAGATCACATCTCCTGTCATCACTCTCTTTTCAGCTCATGGCTTTCATTTTTTTTCTTATCACTTGAGCATCTAGCAACAACACAAAAACTGCATTTGTGTGAGGTCCCAAAGTGTAATGACTTCTCTGCTTTCAAAGCTCCAGTGCATCTAATCTTTCATTCTTCTCAAAGTGAAATCCTTACATGTGAACTTTCAACAGTTTTTTTAAATTCCCAAAAACATGACTTGTAAAAAGCTATCTACCATTATGTAAGATAAAAACAAATATCTTATCTATTCAATTGTTAAATGTTTGGTTTATTTTACAATTTTTCACCATAGAATTGTCACATCCATATCTTTTCAGATAAACATCCATGTTTCTAGTGATAAAATAATTGAGCCACTCGTTATTCACATTTTTATGGCTTTTTGTATATTTTGTCAAGTCAACTTACAGAAAAGCTGCAACAATTTCTTTCTTTGTTTATTTACTTAAGTTTACTGATTCACATACTTTATTTTCCTCCTTTTGACTTTTAGGTTAATAATTTTATATAATCAGTATGTCAGAGCAAAAAGAAAAGCCAGTCAAGCATACTTAATGTAGACATGAGGAAACTAAGGACCCCCTTTTGTCTTTTAACCTTCCTACTAGCTTATTTAAATGGTTGATCCACTGCCTTTTATATATATATGCCTTTTTCAGTGGATTTTTTATGTTAGTATTTTCTTATATTTGTTATAGTCTTTCATTTTCATTTAAAGAAGACCCTTTAACCATTTTTGTTACTGTGGTTTAGTGGTTATGAACTCTTTTTTTTTTTTTAATTTTCTTTACTTTACTGTGTTGGTTTTGCCATACATTGACATGAAACCGTCATGGGTATACATATGCTCCCCCTCCAGAACACCCCTCCCTCTTCCCTCCCGATTCCCTCCCCCTGGGTCATCTCGGTGCACCAGACCCAAGCATCAATCCTGGGCTGGCGATTGATTACACATATGATAATTAACATGTTTCAATGCCATTCTCCCATACCATCCCACCATTGCCCTCTTCCACAGAGTTCACGAGTCTGTTCTATACATCTGCGTTTCTTTTGCTGTCTCGAATGCTGGGTTCTCGTTACCATCTTTCTAAATTCCATATATATGCGTTAATATACTGTATTGTTGTTTTTCCTTCTGGCTTACTTCACTCTGGATAGTAGGCTCCAGTTCCGTCCACCTGAGTAGAACTGATTCAAATGAATTTTTTTTAATGCTGAGTAATATTCCATTGTGTATATGTACCACAGCTTTCTTATCCATTCGTCAGTTGATGGGCGTCTAGGTTGCTTCCATGTCCTGGCTATTGTAAACAATGCAGCGATGAACATTGGGGTACACATGTCTCTTTCAATTCTAGTTTCCTTGGTGTGTATGCCCAGCAGTGGGATTGCTGTGTCATATGGCAGTTCTATTATCAGTTTTTTAAGGAATCTCCACACTGTTTTCTATAGTGGCTGTACTAGTTTGCATTCCCACCAACAGTGTAAGAGGGTTCCCTTTTCTCCACATCCTCTCCAGCATTTATTGCTTGCAGATTTTTGGATTGCAGCCATTCTGACTGGTGTAAAGGTGTACCTCATTGTGGTTTTGATTTGCATTTCTCTGATAATGAGTGATGTTGAGCATCTTTTCATGTGTTTGTTAGCCATTTTTATGTCTTCTTTGGAGAAATGTCTGTTAGGTTGTTTGGCCCACTTTTTGATTGGGTCGTTTATTTTTCTAGAATGGAGCTGCAGGAGTTGCTTGTATATTTTTGAGATTAATTGTTTGTCTGTTGCTTCATTGGCTATTATTTTCTCCCATTCTGAAGGCTGTCTTTTCACCTTGCTTATAGTTTCCTTTGTTGTGCAGAAGCTTTGAACTCTTATTTTTGCTTGTCTAGGAAAGTTTTTATCTTTCCTTTAATTCTGAAGGAGAAACTTGCTGGGTAGGGTATCCTAGTTTGAGATTTTTTTTTTCTTTTAACAGTTTAACTGTATCATCTCACTTCCTTTTGGTCTGCAAAAAACCAGCTGATAGCTTTTGCAGAGGGTAGGGGGCTCCCCTTGTATATGACTCTTTGATTTTCTCTTGCTGTTTTAAAAATTCTCTCTTTAGCTTTTGCCATTTGAATTGAGGTATGTCTTGGTGTGAATCTGTTTGGGTTCATCTTGCTTGGGACTCACTCTGTTCTTCCTGGATCTAGCTATCTACTGTTTTCTTCAGGTTTAGGAGGTTTCAGCCTTAATAGTATCAAATCCATTTTCTACCCTTTTCTGCTTCTGGGACCCTGTAATGCTAAGTTAGTACACAAAGGTCCCTTAAACTATGCTCATTATTCATTCTTCTATATAATCTTCTAATTCCTTCCAGTGTTTTTCACTTCAGATACTGTATTACTCATCTGTGATTGGTTCTTTATATTTTCTAGTTCTTGTTAAAATTCTGTGTTCCTCTATTCTTTTCCTGAATCAGTGAGCATTTTTATTACTATTGCTTTGTCATATTTTCACCTGGTAAATTATTTACCTCCATTTAATTAGAATTTTTTAATCTGCATTTTATAATCTTTTTTTCATTTGAAGTATATTCCTTTTGGTTCTCATTTTGTTTGATTTTTTTCTGTCTCTATTAACTAGGCAAAACAGTTACCTATCCCAGTCTTGAAGGTGTGTCCTTTGTGGAATTACACTAATGCAGTCTACTTCGGTGGGAGGGTTGGATGTGAAATGTGCAGAGCCAGGCCACATCTTCTCCTGGGGTTCAATAATGGCCACTGTTGTTGTGGAGGGTACGACTGGAGCAGAGGATTTAGAACCAGAGCCAGGTGCAAGTCAAGGCTTCCACTTGGTTCAGTGTGGTTGCAGCCCTACTAGGGGGCAGAGCAGGGCTTAAGGGCTAGAGCAGGAACCCCAAGGTAGTTTGGCTTCTCCCAGCATAATAGCAGTATCCATCTTGGTTGGAGGCTCAAAGGCTGGAAGATGCACTTCTGAGCTGGCTCCACTTTCTTTCAGTTATGTGCATGCGTCTTGGTTAGAGGCTGGGTTGAATCTCAAGTTACTGAAGTGCACTTCCGTACTGGTTTTGCATTTCTCCAAGTGTAAATGCATGCACATGTGGTGACAACGGTGATCTCTGCCTTTGTAGGGAACAGCACTGTGGCAGGAAGGGCTAGAGCAGGAGTCTGGGAGGTGGTTGAGGAATGTGCTGGGATGGTCTTGGCAGGCTGGCTGAAGCAAATTTCAAGTTGCTGCTTCTGCACTGGGATCAGAAGCAAGCAAGTCTGTGCACATGCTTTTCAGGAGCAGTTTGCTTCTTACAAATTTCTGGTAAGACCCTCTAGTTTTCAAACAAGCTAAAGGAGTTCATCTTCAAGTGTTAGATCTCAGAACCAGGGTACCTAGTATGGGACAAACTCACTCCCTGTTGAGGATCCCTGAGCCTTTTTCATGTTATATCTATAATCAGAACTTGCTTTTAATTTTCTGTTTATTTCAAGAATTATCATGGACCATCTTTTTAAAATATGGTTTCCTAATGCTTATTTGATGAATTTTTAAAAATATATTTCCAGTTTTTATCAGATATATGGCCTACATAATTTCTGTCTCATGTAATTTATGGAGTCATTATATTTATGATATTTTAATTATATCAGTGTGGTGATAAAAAGTTTACAAAATACAGCAAATATCTCAACATGTTTATTAATCACAACATCTGAGTACTCTATCTGTATTTATGTTTGTGTACATGTGAGCTATTCCTCCCATTTTTATTCTGCTTCTATCAACTTCTCCATGACTTATTGAGTTGTCCTCTATATTATCAAGAGTTCAGCACACACATTTTTATCTCTTATCATTTTGTAATGGATTATAAACTTTATAAATATAAATTATTTCCTTCCCATTTAATGTTTACTTCAAATTCTACTTTGCCAAACTCTAATTATGTGAACACTACTTTGTTTATTTGTAAATTTATTTATGTAAAATTATTTTCTGAAGTTTCAGTCCAAGTGTTCTTAATGTATTCATATGCTTTTTAAAAAGTGGCTTTTAAAAATATTTTTCATAGACGCTTGTTCCGACAAGTTGTACATATAACTTCAGTTTACATCAGTTCAGTTCAGTTCAGTTGCTCAGTCATGTCCAACTCTTTGCTACCCAATGAATCACAGCACGCCAGGCCTCCCTCTCTATCACCAACTCCCGGAATCTACCCAAACTCATGTCCATCAAGTCGGTAATGCCATCCAGCCATCTCATCCTCTGTTGTCCCCTTCTCTTCCTGCCCCCAATCCTTCCCATCATCAGGGCCTTTTCCAGTGAGTCAGCTCTTCACATGAGGTGGCCAAAGTATTGGAGCTTCAGCTTCAATATCAGTCCTTCCAATGAACACCCAGGACTGCTCTCCTTTAGGATGGACTGGTTGAATCTCCTTGCAGTCCAAAGACTCTCAAGAGACTTCCCCAACACAACACATCAAAAACATCAATTCTTTGGTGCTCAGCTTTCTTCATAGTGCAACTCTCACATCCATACATGACTACTGGAAAAACCATAGCCTTGACTAGACAGACCTTTGTTGGCAAAGTAATGTCTCTGCTTTATAATATGCTATCTAGGTTGGTCATAACTTTCCTTCCAAGGAGTAACCATCTTTTAATTTCATGGCTGTAACCACCATCTTCAGTGATTTAGGAGCACCCCCAAAATAAAATCTGACACTGTTTCCACTGTTTCCCCATCTATTTCTCATGAAGTGATCAGTTTACATACCAAGGTCCAAAATTTAGCCAAATGGCTACATATGTAGGGTCTATGACAATGGACTAGACAATGGGGTCTCTAACTTGATGTTCATGTGTCCATTTGTCTACCACAAATAATACTCTGTGCTTTGTATAAGATTTTGCCCTTCCTTTTCCCCTCAAATATCCTTTATTTTCTTAAACTTATTCTTGAACAAAACCATGGTTTTGTCTACAGAAAGAGAGTAAAGATTGTTCTTGACCTAGAAGTCAGTTCTAAGTAACTAGAATCTGGGACTCAGATATCCAACTGGAAATATTACTCCCAATTTAAACTTTAGGCTTTAACATATATGAGGCCATATACTCTTAACAAGTTTTTTGACTTTGACTCAAATGAGTTCATGAAAACAATCATTCACAGCAACTATTGTTAGACAGTTCTGATAGTAATTTCACGTGTGTGTGTTCATTCGCTTAGTAGTCTCCTACTCTTTGTGACCCCAGGGATGGTAATCTGCTAGGCTCCTCTGTCCATGGAATTTTTCAGGCATAAATATTGGAGTGGGTTGTCATTTCCCCCTCAAGGGGATCTTCCCCACTCAAGGATCAAACTCCCATCCTACATCTCCTGCATTGGCAGGCGGATTCTTTACCACTGAGCCACCTGGGAAGCCCTCTGATAGTAATTACTACCTATAATGCTACTAAAATCTGTTTTTTTCTGGTAGTAATTTCTACCTATAAACTACTGTCATCTAGGATGAAACATCTCTGAGATGTTTGGAAAAAACAATGGTAAGGTAAATTGTTTCCTGGTTGCTGCAAGTATCATTGCTTAAGTATTTCACTCTCATTTTCTAAGGCAGGAAGCAGGTAGTGAAGGAAGCATGCAACATAAGACATCATGTGTCTCATGGAAACTAGGAAATTTTCATTTCCAATTCATACTCTTGGATATGTTCTTTCTTTGTTTCTTTTTTTTTTTTGAGGACACATTCCACATTTTATTTACAATTTAAGACTAACTTTAATCTCAAAGTCGCATATCCATGTACCTATTTACTTTTTGTTGATTTTACTTACATGTAAATGCATGGTTTGTTCAACAAAGACTGTAAACAAATGTTTACCATGTCTATTACACGGAACACAGGAACAACTTGTGGCAGAAATTCATCCACCTCCCCCACAACATTTTTTTTATTATAAATACAGGTATCACAACAATCCTGAACATATTTTCGATACTACTAGTAGTCAGCACCAATACTGTTTCAAAAATTAACACAATTTGTGACAGTATTTGTTGTTGTACCTGCTACTTTAGACAATTTCAACTGAAGCTCCATCACTCAGCAAGATGGACAGAACACGCCATTGTGGGCTTCCTTCTTGAACTTTCTCTTCAGAAACACACCTGCCTGCACAGCCATCTGACACTTCTCACCATGCTCCCATCTGAAAACCTGAGTTCCCCTTGAGTACTCCAGGTTCATGCTTAAATGATGGTGCCTCTTTTAAATGTTTTCACTTCCTTGAAACATTCCTGCTTTCATAAGGTGAAAGAACCAAGTTCTCTTTCCTTGTAGCATCAATCCCCTGGTGCTCTTTGGGCTAGCATTCCTGGTTTGTATCCTGTCTCCCCAGGTTCAATGGCTTGGCTGGGAATTTCTATGTTGTCTCAGGAACTTTAGTGTTGTCTCTCAGAGATCATATATATACATATATATATATACATATATATATATATATATATATATGTATATATATTTGAAAGGAAACAGCTTGATTTTGTCCTATAGCTGGCTATTTCTGTCAATACCGGAGACACAAGTTCAATCCCTGATCCAGGAAGATCCCACGTGCCATGTAGCAACTGTGTCCATTGGCTTCGAGTGTTTTCTTGTGTCCTAGAGCCCAGGAGCCACAACCGCTGAGTCCACACGCCCCCACTACTGAAGCCTGAACACCCTAGAGACTGTGTGCTTTCCCGGGAAGCCACTGGAGTGTCTGGGTGTTTTGAGCACCGGCTGCCTGTTCTTCACCACAATCTGGTGTCGTTAGACTGGCTTTGCTGTGTGGTGGACAAGTGGAATCCATCAGTAATACTACCTGGTAGCTCAGTCGGTAAAGAATCTGGACATGTTATTTCATCTCTTTCAGTTTGAAGTTCTATGTGTGGATGATAAAAGCTGCTACTCAATATGAACTCTAGTATTATTGTATGTTATTTGATGCCATGTTTTAAAAAATTAGAAACACTAAAAGGATTGAATCATAAAGGATGGTTCTAAGTAGGTATGCTATGCTATGCTATGCTAAGTCACTTCAGTCGTGTCTGACTCTTTGTGACCCCTCATACTGCAGCCCATCAGGCTCCTCTGTCCATGGGATTCTCCAGGCAAAAATACTGAAGTGGGTTGCCATTTCCTTCTCCAGGCTAAGCAGGTATGGAGGTTAATAAACAATGTAAATTATCATAAGCAGGAGAAGTAACTCATGTAATGAAAACCATAGAAAGATTTAGTGAGAATATACTCTGTATCAAGTGATGCATTTGGCACTTTGTAACATATGAATGTTACAGACTTTATTTTCTTGGACTCAAAAATCACTGTAGAAGGTTACTGCAGCCATGAAATTAAAAGACACTTGCACTCTGCAAGAAAAGCTTTGACAAACCTAGACAGCAAATGAGAAAACAGAGACATTACTTTGCAACAAAAGTCCATCAGTCAAAGCTATGGTTTTTCCAGTAGTCATGTATGGATGTGAGTTGGACCATAAGGAAAGATGAGGGCCGAAGAATTGCTGCTTTTGAACTGTGGTGTTGGAGAAGACTCTTGAGAATCCCTTGGACTGCAGGGAGATCAATTCAGTCAATCCTAAAGGAAATCAGTCCTGAATATTCATTGGAAGGACTAATGCTGAAGCTGAAGCTCCAGTACTTTGGCCACCTGATGCAAAGAACTGACTCACTGGAAAAGACTCTGATGCTGGGAAAGATAGAAGGAAGGAAGAGAAGGGGACGATGGAGGATGAGATGGCTGAATGGCATCACTGACTCTATGCACATGAGTTTGAGTAAGCTCCATGAGTTGGTGACAGACAGGGAAGCCTGGTGTGCTGCAGTCTGTGGGGTCACAAAGAGTTGGACACGACTGAGTGACTAAACTGAGTTCATTCATGTAATTAAAAGAAGGGAGAAAATGAGAGAATAGACATATCGTAGAGGAAGGCAGAGAAAAGATAGGAAATGACATACTTCAGAGCTTAGAAAGAGATTCAATAGACTAGTTTAAGAGAATATGTAATTAGGAGCTGAAAGGAAATATACGTACATATGGGTTATCTTGAAATATGTATTTAGATCCCTTTCATATCCTCTGAAAGAAATGTAAGACATGAAAAAACATTTAGGAAATGCTTTTTAGAAAGTGAGATTTTAGAATACTGAAGTACTTCAAGATTGATCCCAATAGAATGCAAGACTGTAAGTGATAATCATGAAGTACTTGATTGCATAAAGCAGTGATTATTTCTTGCTGTGGGATTTGCAGAAAGTTTGTGAAAAATGTTCAAGCAAGTTTGGCAGGATTTGCATATACACAGTTGTAAATAAGAAGCTCTTCCAGTACAGGGGCTGCTTGGACTCGCACTGATTTTGAAGACCTAATAACCAACCATTTCCATTAGAGACATACATGTATTTACCTATTAGTTATCTTGCCTTGAACACTTGATTAGGTTTAATCAAGGTCTTTTTCTTTTCAATTCTAATTATATTTGTTATATTTGGACAAATGACCTCAGTTTCTAGAGGCAATCTTTATTTCAAATAGATTGCAGATTTAAGTGGGACTACGAGACTAGAGTTAGCATAAAGTTGTTAAGTTTACTAGTAGAGTAGTGTACTGATCAACTTAAAGTTGGTGAGTTCACGTACAGCTTAAGGGAACGATTTCATTACCCAGTTGATATGTCTTCTGGTGGTTTAACTGGACAAACACACTTGCTAAAACAAGCATTTTATATAAGTTTGTCACTATCATAAACTGCAGAGTTGAAATCTCTATTTCTGGGAGATTAAATAAAAAATTGTGGAACTATTGACTATTACACTGACTGTAAACATAATTGAAAGAATTGTAATTATGACAAACACAAACAGCAAATGCTTAAAACTTAAAAAGTGCATTACTCTAAACTAGATAGTTTCTGCATCATATTCCTATGTTCATTATACTCTATGATCTCAGAATTATATAATGGTCTCCAAAGTGTTTATCTTTACCTAATTGAGATATTTAATAAATAGCTCAGAATTTAAAGTCACATAATAGATTTGTTCTTCAACATTACTAAAACAATTGGTTGACTAAATAGGAAGAAGAAAAGAAAGGAAAGATAGAACAAAAGGAAAGGAAGGAAAGAAGGGAGAAAGGGAGGAAGGAAAGAGGAAATGAAGAAAGACAGATGGGCTCCACTATTTGCTACACAGTAATTTTCCATATAAAATAAAATTTGTGCTTATAGTTATTTTAACTATGACTAAATAAAAAAAAATTAGCCTTTCGCTTTGGCTAGAAATGCTCTATGGTTTTACACAATGGAAACAAAATTATATTCTTTTGACTGCCTCTGAACAAAGCAGAAACATAATAAGGTCTTTATTAAATTCAATTGCACTTTACAGTATGCCCTTTGTATACCATCACAATTGAGAAAAAAAAAGTATGGAATATATATTTTATATGATTTTAAATATTTTTAATATGATTGCACTCATTTACAATAAATGTATAAATAAGTTTTCTCAACTATTTCTTTTTGTGAGCTTGTAACAGGTATCCCAGGCTCATAACACGTAAACTGAAAATTGGCTGAAAATATAGCACTGACCTTTGCAGAAGTAACCAGGACGAGATCTTAAATATGCTTTAGGGACACTGAAATGTGTGGCATTTTCCTTGTAAAATGTGCTCATTATAGGTGTAAAATGGTTTTCCCTGTGTGTGGGGTATCTGTCTGCTATTAAAATTTGGTCTTTCAGATGAATTAAAACATAAAATAAAACTACTCTAACAAATAGATGTATGAATAACTGCATGGATGAAAAATGGCTTCAGATATTATTCTTTTCAGTGAATTTATCTAAACTGTAGAGGTCAGGAAGATGCAGAAACTTTCTGTTGTAGAAAGTGACAAGATAAACTTTTTTGCTATATTATCTATGCTTCTTCAAGAATAGTTGAGAAAACTGGAGTGGCATGATTTATTGGTATACAACAAATGTTTTCTCTAGTGAACAGGTTATAAAGTGATTCATGTGAGTTTTTTTTAAAAGAAATTATATCAAGAGCACTGACCATACTGAACAGAACTAAAAAATATTATAGCATGATAATGCACAATTAGAAACTGATCGATGGTTGTAGCATTTCACAATTAGAAACTGATCAATGGTTGTAGCATTTTGAAGTTTTGCTTGAAGAGGAGAGTTTATGCATTGCCTTTGCTCATTCCTATTCTATTGAAGACAGTTACCTGGCAAAGACCACAACTTAGAGTTTGTGGCAGCCATGAAAATATTCCTCTGAGATCTCTCACTGCAGAAAGTGCAACTGACTAAGCTCCTAGCTGCTGTGCTTTGAAATTCATCTCCACATTCATGCCAAAACTATCTGCCTCTCCTAGTCAATGGTTGAGAATGGATGAGAAACTTCAAGTCTTTCTAGGAGACACAGAACTACTCTGATGGGCACCTTTGACCCTAGAACACCTGAAAACCTTGTTGAATCTTCTTTACAACTGCACTGCAGTTTCAGATGCTTCCACTCAACTTTCCTTGTTTTCTTTTTTTCCTTCAATCGGTCATAATACCTGCAGTGCTTTGCTTTCTGATGGCCCTCTCAGTCTCTTAGGACCCAGCTCCTTCTCTTTTCAGTGTCTTGTTCTCTGAAAAAAAAATCTTCATGTTTAATCTTGTCTTAGTGTCTTCTACCTACATAACCCGGCTAACTCAAGGCAAACATAATATTTTATATGCCCTAGGTTAAACTTGGGTTTCTGGGTCACACCAACTTGATATCACTGTAACTACCAGAAATATAGACAAAGCCATTATTCTTGGAGTTATTCTATCCACTCATTCTTTCCTACTTCCTTCAGTCAAGAAAAGGTCAAGGGGTAGTGCATTTGCTCAAAAATAGATATCCTTTTCTAATGTAATTCCCAATGACAGCCATGAGTATGACCTGACTCTGATACTATTGTAGCCTAGAAAGATCAACAGTCTTTCACTTCTGATTTTGAATCCAGTCACATTAAGGAGAGTCAGAGGAGCCTGGTATTGATTATTGTAACAAAGGGGTAGGTTGAAAGAACAAAAGCACAGAAGGTTTCACTATAGTAGGTCTGAAGACCTTATGGAGGAAGAACTATACAGCAACTTCATCTCAGATAACTTATTAACTGGGCCATCAAGTAACAACTTATCTCAATTATTCAGAATATTTTGGTATTCATTAGATATACCAATACTGGGTAGGAGATCTGAGCTACAATCTTGAAATTGTTAGTAATGTCAGGATCCCAAGTCAGGATTACCATCAGATATATATTGAAAGATTTTCAAGATGTTAACATCTCAAAAAACAAAAACAAAGGGCATTATGATTTAGGAAGGAGTTGCTGATGTCTTTGGTATGCTTCTGCTATTTCTTGTCAAGTGATTAAAACTATCATAAGATGAGGTAGACATGAAAATGTTTTCCTTAGAAAATCTACACACAATAATATCTTGAAATGTTCTAGTGCCAGCAATTTATGAAGCTGTGTTTCACAAAGATTAAATAATTCTCATGTTTTTGCAAAGCAGACTGATAGCTGAATTTATTCATTTATTAATTTGCTTATTAATCAATATGATTAATAAGTTTTTTGATGAAATTCCACAGTGCTATTCAAATCCCTAAAGGATGATGCCATCAAGGTTCTTCATTCATTATATCAGCAAACCTGGAAGACCCAGCAGTGGCCACAGGAGAGGAAAAAGTCAATCCTCATCCCAGTTCCCAAGAAAGTGAAAGTGAAGTTGCTCAGTTGTGTCCGACTCTTTGCAACCCCGTGGGCTGTACCCCACCAGGCTCCATCCATCCATGGGATTCTCCAGGCAAGAATACTGAAGTGGGTTGCCATTTACTTCTCCAGGGGATCTTCCCAACCCAAGGATCAAACCCAGGTCTCCTGCATTGCAGGCAGATGCTTTAACCTCTGAGCCACCAGGGAAGATCCATTCCCAAGAAGGGTAATACCAAAGAATGTCCTATCCATAGGACAGAGTCCACTCATCTCCCATGCTAGTAAGGTGATGTTTAAAATCTTGCATACTAGGCTTCAGCATTATGCAAAACAAGATCTTCCAGATGTTGAAGCTGGGTTAGAAAAGGAAGAGGAACTAGAGATCAAATTGCCAGCATTCATTGGATTATAGAGAAAGCAAGGGGATTTCAGAAAAACACCTATCTCTGTTTCACTGACTAGGCTAAACCTTTGACTTTATGGATCATGACAAACTGTGAAAAGCTGCTAAAGTGATGGGAATACCAGACCATCTTACTTTCTTTCCTGAGAAACCTGTACACAGGTGGAGAATCAACAGTTAGAACCCTATAGGGAACAACTGGTTGGTTCAAGATCAAGAAAGGAGTATGGCAGGGCTGTCTTCTGTCACTCTATTTGTTTAACCTATACACTGAGCACAGCACAAGAAATGCCAGGCTGGATGAGCTACAAGTTGGAATCACATAAGTGGGAGAAACATCAGCAATCGTATATATACAAATGATACCACTCTAATGGCAGAAAGTGAAGAGGAAGTAAAGAGCCCTTGATGAAGGTGAAGGAGGAGACTGAAAGAACTGGCTTAAAACTAAATACTAAAAAACACTAAGATCATGGCATCTGGTCCCGTGACTGCATGGCAAATAGAAGAGGAAAAGGTGGAAGTAGTGACAGATTTCCTCTTCTTGGGCTCTAAAATCACAGTAGATGGTGACTGCAGCCATGAAATCAAAGGATGATTGCTTCTTGGCAGGAAAGCTATGACAAACCTAGACAGTTTGTTGAAAAGCAGAGACATTAATCTGCCAACAAAGTTCCTTATAGTCAAGGATATGGTCTTCCCAGTGGTCATGTACAGTTGTGAGAGCTGGACCATAAAGAAGGCAAAATGTCAAAGAATTGATGCCTTCGAACTGTAGTGCTGGAGAAGATTCCTGAAAGTCCCTTGGACAGCAAGGAGATCAAACCAGCCAATCATAAGGGGGATCAACCCTGAATACTGATCTCTTAAGGGAGATCAAGCTTCAATATTGAAGCTTAAGCTCCAGTATTTTGGTCACCTGATACAAACAGCTAACTCAATGGAAAAATCCCTGATGCTGGGAAAGATTGAGGATAGCAGGAGAAGTGGGCATCAGAGGATGAGATGGCTGGATGGTATCACCGATGCAATAAACATAAACTTGGGCAAACTCTGGGAGATGGTGAGGGACAGGGATGCCTGGCATGCTGCAGTCCATGGGGTCCCAAAGAGACAGACATGACTGGGCAACTGAATAATAAAAACAACAATTAATCAGTACACATAAATAATTCAAAATATTTATTGATTGTGTACATGCTCAGTCACTTCAGTCCTATCCAACTCTTTATGACCCTATGGACTATAGCCTGCCAGGCTCCTCTGTCCATGGGATTCTCCAGGCAAGAATACTGGAGTAGGTTTCCATGCCTTCCTCCAGAGGAATTCCTTCAATCTTCCTGACCCAGGAATTGAAGCTGGGTCTCTTGCATTGTAGGCAGATTCTTTACCACTGAGCAACCAGGAGAGTCCATTTATTGATTAGTAGGTACTAAGTAAGGGATTAAAATAGGCTAAGGGCTGTAGTAGACAACAAAATTGTTCCAGTCATTCTATCAATCGAGACTCCTAAAGAGGAGTCCTGAAATGGTAACAAAACTAATAAAATCTAAAATGGCAAAGAATAAAATTTTTAAATTGCTGAGCCATGTTAGCAATCTATAAAATAGAGAAGCAATAAATAATTGAATGTTATTTTGAATATATTTATTCAGTAGTGATGGTTCATTAATGGCAACAATCAGTTGTGGCAAAGATACAGGCTTTTTGATACACTGATGGTCAGTTTCTTCTTGGAATAAATAAAAAGCAATGCATCAAAAGCTAAAATGGTCAAAACTTGAATATCACTTATACTCCATATAGATTCTGAAAATCTATGCTAAAGAAAAGATATTAACTATAGACTAAGGCTTCATGTTCTACAGTGCAATGTTTATTATTTTAAAACATGGATTGGAAACATTTTTAGAGTATTAATGCAATAAACATTATGTAAGATTAGTAAAGGTGCAATTCTTCTGCCTTTGAAAATGATGTTTATGGAGAATTTGTAATGTTTAGATTAAGTAAAAAATAGTTTAAAATTAAAGTAAAATATTTTGATTAGGTAGAAAAAATAAAATCCAAATGTAAAGTTTGTGACAGAATGAGCTTTAAATTTTTGAAAATATATGCTTAGAGAAAAGCACTTAGAAACTTATGTTCACAACAACTGCTTCTGGGTGAAAAGTTATACATGATTTACTTCTCTTTAACATATTTTATACTTTCCAATGTTACATATGGACATCATTTTCATATATGTGAAATATTTTTAAAAACGGAAAAAATATTCTCCAGAAGAGGAAAATTACACTATGTTACTTTTGTTAAGAGCTACAAACTAAACTGGCCTGGAAATTATGCCAAAGTAGATTTTAAAAAAGTGTAGAAATGATTAAATTTGCTTCTCCATGTACTTACTATTCAAAAAAATTTATCCATTTTTCCTTACTTTGACAAAATACAAAGGAACATTTATCATATCTGTTTCCTAAGTTAAGCAATATATGATAGGTTTCCAAAACAATCAAATCTTTTAAACTTTGACTTTGTTTATACACATGTAACATTTCAGGTTCATGCATCACTAGTGACAGACATGAAAGTTTTTTTATGTCTCTGGTAATCTGCAATGCCATCCATCACTTTCATAGATCCAGGACCTCCAGCAATCTAGGCTGACTGCCTTTGGATTTTGTCATTTTTTTCTCCAGTTAACTTTATCAGTGTTGATCATGCCTGACTTTACTAAGATTCTGATGGCTCCTTTAACCTTGGCTTTATTGACCTGGAATAGATAGCAGCCAGGTGACATCTTGGCTAAACTGTATTTTTAGACAATATCTTATGCTCTTAAGAAAAGAAAATAAAGCATTACATAAATAAGTTAAATGAATCTACCACAGGAAGAAAAATAAGGTAAAATGAGTAATGTTTCAAATAATTAGATGCTTACTTTAAGGTTAGATTTAGGGAAAGTTGCCTTAGTATGCAATTATATTGGGCATAAAGTTAAACAGAAGGTAAGAGTTAGTAGACAAAAAGATAGGAGCTGAATATATTTATGAGAGTTGGTGCAATTGATGAAACAAAATCATGAAAGAGATAAGAGGATATAGTAATCAGTGCACATGTAGAGAGAGTGTACTGGGACAGAAGGAAAAGGAATTAACAATACTTTTAGATGTAAGCACATTTCTAAATGTAGTCAGGCAGCTGACTTTGTTCATAATCGGTTGTCTTTATGTTCCTTCCCTATGAAGAAGGAAGCTATTTAAGTGAAAGGAAAACTAAACAGATTGAAAGTTTGAAGCTGCTGATGACATTCTTATAAAAAACAAAATGGGTGAATAGTGGAGATGGTTAGGGAGAATATAAATACTTTTTGAGCATACATTACTGATGTTTGAAGGGACTCAAGATATGGTTTCTCTTTGATGTATATTGGCATCTTGCATTCATGAAGGACAATGAATTATTTCACTTAATTAAGCTAATGTTGGTGTGCAATACACGATAGATACTTTGCTAAACACTAAGAAAATTAAATAAGATTTAATCTCACATTTCAAGGACCTGCCTAAACAATACAAAAGTTAGGCATATAGATAATTAAAATGAAAAGCAGAAGTGTTATGCATGCATTGCAGTTGTTAAGACCATGAGCTTTATCATCAGAGTATCTAGATTGAAGAGGAGCCCCATTAGTTTATAGCTCGACTTACTTAAACAGTCCCTTAACTTCTGTGTCCTAAAATCTGGCTAGTAGATCAAATAGCTGGAACATATATGTGAATCACTTTATGTCTAAAGCTCTATGAAAATGTAATTTTCTTCTTTTTATTTTTTTATTGAAGGATAATTGCTTTACAGAATTTTGTTGTTTTCTTTTAAACCTCAACATGAATCAGTCATAGGTATACTAATATCCTCTCCTTTTTGAAACTCCCTCCCATCTCCTACCCCACCCCACCCTTCTTGATTGACACAGAGCCCCTGTTTCAGTTTCCTGAGCCATACTGCAAATTTCTGTTGGCTAACTATTTTACATATGGCAATGTAAGTTTCCATATAATTTTCCCATACATCTCACTCTCTCCTCCCCTCTCCCCATGTCCATAAGTCTATTCTCTAGGCCTGTTTCTCCATTGCTGCTCTGTAAATAAATTCTTCAGTACTTTTTTTTTTTTTTTTTAGATTCTGTATATACTTATTAGAATACGATATTTATCTTTCTCTTTCTGACTCACTTCACTCTGTATAATAGGTTCTAGATTCATCCACCTCATCAGAACGGACTCAAATGTTTCATTTTATGGCTGAGTAACATTCCATTGTTATATGGACGACAACGTCTTTATCCATTCATCTGTCAGTGGCCATCGAGGTTGCTTCTATATTCTAGCCATTGTAAACAGTGCTGCAATGAACAATGGGATACATGAGTCTTTTTCAATTTTGGTTTCCTCAGGGTATATGCCTAGGAGTGGGATTGCTATGTCGTATGGTAGTTTTATTCCTAGTTTTTTAAGGAGTCTCTATACCATCTTTCATAGTGGCTGCATCAATTTACATTCCCACCAATAGTGCAAGAGTGTTCCCTTTTCTCCACACCCTCTCCAGCATTTATTGTTTTTAGGCTTTTTGATGAGGGCCATTCTGATCGGTGTGAGATGATAACTAATTGTAGTTTTGGTTTGCATGTTTCTAATAATGAGCAATGTTAAACATCTTTTCATGTGTTTGTTAGCCATCTGTATTTCTTCTTTGGAGAAATGTCTGTATAGATCTTTTTCCCACTTTTTGATTGAGTTGTTTGTTTTTCTGGTATTGAGTTGTATAAGCTGCTTGTATATTTTGAAAATTAACTCTTTGTCAGTTGTTTCATTTGCTATTATTTTCTCCCATTCTGAGGGTTGTATTTTCACCTTATAGTTTCCTTTGCTGTGCAAAAGCTTTTAAGTTTAATCACTTAAGTCCACTTGTTTACTTTTCTTTTTTCTTTCCATTGCTGTAGGGTGTGGGTCATAGAGGATCTTGCTTTGATTTATGTCATCGACTGTTCTGCCTATATTTTACTCTAAGAGTTTTATAGTTTCTCATCTTACTTTTAGGTCTTTAATACATTTTGAGTTTATCTTTGTGTATGGTGTTAGGAAGTGTTCTAATTACATTATTTTACATGTAGCTGTCCAGTTTTCCTGGCACCATTTACTGAAGAGACTGTCTTTGCCCCATTGTATATTCTTGCCTCCTTTGTTGAAAATAAGGTAGCAATAGGTGCATGGGTTTACTTCTGGGCTTTGTATCCTGTTCCATTCTTCTATAATTATGTTTTTGTGCCAGTACCATACTGTCTTGATGACTGTAGGTTTTTAGTACAGCCTAAAGTCAGGAAGGTCTATTCTTTCAGCTGCATTCTTCTTTCTCAAGACTGCTTTGGCTATTCGGGGTCTTTTGTGTTTCCATTTGAATTGTGAAGTTTTTTTGTTCTAGTTTTATGAAAAATGCCATCGGTGATTTGATAGAGATCACATTGAACCTGTAGATTGCATTTGATAGTATACTTATTTTCACAATATTGATTCTTCCTACCCAGATGCAAGGAATACCTCTCCATCTATTTTTGTCATCTTTGATTTCTTTCATTAGTGTCTTATAATTTTCTGTGTACATTTCTTTTGTCTCCTTAGGTAAGTTTATTTCTAGATATTTAATTATTTTTGTTGCAATGGTGAGTGGGATTGATTCCTTAATTGCTCTTTCTGATTTTTCATTGTTATTATATAGAAATGCAAGTGATTTCTGTGTATTGATTTTGTATCCTACAACATGCTTGATACAATTTCAATTTTCTTAAATTTACTGAGATTTTATTTGTGACCCAAGGTGTGGTCTATGCTTGAGAATGTTACATGTACACTCGATAAGAAGGTGTATTCTTCTGCATTTGGATGGAATGTCCTGAAGATATCAATGAGATTCATCTCATATAATGTATCATTTAAGACTTGTGTTTCCTTATTAATTTTCTGTTTTGATGATCTGTCCATTGGTGTGAGTGGGGTGTTAAAGTCTCCTACTATTATTGTGTTACTTTCAATTTCTCCTTTTATGTCTGTTAGTGTTTGTCTTATGTATTGAGGTTCTCCTATGTTTGGTGCATAGATATTTACAATTGTTATGTCTTCCTCTTGGATTGATCCCTTGATCATTATGTAGTGTCCTACCTTACCTTATAATCTTCATTTTAAGGTCTATTTTGTCTGATATGAGGATTGCTACTCCAGCTTTCTTTTGCTTCCCATTTGGATGGAACATATTTTTCTATCCTTTCACTTTCAGTCTATATGTGTCTTTAGGTCTACTGTGGGTTTCTTGTAGACAGCATATATATGGGTCTTGTTTTTGTATCCATTCAGCCAGTCTGTGTCTGTTGGTTGGAGCGTTTAATCCATTTAGATTTAAAGTAATAATTGATATATATGTTCCTATTGCCATTTTCTTAATTGTTTGGGGTTGATTTTGTAGATCTGTTTCCTTCTCTTGCATTACTTAACTATATAAGTCCCTTTAACATTTGTTGTAAAGCTGGTTTGGTGGTACTGAATTCTCTTAACCTTTGCTTGTCTGAAAGCTTTTTATTTCTCCATAAATTTTGAATGAGATCCTTGCCAGGTACTGTAATCTTGGTTATAGATTTTTCCCTTTCAGTCCTTTAAATATACCCTGCCTTTCCCTTCTGGCCTGCAGAGTTTCTGCTGAAAGATCAGCTGTTAAGTGTATGGAGTTTCCCTTGTATTTACTTGTTGCTTCTCCCATGCTGTTTTTAATATTTTTTCTTTGTGTTTAGTCTTTGTTAGTTTGATTAGTATGTGTCTTGGTGTGTTTCTCCTTGGTTTTATCCTGTATGGGACTCTTTGTGTCTCTTGGACTTGATTGACTATTTCTTTGTTCATGTTGGGGAAATTTTCAACTACAAACTCTTTCTTAATATTAGTTCTCCAGTAGTCTAGGGTCTTTGAGTCAGTAATCCCATTCCAAAGGCTCAGGGATTGATCTCTGGACAAGAACAAAGATTCCAGAAGTGCTTTGGTATGGCATTAAGTGAGATTAAAGCAAATATTTGAAAGCAAGAAACCAAAGATGAACCCCAGAAAAATGCCAGCTACAGAATCAGGCAAATAATAATTAAAATAATGGAATATACACATATACATATACACCCATAGCAAAGTCAAAACAGTCGAACAAAAATATAGTATAGGAGACTGATTTGGTGAACAAAGGAAATCAAAAATTATATTTACAATTTAAGAACATAACTAACTAAGGCACAAACTAGAAAACAAAACTAAAGCAAGATGCCAAGTGGAAAATAAAGCAATGAAAAAAAATTAACAAATATGTTGAGAGGAAAGGAAAGAAAGAAAAGAAGAAAGAATAAGTATGTAAAATTAAATAGAGGTGGATGAAGAAGATTCATATACATTATAAATTAACTGCAAGGGAAAAGAACAGTAGGAAAAGCAAACAAAGGAATAAATGTAGAAAAATATAATAGGCTTAAAGAATAAAAATAAAGCTGCCAAAAAAAGAAAAATAAATAGAAGAATGGAAGAAAAAAAAAAAAAAAAGAAAAAAAAAAAAAGAAAGAAAAAAAAAAAAAAAAAAAAGGAAAACTCCACAGAGCTGCAAAAGCCCAATGTAGAGGCAGAGGTGAATAGCAACAATAAAAAGTGTGACTGGATATACACATATACATATACACCCATAAGCAAAATCAATACAGTCCAGCAAAAATAAAGTACAATAGATTGACCTGGCAAACAAAGGAAACCAAAAATTATATCTACCTGAACAAAATTATCTAAATCACAAATTGGAAAACAAAACTAAAGCAAGGGCCAATTGGGGAAGAAAGCAATGAAAATAAAACTAACAAAATGTTGAGAGGAAAGGAAAGAAAGAAAGAATAGATATGCAAAATTAAATACAGGTAGATGAAGAAGATTTATATACATTAAAGATTAACTGCAAGGGGAAAAGAATAGTAAGAAAGGCAAAAACAAAGGAATAAATGTAGAGAAAATATAATAGGTTTAAAAAAATTAAAATAATAAGAAAAGAGAGGGAAAAAAAAAAAGGAAAACTCCAGAGAACTACAAAAGCCTAATGTAGAGGCAGAGGTTTATAACAACAATAAAAAATATGACTGATAAAAAGATAAAAAGCTCAAAAGAAGTTTAAATAGATTTCATTGTGCCAATAAAATCGACAACTACAAAAGGCAGGGGGGAGAAAAGAAAAAGAAAAAAAATCCAAAAAACATATAGAACAAGTCAAAACATAAGAATAATAAATGTTTTTCTTGAGTCACTGCTGTCAGAGTCCTTTCCCTCCCTGGGAGTCACAGTCCACCTCACCATCCTTGGATGCCCTCCAACACTGTGCTGATCTCTGGACCTGCTGTGGGGCAGCTCAGATTCTAATCTGGTCCTATTCCTATGTGTTCTTGCCTCCAGTGTCCAGAGCCATCAGAACTAGTGTGCTTTCTTTTGTGGGAGCCGTCAATGACCTTTTATATGTTCCATAGACACAGAGTCTGCCTAGTTGATTGTGTGGATTTAATCTGCAGCTTGTGCAGCTTGTGGGGAGATTTGGGGTCTTTTTCCTTAGCCACACTGCCCCTGGGTTTCAATTGTGGTTTTATTTTCACCTCTTCACTTGGGTCATCCACTGTGGTTTATTCCTGAGGCTGCTCTGGAGGACTTGGGTTTGCCCTTGTGAGGGCCAGGTGTGGAGGTGGTGCAGCTGCTTGGGTTGGCAGTGGTTCTGGAAGTACCAGGTACTGAGTGGGGTTGGTGGCTAGGGAAGTAGGAAATACAGTGCTCTAGAAGGGTGTGGCAACCAGTATTGGTCAATAAGCTCCAGTATTCTTGCCTAGAGTACCCCTCTCCTTGACAGAGACGCCTGGCAGGCCACAGTCTACAGGGGCACAAAGAGTCAGACACGACCAAAGCAACCTTGTGTGCAAGGACGCAAGACATTTTTTGCCTGCGGCAGCTCTGCCCCAGTGAGAGTTGAGTGTGAAGGTGGTGCAGCTGTGTGGCTTGCAGGGACCTTGGAGGCGCCAAGTTTGCAGGGAAACGGACTGCCGCAGGAGTTAGGCCCTATTGGAGTCTTTTTTGAGCCTCAAGGCTGGTGATCAGAAGGTCTCTTTGGCCAGTCTTTCTCCATAGGTCCACCCGTTCAGGCACTTAGAGGGTGCCCTTGCCTGGGGTCCTTTTCTGTTGCTCGGCATGTCAGGCACATAGAGGGCCCCCCGGCTGGGGTCTTACTGTGTGTATCAGCACGTCAGGCACTTACAGGGGCACCCTGGGTGGGGTCCTGCTCTGTAGTTCAGAGTGTCTGGTGTTTGATGGGCCAGCCTCTCTACTGTTCAGCTGCCAGTGCTGGTGTGTGCGGAAAGAGAGGCTATGGTGATGGCTCCACCCTCTATGGGTGACTCAGCAGTATCTCCTTGCTTCCAAGGCTGCCTGGCTTTCCTCCACAGGCATTTCCCACCACAGTCTCCTCCCTCACCTCCCCTTGATCCGTCTCTCCCCAGTCAACAGCAGCCCTCACCCTGGGATTGCTCCACAGTCCCTAAACTCCAGCTCCCAGCCGCTGCACCTTCCAGGGCATCTACGTCCCTGTCCAGGGTATGTATGGCTGTGGCAAGGACTGTCTGATTCTCATTCCATTTAGGCTGCCACAGATCAGCTGTTTCACTCTCAGCCTTAAATGTTTCTCCTCTGACTCAGACAATTGGCCTGATGTGGGGATTGGACCCCTGCTTCAGTTCCCCAGCCCGCCAAGGGCAGGTCCAATCCTACTAGCACTCCTGTTTTTCCCCCTAGTTCCTTCGTCCTACTGAGTTTTGTGTGGTTCTATATATTCCTCTCCTCTGCTCAAGCTCTCCTGTCCACTCTCAGCTAGTGTTCTGCATGCATTTCTGTGTCTGAAGATGTATTCCTGATATATCTATGGAGAGAGTTGTATTCCATGTCCACCTACTCCACCATTTTGTCCAAAAACTATTTTTCTTTTATTTCTATGTCTTATGTAAGTAATTTGAAAAGCCTTTAAAAATAAAAGTAAGAAGAAAGGGGTTAAAAGAAATAGACTAAAAGAGGAAAGGAGGAGAGGAGAGAGGGTAGAGGGAGGGAGGAAGGAAGAGAGAGTGAGGGAACAGACCCACCCAGAGGAGGTGAACTTTGCCCCCAGCTTTGAATAATGTAGCCATTGGTAGGCAGAATTAAGGTAACAAACTTACAACAAGTGGAGCCTCAGCAATATTTTAGAGAAGAAAAAGTATAAATCACACTGAAGAATAAAGCAGACCAGAGTACCTGAAAGCAGGGGAGTGAAAATGCATAGAATGCATTTTGGGCCATATCTTAAGGTCTTTGAATTCTACATCAAGGAGTTGAGTCTTAAATTATGGTTAGAATAGAATCTAAAAATCAGACTTTCTAATGAGGCTTGCATTTGTTGCTCCTGTTTGTGTGTACGGCCTCATTTAATGTCACTTTCTCCTTGCTCATCATGTTCCAGCAAAAGAGATTTTCTTTGGGTTTTTCAAAACATGGCAAATTCCTTCATGCTTTTGAATCTTTGTCAGTATGGCACTCTTTTCCCACCACTTCCATTTTGTAGATTCATGGCTCAGTCTTATTCAGATCTCAGTTTAAAGGCCTCATTCTCTAGGAGTTCCTCCTTGACTACCCTATGTAAAGTAGAACACATTTAGTATTCTGCATCTTCACCTTGTTTTCCTTTATAACACTAGGTAAAATTTTAAATCACTCTGTTTTTGTCTGTTTACTTCATTTTCCATCTCCCACTTTTCTCTGTACATCTCACTCAGGATACAAACCATGATGCCAGGGATTGTGTTTACTTTGCTCACTGTTAACTGGCTAGCCCGTTACCTAATATATAGAGGTGTGTAATCAATACTTACTGAAAAAATATATTAATGGATTTTTCTTTAAGAAGACATTGGATAATTTTGAACATGGAAGACATTTGGGTGTAAAAGATTATGCCTAAGAAAAGCAAAATAATACTAGATTGCATAATGGATTATAATATATGAGCCTAAACATAAATCAGTTAGTAATTATTGAATTACTAATGTATTTATTAATGCAAATCTGATCCACTGAGCACTATAGCAGTGAATACCAGAGGTTGCAAAGGAAGAAATAGGGGTAGAAACAGGGAAGAAGAAGATTGGATTCAAAGATTAAAAAAGCAGGGGAATGTAATTTGTTTTCTCTGTTATTTCATCTAGTATAGGCTGTTCCAGCTTTGTATAACCTTCCTCTAGCTGAGATAAGGTGACACTGAGTCATTTCAAGAGTCTCTAATAGTTAACTTGATTTAATCTACTATATTATGAAGAACTCTATAGAGCTGAAACACTGAAGTACATTGTTAAGGTACAGCTTTTGAGAAATTTATTGCAAAGTTTCCATTTTTATCATTTGAGGGTAAGGTCATTCTGCATTTCTGTTGTAACTTTCACATGTCAGGACTTTAAAGCTCAACCATTTCACATGACAAGCAAGTCATTCTTCACGAGTTGTCAACACAAAGAACTTTATGTTTTAACTCAAAATGAGAGAATTTTTCATTGAAACACATTCAAATTTCTTTCTAAAAACCTTTGGGAAATTTCCAAACCATACATGTGGGTTTGATAAAATGATAAACACACAGAGGTTACATTATTCTAACCAGTAATATTATTATAGATAATAACTATTTAAGCAAAATTTATCCCCTAAAGCATTCAAACATGAATGCATACAAGGGGCAAATATAATCTCAAGTAAGATTAATCAATATCAATATTAAACCATAATAGTTTATGTAGAGTACATAACTCTCCTCTAGTTGGCAAAAAGATAATCAATTAATGATAGCTGACTAGTAGTGCTAATAATTTTGGTGGTTCTAGTGATTTCTTTACTTTGTGGTTCTTGTGAATCCAGAGGAAGGAGAACAGATATGTTTGCTATGGGATGTTTTCTTGTGTAACATTTGTTAATGTTGTTTTGCAATATATAGTTAAAAAAATAGAATCTATTCACTATCATTTGAACAAACTTACGTTGATTAGAAAGTTTGTATATTTTTAATCTTTCAAGCATTTCAAACACATCACTTCATTTTCTCTTGACAGAAATCCTGTGCAGTGTATGATTTCAGTCAATCATTTCAAAGATGAAAAAAATGGAGCTGTCCATTCTTGCCTGGAAAATTCCATGGATAGAGAAGCCTGGTGGGCTACTGTCCACAAGGTCATAAAGAGTCAGATGCAAACAAGCACACACAGCTTATAAAGGCAGAGCAAGGATTAGAATATAGTTTTGTAATCAGCGTGACTTTGTTAAAGTCATTGAATTTATTGAGCAGCAACATTGTTTTCTTATTGGCAGATGTGGATAATATCTGATCTCTTTGTAAAAAACTGAAATTATAATGAGAAGATAAGTGTATCACTGTGTAGTCTCAAGCCTTCTAGATATAAACCTTTTCCTTGGTATTTATGAGAATGATAAATTTGGAGAAATAAGGTAGAAGTGCGTTGGTCTTAGAAATCACTAGTCTTATCCATTAGTCAGTTGATGGGCATCTAGGTTGCTTCCATGTCCTGGCTATTGTAAACAATGCAGCAATGAACATTGGGGTACACGTGGCTCTTTCAATTCTGGTTTCCTCGGTGTATATGCCCAGCAGTGGGATTGCTGGGTCATATGGCAGGTCTATTTGCAGTTTTTTAAGGAATCTCCCCACTGTTTTCCATAGTGGCTGTACTAGTTTGCATTCCCACCAACAGTGTAAGAGGGTTCCCTTTTCTCCACATCCTCTCCAGCATTTATTGCTTGTAGACTTTTGGATGGCAGCCATTCTGACTGGTGTAAAGTGGTACCTCATTGTGGTTTTGATTTGCATTTCTCTGATAATGAGTGATGTTGAGCATCTTTTCATGTGTTTGTTAGCCATTTTTATGTCTTCTTTGGAGAAATGTCTGTTAAGTTGTTTGGCCCACTTTTTGATTGGGTCATTTATTTTTCTAGAATGGAGCTGCAGGAGTTGCTTGTATATTTTTGAGATTAATTGTTTGTCCGTTGCTTCGTTTGCTATTATTTTCTCCCATTCTGAAGGCTGCCTTTTCACCTTGCTTATAGTTTCCTTTGTTGTGCAGAAGCTTTTAATTTTTATTAGGTCCCATTTGTTTATTCGTGCTTTTATTTCCAATATTCTGGGAGGTGGGTCATAGAGGATCCTGCTTTGGTTTATGTCAGAAAGTGTTTTGCCTATGTTTTCCTCTAGGAGTTTTATAGTTTCTGGTCTTATGATTAGATCTTTGATCCATTTTGAGTTTATTTTTGTGTAGGGTGTTAGAAAGTGTTCTAGTTTCATTCTTTTACAAGCGGCTGTCCAGTTTTCCCAGAACCACTTGTTAAAGAGACTGTCTTGTCTCCATTGTATATTCTTGACTCCTTTGACAAAGATAAGGTGTCCATAGATGCATGGATTTATCTCTGGGCTTTCTATTTTGTTCCATTGATCTATATTTCTGTCTTTGTGCCAGTACCATGCTGTCTTGATGACTGTGGCTTTGTAGTATAGCCTAAAGTCAGGTAGGTTGATTCCTCCAGTTTCATTCTTCTTTCTCAAGATTGCTTTGGCTATATGAGGTTTTTTGTATTTCCATACAAATTGTGAGATTATTTGTTATAATTCTCTGAAAAAGACCTCTGGTAGCTTGATAGGAATTGCATTGAATCTATAGATTGCTCTGGGTAGTATACTCATTTTCACTATATTGATTCTTCCAATCCATGTACACGGTATATTTTTCCATCTATTTGTGTCCTCTTTGATTTCTTTCATTAGTGTTTTATAGTTTTCTATATGTAAGTCTTTTGTTTCTTTAGGTAGAAATACTCCTAAGTATTTTATTTTTTTTATTTCGATGGTGAATGGAATTGTTTCCTTAATTTCTCTTTCTGTTTTCTCATTGTTAGTGTATAGGAATGCCAAGGATTGAAGCAACCTAGATGCCCATCAACTGACGAATGGATAAGAAAGCTGTGGTACATATATACAGTGGAATATTACTCAGCCATTAAAAAGAATTCATTTGAATCAGTTCTACTCAGGTGGACGGAACTGGAGCCTATTATACAGAGTGAAGTAAGCCAGAAGAAAAAAAAAATACAGTATACTAACGCATATATATTGAATTTAGAAAGATGGTAACGAGAACCCTGCCTGTTAGACAGCAAAAGAAACGCAGATGTATAGAACAGTCTCGTGGATTCTGTGGAAGAGGGCAAGGGTGGGATGATATGGGAGAATGGCATTGAAACATATTAATTATCATATGTGAAATCAATTGCCAGCCCCGGTTTGATGCTCGGGGCTGGTGTACCGGGATGACCCAGAGAGAGGAAATTGGGAGGAAGGAGGGAGGGGGGTTCTGGAAGGGGAACATATGTATACCCATGGCAGATTCATGTCAATGTATGCCAAAACCAACACAATAAAGAAAAAAAAAAAAGAAATCACTAGTCTTCAGTTACATTCCAGTGAAAGAAGCCTGAGAGGGGAAGGAGAAATCTAACGTTACTTTTACTATGTTGATATTATTTGAATTTAAAATTGAAAACTAAAAGATAAATTAAGTGATTTTCACACTGAATAGGAGTTTGTGGATTTTTAATTTAAATCAAGGTCTATCCAATTCTATTATTCTATAACTACAGTATAGTGGGCCTTAGAAGTCAAGAGGGCCTTAGGAAGCATCACTACAAACAAAGCTAGTGGAGGTGATGGAATTCCAGTTGAGCTATTTCAAGTTATAAAAGATGATGCTGTGAAAGTGCTACACTCAATCAGTTCAGTTCAGTTGCTCAGTTGTGTCTGACTCTGCGACAACATGAACTGCAGCATGCTAGGCCTCTCTGTCCATCACCAATTGCTGGAGTCTATCCAAATCCATGTCCGTTGAGTCGGTGATACCATCCAACCATCTCATCCTCTCTCATCCCCTTGTCCTCCTGCCCTCAATCTTTCCCAGCCTCAGGGTCTTTTCAAATGAATCAGCTCTTCGCATCAGGTGGCCAAAGTATTGGAGTTTCAACTTCAACATCAGTCCTTCCAGTGAACACCCAAGACTGTTCTCCTTTAGGATGGACTGGTTGGATCTCCTTGCAATCCAAGGGACTCTCAAGAGTCTTCTCCAACACCACAGTTCAAAAGCATTAATTCTTCATCACTCAGCTTTCTTTATAGTCTAACTCTCACATCCATACATGACTACTGGAAAAACCATAGTCTTGACTAGACAACAACATGCCAGTAAACTTGGAAAATGCAGCAGTGGCCATAGACTGGAAAAGGTCAATTTTCACTCCACTCCGAAAGAAAGGCAATGTCAAAGAATGCTCAGAGTACTGCACAACTGCAGTCATCTCATATGCTAGTAAAGTAATGCTCAAAATTCTCCAACCCAGGCTTCAACAGTACACTGTGAACTGTGAACTCCCCAGCTGGTTTTAGAAAAGACAGAGGAACCAGAGATCAAATTGCCAACATCTGTTGGATCATTCAAAAAACAAGGCAGTTCTAGAAAAACATCTGTTTCTGTTTTATGCCAAAGCCTTTGACTGTATGGATCACAACAAACTGTGGAAAATTCTGAAAGAGATGGGAATAACAGACCACCTGACCTGCCTCTTGAGAAATCTGTATGCAGGTCAGGAAGTAACAGTTAGACTGGACATGTAACAATAGAGTGGTTCCAAATAGGAAAAGGAGTACATCAAGGCTGTATAATGTCACCCTGCTTATTTAACTTATATGCAGAATACATCATGAGAAATGCTGGGATGGAGGAAGCACAAGCTGGAATCAAGATTGCTGGGAGGAATTTCTATAACCTCAGATATGCAGATAACACCACCCTTATGGCAGAAAGTAAAGAAGAACTAAAGAGCCTCTTGATGAAAGTGATAGAGGAGAGTGAACAAGTTGGCTTAAAGCTCCACATTCAGAAAACTAAGATCATGGCATTTGGTCCCATCACTTAATGGCAAATAGATGGGGAAACAGTGGAAACAGTGACAGATTTTATCCTTTTGAGCTCCAAAATCATTGCAGATGGTGATTGCAGCCATGAAATTAAGACGCTTACTCCTTTGAAGAAACGTTATGACCAACCTAGACAGTATATTAAAAAGCAGAGACATTACTTTGCCAACAAAAGTTTGTCTAGTCAAGGCCATGGTTTTTCCAGTAGTCATGTATGGATGTGAGAGTTGGCTCATAAAGAAGGCTGGGCACTGAAAAATTGATGCTTTTAAACTGTAGTGTTGGAGAAGACTCTTGAGAGTCCTTTTGACTGCAAGGAGATCAAACCATTCAATACTAAAGGAACGCAATCCTGAAATATTCATTGGAAGGACTGATGCTGAAGCTGAAACTCCAATACTTTGGCCACCTGATGGGAAGAACTGACTCATTGGAAAAGACCCTGATGCTGGGAAAGATTGAAGGTGGGAGGAGAAGGGGACAACAGAAGATGAGATGGTTGGATGGCATCACCGACTCAATGGACGTGAGTTTGAGTAAACTCTAAGTTGGTGATGGACAGGGAGGCCTGGCGTGCTGCAGTCCATTGGATCACAAACAGACACGACTGAGCGACTGAACTGAACTGATGGTATAGTGGATAAAAGTGTGATCTTTGCATCCAAAAGCAATGCAATTTTGAATCCTGCCTCCACCACTCACTCAATCTAAGACCATGGAAAAGTTACTAAGCCCACCATTGTTCATCCATAAAATGTATATATAACAGTACTATAGTCCAGGTTTGTAATCAGGTTTAAATTCAGAGTATTTAAACATGGCCTGGCACACTGTGAGAAACTCATAAATATTACTGGTGGCAGTTTCTTCTCCTTTTTATTCATACTTCCTCTTATCATCTTGGGATTTAAAAAAAAGTAGACCTTTTTACTTTTCCAGATATATTTAACTCATAGAAATTCAGATGTTTAATACAGCTTCACACATAAAAAGAATACAGCCCATTTAAAGAATTTTTTAGATGTAAGTATAAGTATTAAGGTTCCTTTCGGCAACGTCTGATCATGATTTAAAATAATCCAAAAAATAGCAAACATTTTGCTTTCTAGTTTATTGAAACTGCAGTATCTTTTTGATTGTGAATAGATAAATTTTCAGTTTCATATTAAATTATTCCAAAGTAGATGAAAATTTATTAGTCATATTTTCTAGCCAATTTTGGTATGTCCTTTAAATGCTTTTTTATCCATTCTGAAAGTTATTTATGTTCATTGATGAGAACTAAGGATCAGAACTGTGTGTATAGTATTAAGCAAAACTTGGTATAGTATGTGAAGAGACTTTTATGGCTAAATCTAACTTACGGGTAAATTTAGTATATATATACATATTATAGGCTATCTCTATAAATAGCTTTCCTGGTGGCTCAGATGGTAAAGAATCTTCCTGCAATGCAGGAGACCGGGTTGGATTCCTGGGTTGGGAAGATTCCTTGGAAAAGGGAATGGCTACCCACTCTGCTATTCTTGCCTGGAGAATCCTATGGTCAGAGGAATCTGGAGGGCTCCAGTCCATGGGGTTGCAAAGAGTTGGACATGACTGAGCAATGACACTTTCACACCTTTATATATATAAATTTCATCTCTATATATTTATAACTGAGATGCATAAATTATTCATACCTATATAACATATTTATACCATTTATAGTAATTTCCTTCTATAAAGAAAGTGTTCACATTATAATTTAAAAAATTTAAAATATGTACATATGCAAGAAATTGTTTTCAACCTAAAATTTATCCACATATTTACAAACTTATGGATATATGTAATCATAAGAGATTTTAATGGATGTATCTAATTTTGGGGTAAAATATCAGTTCAGTTCAGATTATTTCAGTTGCTTGGTCATATCCAACTGTTTGCTACCAAATGGATTGAAGCATGCCAGGCTTACCTGTCCATCATGAACACCTGGAGCTTGCTCAAACCCATGGCCATCAAGTTGGTGATGCCATCCAACCATCTCACCCTCTCTCATCCCCTTCTTCTCCTGCCCTCAACCTTTCCCAGCATCAGGGTATTTTCTAATGACTCAGTTCTTTGCATCAGGTGGCCAAATATTGGAATATCAGCTTTGGCATTAGTCCTTCCAGTGAATTTTCAGGACTGATTTCCTTTAGAATTGACTGGTTGGATCACCTTGCAGTCTAAGGGACTCTTAGTTTTCTCCAATACCTCAATGCAAAAGCATCAATTCTTCGGCATGCAGTTTTCCTTATAATCCAACTCTACCATTCATACATGACTATAGGAAAAACCATAGCTTTGACTAGACAGACCTTTGTTGGCAAAGTAAGGTCTCTGCTTTTTAATGTGCTGTCTAGGTTTGTCAGAGCTTTTCTTCCAAGGAGCAAGCACCTTTTAATTTCAGGCTGTAATCACTATATGTAGTGGTTTTGGAGCACAATAAAACAAAGTCTGTCACTATTTCCACTGTTTTCCCATCTATTTGCCATGAAGTGATGGGACTGGATGCCACAATCTTAGTTTTTTGACTGTTGAGTTTTAAGTCAGCTTTTTCACTCTCCTCTTTCACTTTCATCAAGAGGCTCTTCAGTTCCTCTTTGCTTTCTGCCATAAGGGTGGTGTCACATGCGTATCTGAGGTTATTGATATTTCTCCTGGCAAAATTGATTCCAGCTTGTGCTTCATCCCACTCACCATTTTGCATATAAGTAAAAGAAGCAGGGCAACAATGCACAGCCTTGACATACTCCATTCACAGTTTGGAACTAGTCTGTTCCATGTTTGGTCCTGTTTCTTCTTGACCTGCATACAGATTTCTCAGGAGACAAGTAAGGTGGTATGGCAATCTGATCTCTTAAAGAATTTTCCAGTTTTTTGTGATCTACACAGTCAAAGGCTTTGGCATAATCAATAAAGCAGAAGGAAATGGTTTTCTGGAATTCTTTTGCTTTTTCTATAATCCAGTGGATATTGGCATTTGATTTCTGGTTCCCTTGCTTTTTCTAAACCCAGCTTGGACATCTGCAATTTCATGGCTCATGTACTGTTGAAGCCTGGCTTGGAGAATTTTGAGCATTACCTTGCTAGTGTGTGAGATGACTACAAATGTTCAGGAGTTTAAACATTCTTTGACATTGCCCTTCTTTAGGTGTAATGAAAACTGACCTTTTCCAGTCCTGTGGCCACTGCTATGTTTTCCAAATTTGCTGGCATAATGAGGACAGTACTTTAACAGCATCATCTTTTAGGACTTGAAATAACTCAGCTGAAGTTCCATCACCTCCACTAGCTTTGTTCATAGTGATACTTGTGAAGGCCCACTTGACTTTGCACTCCAGGATGTCTGGCTCTAGGTGAGTGATCAGACCATCGTGGCTATCTGGGTCATGAAGATCTATTTTGTATAGTTCTTCTGTGTATTCTTACCACCCCTGTTAAACATCCTCTGCCTCTTTTAGGTCCATACCATTTCTGTCCTTTATTGAGCCTGTCTTTGCATGAAATGTTCCCTTGGTATCTCTCATTTTCTTGAAGAGATCTCTAGCCTTTCCCATACTATTGTTTTCCTCTACTTATTTGCATAGAGCACGGAGTAGGCTTTCTTACCTCTCCTTGTTCTTCTTTGGAACTCTGCATTCAAATGGGTATATCTTTTCTTTTCTCCTTTGCCTTTTGCTTCTCTTCTTTTCTCAGCTATTTGTAAGGCCTCCTAAGGCAACCATTTTGCCTTTTTTGCATTTCTTTTTCTTGGGGATGGTTCTTGATCCTTGCCTCCTGTACAGTGTCAGAAAGCTCCGTCCATAGTTTTTGAGGCACTCTATCAGAGCTAATCCCTTCAATCTATTTGTCATTTCCACTGTATAATTATAAGGCATTTGATTTAGGTCATACTTGAATGATCTAGTGATTTTCCCTACCTTCTTTAATTTAAGTCTGAAGTTGGCAATAGGAGCTCATGTTCTGAGCCACAGTTAGGTCCTGGTCTTGTTTTTCCTAATTATATAGAGCTTCTCCATCTTAGGCTGCAAAGAATATCATCTATCTGAGTTTGGTACTGACCATCTGGTGATATCCATGTGTTGAGTCTTCTCTTGTGTTGTTGGAAGAGTGTGTTTGCCCTGACCAATGTGTTCTATTGGCAAAACTGTGAGTCTTTGCCTTGCTTCATTCTGTACTCCAAGGCCCAATTTGCCTGTTACTCCAGGTGTCTCTTGACTTCCTACTTTTGCATTCCATTCCCCTATGATAAAAAGGACATCTTTTTGGGGTGTTAGTTCTAGAAGGGCTTGTAGGTCTTCACAGAACTCTTCAACTTCAGCTTCTTCTGCATTACTGGTTTGCACATAGACTTGGATTACTGTGATATTGAATGGTTTGCCTTGGAAATGAACAGTTCATTCTGTCTTTCTTGAAATGGCACCTAAGTACTGCATTTCAGACTCTTTTGTTGACTATGAAGGCTACTACATTTCTTCTAAGGAATTCTTGCCCACAGTAGTAGATATAATGATCCTCTGAAATAAATTCGCCCATTCGAATTCACTTAGTTCACTGATTCCTATAATGTCAGTATTCACTCTTATCATCTCCTGTTTGACTACTTCTAATTTACCTTGATTCATGGACCTAACATTCCAAGTTCCTATGCAGTATTGCTCTTCACAGCATCAGACTTTACTTCCATCACCAGTCACATCCACAACTGGGAGTTGCTTTCGATTTGGATCTCTCTTTCTTTGTTTCTGTAGTTATTTCTCTACTCTTCTCCAGTAGCATATTGGGCACCTACTGACTCGACAGAGTTCATCTTTTAGTGTCATATCTTTTTGTCTTTTCATACTGTTCATGGGGTTCTCAAGGCAAGAATACTGGTTTGCAATTACATTCTCCAGTGGACCAAATTTTGTCAGAACTCTCCACCATATGTGTGTGTGTGTGTGTGTGTGTGTGTGTGTGTGTATACTACATCTTTATAAATCATTTCCCTGGTGGCTTAGATGGCAAAGAAATATATTTTCTAAGTTTCTTTATTTTTCTTTCAATGTAATGACATTTTGAAATACTTGTGCATGGTTTTCATAGTTATAATTTTAAGAGTGAGCATTATTTCTCACTTAATGCTTTATCATTAGAATATCTTGAGATGAGTATGTAAATTCTTGTAAATTCAAGAGATTCTGATTCAGAAAGTCTAATAAGGGATCAAGATCCTATATTTTTAACAAGTATCATGTGTAACTCCTTTTAGTGGGCTTTATATGATGAACAATTACTCTAGTTGAAGAACATCTCTTAATTAGTCATTCATCATTATGTGGTAATCATATTATAGCTGAATATTTTCCCATTATTAATATAAATCACAATGGTCATCATTATAAGGATATCATTTTATAATTATTTCCTTAGGATAAATATTTATAATTTAAATGACAAGACTAAAAGTTTTTGATCATTTTAAGACTCTCAATATCTATTGCAAATTTATTTTCCATAAACTCCTAGTTTAAACTACTTTAAAATTATATTTAATTATTTAGTTTCCCTGAAGGCTTATAGAAATACTGAATATCATGTTTTAAAAAATGTATCAAAGTTAAATTATGCCTCTACAACTATTTCTTTGACTACTTGCGGAAGGTTAAAGAGTTTAAAGATACATATCTTTTCTACATATCCTCTTTGAAATTTTATCATTTTTATTTTTAGTTGGTATATTTACATAATTATATACATCATTGCTTCACGTTAGTTTTCATATAATTTAAAATATATACCAATTACTTAAATAGATGCTTTCAGGATTGGATAACAGATACAAATGAAACTTGCTTAAATTATAAAGAAGTCATGTTTCTCCCTTAAGAGTCCAAAAAGTCCAAAGCTCCAGAATTAAGAAAGGCACTAGATGGGTAAGGTCAGATCTTCAGCTTGGCTTTTCTGATAATCCTAACTCCTCCTTCCCTAGCATGCTGACTCAAACTGGGGGCAGTTCTGGGTGTTGCATCCAGAGACAGTAATTTATAGAAGAAAAGAGGTCAACTCATTCAGCGTGTAGTTCTTGGGAAAAGAACTACACCTTTGTCAGAAAATTGCCAAAAGACTTCCACTGTCATTTTCAGGAATTAGCTCACCTTACTTATTTAAAATCAGGCATTAGTGAAAGAAATATGATATTGAAAGGTTGTTGCTGAACCATGAAAGATGAGGGATTTTTGGCCTCTGGAGGAGAAGAATTCAATTTGGGGCCACAGAAGAGGCTTGATCACTCAGAGCTTTTGTGTAATAGAGTTTTATTAAAGTAAAAAGGGGATAGAGAATGCTTCTGACATAGACATCAAAAGGAGGCAGAAAGAGTACCCCCTTGCTAGTGTTAGCAATGGAGTTATATACCTTTAAATTAGTTATTACAATGAATCAAAAGAATGTCTCAAGTTTGTGAAAATTTTACCACACCCACTCCCACAATTTACATTTTAGGATAACAAGATTAGAATTTAACAATAGGAAGATCCTACCAGACCCACTCCCATAATATACATTCTAAAATAACAGGATTAGCCAGAAGGTTTTCAGGAAGAAGAAACTGTCCTCAAGCAGGATACATTGTTGTTGTATAAACCCTAGTACAGAGTTTAAACTGAGTTGTGTAATTGACTAAGACTAAGAAATGTAGAGGAAAAAAGTTTGTCCTTTTCTCTTCCTTGAGAATTACAGACCCCTCTATCCTTGGGGACTCCCAGACTTCTTATCAAACTACCTAGGAATTTTATATCTCAGTATCATACTGGGTGAATCTAAGTGGTAGCTTATTCTAAGGACAGGGATAGAATTATGCATAAGTTATTAAACTTATGTGATTTCCAGAAAATAGAGGAAGAGAAAAGACTTTCTTAACAATTAGAGAAACAGAGGAAAGCAATAGAATGGAAAATACTAGATGTCTCTGCAAGAAAATTGGAGGTATCAAAGGAACATTTTGTGCAATGATGGGCACAATAAAGGATAGAAATGGTATGGAACTAACAGAAGAAGAAGATATCAAGAAGAGGTGGCAAGAATACACAGAACTATACAAAAAAGATCTTCATGACCCAGATAACCACAATGGTGTGATCACTCACCTAGAGCCAGACATTCTGGAGTGTGAAATCAAGTTTGCCTTAGCATCACTATAAAAACAGCAGGTGGAGGGGATGGAATTTCAGCTAGGCTATTTCATTTTCTAAAAGATGATGCTGTTAAAGTGCTGCACTCAGTGTCAGCAAAAGGGGAAAATTCAGCAGTGGCCATTGGACTGGAAAAGGTCAATTTTCGCTCCAATTCTGAAAGAAGGGCAATGCCAAAGAATGTTCAACTACTGTACAATTGAGCTCATTTCACAAGCTAGCAAGGTTATGCTCAAAATCTTTCAAGCTAGACTTCAGCAGTATATGAACCAAGAATTTCCAGATGTACAAACTGGATTTAGAAAAGCCAGAGGAGCCAGAGGTCAAATTGGCAACATTCATTCCTTCATAAGGAAGCAAGGGAATTCCAGAAAGACATCTACTTCTGCTTCATGTGTTACGCAAAGCCTTTGGCTCTGTGGATCACAACAAACTGTGGAAAATTCTTAAAGAGATGGGAATACTGTCTAGACCATCTTACCTGCTGGCTGAGAAATCTGTATGTAAGTCAATAAGCAACAGTTAGAAATGGACATGGAACAATAGACAGCTTCAAAATTGGGAAAGGAATATGACAAGGTGTATATTGTCACAATGCTTATTTAACTTATACACAGAAGACATCATGCAAAATGCCAGGCTGGACGAATTACAAGCTGGAATCAAGATTGCTGGGACGTGTATCCGAAAACCTCAGCTATGAAGATGATACCACTCTAATGGCAGAAAAGGAAGAAGAACTAAAGAGCCTCTTGATGAAAGTGAAAGAGGAGAGTGAAAAAGCTGATTTAAAACTCAACATTCAAATAACTAAGATCATGGCATCTGGTCTTGTCATGGTGAATAGATGGGGAAAAAGTGGTAACAGTGACAGATTTTATTTTCTTAAAAATAAAAATCTAAATCACTGCAAATGGTGACTGCAGCCATGAATTTAAAAGACACTTGCTCCAAGCAAAAAATTGATGACAATCCTAGATGGCATATTGAAAAGCAGAGACATCATCAACAAAGAGCCATAGAGTCAAACTTATGGTTTTTCCAGTCGTCATGTATGGATGTGAGAGTTGGACCATAAAGATGACTGAGTGTGAAGAACTGATGCTTTTGCACTGTGGTGTTGGAGAAGACTCTTTGAGAATCCCTTGGACTTCAAGGAGATTAAACCAGTCAATTCTAAAGAAAATCTACCCTGAATATTCATTGGAAGGACTGATGCTGTAGCTGAAGCTCCAATACTTTGGCCACCTGATGTGAAGAGCTGACTCATTGCAAATGACTCTGATTCTGGGGAAGATTGAGGGCAGGAAAAGGGGGCAGCAGAATATGAGATGGTTAAATAACATCACTGACTCAATGGACATGAATTTAAGCAAACTCTGGGAGATGGTGAAAGACAAGGAAGCCTGGCGTAATACAGCCCATTGGGTTGCAAAGAGTCAGACACTACTTAGTGAGTGAACCATTTTCTATATACAAGTCTTTTGTTTCTTTAGGTAGAAATACTCCTAAGTATTTTATTCTTTTTGTTTCAATGGTGAATGGAATTGTTTCCTTAATTTCTCTTTCTGTTTTCTCATTGTTAGTGTATAGGAATGCCAGGGATTTCTGTGTGTTGATTCTGTATCCTGAAACTTTACTATATTCACTGATTAGCTCTAGTAATTTTCTGGTAGAGTCTTTAGGGTTTTCTATGTAGAGGATCATGTCATCTGCAAACAGAGAGAGTTTTACTTCTTCTTTTCCAATCTGGATCCCTTTTATTTCTTATCTGCTCTGATTGCTGTGGCCAAGACTTCCAAAACTATGTTGAATAGTAGTGGAGAGAGTGGGCACCCTTGTCTTGTTCCTGACTTTAGGGGAAATGCTTTCAGTTTTTCACCATTGAGGATAATGTTTGCTGTGGGTTTGTCATATACAGCTTTTATTATGTTGAGGTATGTTCCTTCTATTCCTGCTTTTTGGAGTGTTTTTATCATAAATGGATGTTGAATTTTGTCAAAGGCTTTCTCTGCATCTATTGAGATAATCATGTGATTTTTATTTTTCAATTTGTTAATGTGGTGTATTACATTGATTGATTTGTGAATATTGAAGAATCCTTGTATCCCTGGGATAAAGCTTACTTGATCATGGTGTATGATCTTTTTAATGTGTTGTTGGATTGTATTTGCTAGAATTTTGTTAAGGATTGAACAATAACAAACTGGATTTAGGAAGTAAAAATAAGGAAGTGGGCAACAAATAATGCCTAATAATGTTTACTATTAATAACCATTCATAGGTAAATTACCTTTTTTTCCTAGTTCCAAGTTTTGATATTATATTTTCATGATTACTTAGAAAGCATGTCACTCAGATCTCATATAGAACCATATGTGAGAACCTAGCTGTCTAATAGCCTACTGCTACCACTGTGAACCTACTATCACTTTCCTGCAGGCTAATCCAAGTCCATGACTAAGCCAGTATGCAAGAGGTATTAGTGCTGTATCCTTCCTCCCTAAGGTTGAAATTTTCCAGCAGGTAGCTTCTGCTAATGGACACCAATTGTCGGACTTTTTCACAACTTTAGAAGAATATGAGACTCTTTTCCCTTTCTTCTTTCATAGGTATCTGATTGCAGTGGGGTCTAAAGACTCTTCTAGCCTACTCCTGTCCCCTCTCTCTTTATCCTTCACAACAGTTTTCCCCGATAAATTTATTACACTTTTAATTCTACTTCTTGAGCACCCAAAGTGACATATTTAATCATTTGATCCTTTCCATGAGGTGATATTTATGTAAGGTATTCCACCTCTACTGATACTTATTTATTTATTTAGCTGTTGAACTTATTTAAATGATGTGTGCTCTGCACCAAACTTTGTTTCACAACATGAAACTTTGTTTCACAACATGTATATAAAAATAAAAGAAAAAGTTTAATTTTCTCAAGCACTCAGAGCTTTAAAAGGAGAATTAGGCAGATGAATACATAATGATTATACAAAATGGAAAACACTCTAAAAGAGATACAAACAGAATTTGAAAACTCAGCGAAGGAAAACTCAGCATGAAAGTATTCATGCTGGTGAAGTCAACATAGACTCTCAGAAACTTCATTTTAAAGTCGAATTCCCTGGTGGAACATGGGCAGATGGGCTTTTAAGTTGTATTACTTAGGGCAGTTCAATTCAGTCACTCAGTTTTGTCCTACTTTCTGCTACCCTATGGACTACAACAAGCCAGGCTTCCCTGTCCATCATCAACTCTCAGAGCTTGCTCAAACTCATGTCCACCAAGTCAGTGATGCCATCCATCTGTCTCATCCTCTGCCATTGCCTTCTTCTGGCATCAATCTTTCCCAGCATCAAGCTCTTTTCCAAAGAGTCAGTTCTTCGAATCAGGTTGCCGAAGTATCGGAGCTTCAGCTTCAACATCAGTCCTTCCAATGAATATTCAGGACTAATTTCCTCTAGAATGGACTGGTTTGATCTCCTTGCAGTCCAAGGGACTCTCAAGAGTCTTCTCCAGCACCACACTTCAAAAGCATCAGTTCTCCAGAAATCAGCTCTCTTTATGGTCCAAGTCTCACATTCATACATGACTACAGGAAGAACCATAGCTTTGACTAGATGGATCTTTGTTGGCAAAGTAACGTCTCTGCTTTTTAATACACTGTCTAGATTGGTCATAACTTTCCTTCCAAGGAGCAAGTGTCTTTTGATTGCATAGCTGTAGTCACCATCTACAGTGATTTTGAAGCCCAAGAAAATAAAGTCTGTCACTGTTTCACCATTTATTTTCATGAAGTGATGGGATTGGATGCCATGATCTTTGTTTCTTTGATTGTTGAGTTTTAAGACAGCTTTTTTTTCACTCTCCTCTTTCACTTTCATCAAGCGGCTCTTCAGGTCCTCTTCACTTTCTGCTATAAGGTTGATGTCATCTGAATATCTGAGGTATTAATATGTCTCCTGGCCATCTTGATTCCAGCTTGTGCTTCATCAAGCCTGGTATTTCACATGACATACTCTGCATATAAGTTAAATAAGCAGGGTGACAATTTACAGCTTTGACATACTTCTTTCCCAATTTGGAAAGAGTCCATTGTCCCATGTCCAGTTCTATTGCTTTTTGACCTGCATACAGGTTTCTCAGCCAGTAGGAAAGGTGGTCCATCTTTTAAAGAATTTTCCACACAGGGCAATGCTAGTTATAACAAGATAGATCAATAGAAATATATATATAAAATGTGAACCAAATAGATATTTATTTTTCAATTATGTAACTATTTAATTCTGATGTTCCTGGATGGTGGTGGCATTCATTTGGAATTCACCTTTGCAGCTAGAGATGTGGGCATGTGATGTTGGGATACAGTAAGTGATGAATAGAAGGGCAAATGGAAATTGAGTTGGCAACAAATAGTGTCTAATGCTACAACCTTTCAGGCACAGTCAGCTAAATATATTTTTCTTCTTTGAATAGTTTGAAGAGTCGATTTACATAACTGGGTTGTCTATCAAAATAAGCCACTTAGATATCCTTGAAGAGAGAAATTGATGTTTCTAGTCAGAAGGGAAGGGAAAAGCAAGACCATGTATGGGGTATTTTATGGGTGAGACCTAGAAATGACACGTCTCTTTTGCTCAAATTCTGTTGTCTGTAATTCAGTAACTAGAGTGACAAGGTATATCCAACTATGTGGGAAGGAGGGAAAGAGTATCCATATGCCAGAGATGACAAGAAAACTCTTAACAGTCCCTTCCACACAGGTAAGAACAGTGTGTACGATGGTACCGAGTTGTTAAAATTCTTGGGAGCTTTTCAGAATTAAGAATTCAATATACTTGGAATATAGGGTTAAGGGTAAAATGAAAGATAACAAAGATAGTTTATTTAGTAATTAAACTCTTCAATTTATGCAAAGCTTTTAAAGCTTATTTTATTCTGTTAATTTTTTTTCTTTTTTTTTTTTCTTAGTTTTGCCTTACAATGACATGATATCACCATGGGTTTACATATGCTCCCCCTCCAGAACCCCCCTCCCTCCTCCCTCCCCCCGGGAAATCTCATTGCACCAGCCCCAAGCATCAATCCTGGGCTGGTGATTGATTAGACATATGATAATTAACATGTTTCAATGCCATTCTCCCATATCATCCCACCCTTTCCCTCATCCACAGAGTCCACGAGTCTATTCTATACATCTGCGTTCCTTTTGCTGGATAATTCAATCTATTTCAATCATCTTTTCTCTTGGTCAATATTGCTATTTTTGTGACATTATTGTACTGTTCTAATTATTTCAGGAGCATTGCATTGCAAAGAGAGCTTGTTTTGAGTAGGGCTATCTGGTATAATTATTTCTTAATTTCAAACAACTTTGTAGATTTAAACTAAAGCTAACCAATGTCTATAGTTAATCTGACCTTCATTTGTTCAGGGTTACTTCAAGAAGAAAATTTACATTCTAATGTTTTATTTATTCAGCAATACATATCTCAAAAAAAAAAAAAAAAAAAACAAAAAACCAGAGAGAGAGAGACTAAAAAAGCAGGATAATGAAAGTTCTTTGGCAAAAAAAAAAATAAATAAATAAGTTCCCTTCTTCCTAGGATATGTCTTAACATAGACCCTCTCTAACATGAAAAAAGGCAAAATGGCTGCCTGAGGTGGCCTTACAAATAGCTGAGAAAAGAAGAGACACTAAAGGCAAAGGATAAAGGAAAGATATACACATCTGATTGCAGAGTTCCAAAGAATAGCAAGGATAGATAAGAATGCCTTCCTCACGATCAGTGTAAAGAAAGAGAGGAAAACAATAGAATGGAAAAGACTAGAGATCTCTTCTAGAAAATTAGAGATACCAAGGGAACATTTCATGCAAAGACAGGCTCAATAAAGGACAGAAATGGTATGGACCTAACAGAAGCAGAAGCTATTAAGAAGAGGTGGCAATAACACATAGAAGCACTATACAAAAAAGATTTTCATGACCCAGATAACCAGGATGGTGTAATCACTCACCTAGAGCCAGACGTCCTGGAGTACAAAGTCAGGTGGGCCTTAGGAAGCATCACTGCAAACAAAGTTAGTGGAAGTGACGGAATTACAGCTGAGCTATTTCACCTCCAAGTCCTAAAAGATGATGCTGTGAAAATGCTGCACTCAATATCCCAACACATTTGGAAAACTCAGCAGTGGCTACAGGGCTGGAAAAGGTCAGTTTTCATTCCAATCCCAAACAATGGCAATGCCAAAGAAAGTTTCAAATTACACACAATAGCATTCATCTCACATGGTAGCAAAGTACTGCTTGAAATTCTCCAAGCCAGGCTTCAACAGTACATGAACTGAGAACTTCCAGATGTTCAAGCTGGATTTAGACATGGAAGAGGAACCAGAGATCAAATTGACAACATCCATTGGATCGTAGAAAAAGCAAGAGACTTCCAGAAAAAACAACTACTTCTGCTTTACTGACTATGTCAAAGGCTTTGCAATGTGTGGATCACAATAAACAGTGGAAAATTCTGAAAGAGATGGGAATAACAGACCACCTTACCTCCTCCTGAGAAATCTGTGTGCAGGTCAAGAAGCAACAGTTAGAACTGGACCTGGAACAACAGACTGGTTCCAAATTGTGAAAGGAACATCAAGGCAGTATATTGTCACCCTACTTGTTTAACTTACATGCAGAGTACGTCATGAGAAATGCCAGGCTGGATGAAGCACAAGCTGGAATCAAGATTGCTGGGAGAAATATCAATAACCTCAGATATGGAGATGACACCACCCTTAATGGCAGAAAGTGAAGAAGAACTAAGGAGTCTCTTGATGAGAGTGAAAGAAGAGAGTGAAAAAGCTGGCTTAAAACTCAACATTCAGAAAACTAAGATCATGGCATCCAGTTTCATCACTACATGGCAAATAAATGGGGAAACAATGGAAACAGTGACAGATTATATTTTCTTGAGCTTGACAATCACTGCAGGTGGTGACTGCAACCATGAAATTAAAAGATGCTTACTCCTTGGAAGGAAAGTTATGACCAACCTAGACAGCATATTAAAAAGAAGAGATGTTACTTTGCCAACAAAGGCCCATCTAGTCAAGGCTGTGGTTTTTCCAGTAGTCATGTATGGATGTGAGAGTTGGACTATAAAAAAAGCTGAGTGCTGAAGAATTGATGCTTTTGAACTGTGGTGTTGGAGAAGACTCTTGCAAGTCCCTTGGACTGCAAGGAGATCCAACCTGTCCATCCTAAAGAAAATCAGTCCTGAATATTCATTGGAAGGACTGATGTTGAAGCAGAAACTCCAATACGCTGGCCACATGATGCAAAGAACTGACTCATTTGAAAAGATCCTGATGCTGGGCAAGATTGAAGGCGGGAGTAGAAGGGGACAACAGAGGATGAGACAGTTGGATGGCATCAGTGATTCAATGTACATGATACGAGCAAGTTCCAGGAGTTGGTGATGGACAGGGAGGCCTGGCACGCTGCGGTACATGGGATCGCAAACAGTTGGACACGACAGAGTGACTGAACTGTACTGAACTGAAAATCACTGCATATGGTGACTGCTGCTGCTGCTGCTGCTGCTGCTAAGTCGCTTCAGTCATGTTCGACTCTGTGTGACCCCATAGATGGCAGCCCACCAGTCTCCACCGTCCCTGGGATTTCCAGGCAAGAGTACTGGAGTGGGTTGCCATTGCCTTCTCCAATATGGTGATGACAGTCATGAAATTAAAAGAAGCTTTCTCCTTGGAAGAAAAACTCTTCTTCCAAACTAGACAGCATATTAAAAAGCAGAGACATTACTTTGTCAACAAAGGTTCATATAGTTCAAAGCTATGGTTTTTCCAGTCATGCACGGGTGTGAATTGAACTATAAAGAAAGCTGAGCACTGAAGAATTGATGCTTTTGAACGGTGGTGTTGGAGAAGACTCTTGAGAGTCCCTTGGACTGCAAGGAGATCCAACCAGTCCACCCTAAAGGAAATCAGCTGTGAAAATTCATTGGAAGGACTGATGCTGAAGCTGAAGCTCCAATACTTTGGCCACCTGATGTGAATAACTGATTCATTGGTAAACACTCTGATGCAGGGAAAGATTGAAGTCAGGAGGAGAAGGGGATGACAGAGGATGAGGTGGTTGGTTGGCATCATCAACTTGATGGACATGAATTTTAGCAAGCTTTGGGAGTTGGTGTTGACAGGGAAGCCTGTCATGGTGCTGTCCATGTTGTTGCATAGTTTCGGCATGACACCAACTGAACTGAACATATTCCAATTTTTTCACTAATGAAGGAGTTTTAGGATACTATTTTACGCTCTTATATTTCTTTTAATTTTTTAAAATTAGTGAGATATAAATTACTGATACCCTTATACCCTATTGGGTTGGCATAGCAAAAAAAAATCTTACAATAAAAAATGCTAGTGAGACTGTGCAGAATGGAAATTCTCATACCTTCTTGGTAAAAATTATTTTAGAGCACAATTTTCTAGTACTTTGTGAAACTACAAATACACAATCATAAACCCAATAATTCTATGTTGTCCCCTAGAAAAAAAGTGCAGACATTCTCACAAGTGCAGGCAGAAATTTCTATTGGGTGATTTCAGAATGCAGGAAAAAAATCAGCCGAAATCTATTCATCGAGTGTATCGATAAATAAAATGTGATATATCTAAGAAATGGAATTCTATATTGTAGGTAAAAAGTAGAGTTGTATTGTATATTTAATATGATAAATTTTTTTAAAAATGAAAACAATGAATGGGGAAAAAGCAAGATATAGATTAATAATTTCTGTATCATATATTATGCAAACTAAAAACACAACTGTAGTAGAGGGAAGTGAATAATGGTCTTAGAGATGGAAGCAAAATATAATTCAACTTTAATACTGACATTTACATGACTAAAATGCAAAGCGAATATGAAAATACGTAAAAAACTATCAATCATAGGATATATGTATTTAGTCTACTATTCTTTCCAATTTTTAATTGTTTAATTTCTTAGGAAGATTTAAAATAAATAATGAAAAGCAATGTTAAAAGGAGTAGATATATGTACATGTATATCTGATTCACTCTGCTGTATAGTAGAAACTAACAAAGCATTGTAAATCAACTATACTTGAATAAAAATTAATTAAAAAAATAAATAATGAAAATACATAATTTTTCCTAACTGGAGTTAAAAGAGTGTGTTAATAAGTTATTGGACAAAAATATTGTCAGTCCTCCTTATGACTCTACATTTAGAGGAGTAGGCTATAACATAGTTGGATGTCTGGCTAATATTCTTTTGAATCATACCTCAGAAAGACTGATTTAAAACTAATTTATTTGTGTGCAAAATTAACTTGTAAACAGAATGCTCTTCAGCTCCAGTATGGAGGCTACATTTAAAACACAAATTCTCCAGAATTTCAGCTCTCAATGAACATTTCAGGAAACAAAGTTATTAAAATATATGATAATTTAAATATATATATATTTAAGCATAGGAAATTTTGCAAGAAAAGGCTCCTTATTCCTATAACAAATGATGTGAAATTTAGCTTATGATAGTTTAACATTTATCCAGGCTGCTCAGAGATCTATTTTTTTTTACGCCCTTCTGTATTTACAGCCATTGTTTCCAAAACAGATGGATGAGGCTGTTGTTTTTATTAAGGGGATAATATATATACAGATTGTTACACAAAATGTGGCAAATATAAAAAGTAGCTATCATTATTGAAGAATTTTATCCATGTAAGTTTTTAACTGAAGCTAAACTGCTTGTCATGCAATTCTTTCCAGTGTTCTTCCCTTTGAAGAAGCCAATAAAGAAAAAAGCAGAATCCTACTTGGGGTGTAAAAGGAGAATAATTAATCTACACAAGAAAATTTTTGTTAATGTTATTGACTATAATTTTGATATTTATGACCAAATATCATCATATTGACCATGATGATATTTCACCTGCAATGGCTCCCTATACTCACAATAACTTTACCATATTAATAAGCTAGTTTAATAATCTTAATAAACTGTTTTTGTTTCTTATTCTTTCTCTAAAATATCCTGTTTCAGCCCTGGTTGGAAATTTGAATATCTCTGTGTCCCTAATGAGAATCCAGGACTGTGAAACTGAGAACACAGGCAAGTGTCAAAGTTCAACTTATATATTCTTATTCATCTAAGCCATCCAAAGTTTGTGCAGGGGAATACGTGAAGGGCTTCACCTTCAGCTCCTGATTTAACAAGAAGCAAAGACACCTGCAGGGTTCTGCTCCTCACTAGGGTGACAGACACCCCTGCAGTGTCCTTGCCCACTGAAACAAAGCAGAAGGAAAGAAAGAGCAGAGAACAAATAGGTCTACCTCAGCAACAGATGTTACCAGCAGAAACTGCTGTCAAGTCAGTTGGCTGTCTTCTGAGAGCCCACAAATGGAATTTTCTTCATATCAGCACTTACAGCACTAATCCATATTGTCCATTTTCCTGTTTGTTTCTCCCATGAACTATAGATCTTGAGGCAAAATTAACATCAGGTTCATCTCTGCACCCCCGTTGTTAAAGATGGAGATACAAAGATCTCACTAGACATTGACAGCTTTTGCCTGAATGTGTGTAATGAGCTGTGTGCTCAGTTGTGTCTGACTCTTTATGCCCCCATGGACTGTAGCCTGCCAGGCTCCTTTGCCCATGGAATTTTTCAGGCAAAAATACTGGAGTAGGGTGCCATTTTCTACTCCCAGGGATCTTCCCAACCCAGGGATTAAGCCCATGTCTGCCTCCTGCATTAGCAGGCGGATTCTTTACCACTAAGCACCACCTGGGAAGCCTGTCTGAATATGTGAGTTAATGATTTAAAATCTTACTTTCTCCCAACCATTCCAAAGTTAACTCTGATTGTCCAAGTTCTTTGTTTATAATGATTCTTGAGTCAATCTGAAATGAAACTGAAATAAGGACATTAATAAACTCATTCTTTAGATGTGACTGTGTGAGCTAAGATTTGACACCATCTTGGTCCCTAGAGTCGGAACCTTCTTCTTCCTTCCTCACAAATCTTCAAGCCTCCTTTGATGCCTAACAAAGATTCACTGTAATGTTTCAGCTAAACCGGCCTTGCTTAGATCACACTTTCCTCCAAACATTTACACCAGTCAAAAGGAAAAAAAAATAGCATCTGCCAGTATGAGGTTTATACATGGGATGTAAGACTAAATAACAAAATACTAACCTAGGACTACAAAGGGCTTCTAAGAGAGTGAATAAAAAGAATATTAAGAAAGCAGTATGACAATGTATGGAGCTTCCTGACAAGAAAGAAGAACAAAAAAGGTATGTGTCTAAACCATTTTTTAAAATAGAAGATGAGAGAAAACAGATAAGACTTTAACATTTATTGAGAGACTTCACTATTTTACATTAATTAAATCCTTACAATAACCTTATGAAGCACTACCATTACTAATATTTTTATAGATGAGGAACCTAAGACATAGAGACAATAAAACAATGACTTGCCTAATGATCACACAAACTGGACACAGAAAGTCAAGAGATTAGGGTCCAGAGCCTGTGATTTCCACCTTTAATCACCTTGCCTTGTGGAGGGTTAATTCTGAGAAATGTATATTGCCAAAGGTAGTGGTTAATGGTTTCCAGTCTGACCACAATCTACAATGATACCTACAGTGTTTCATTTGCTTCACTCAAATTTCAGCCACCCCTGTTTCAGTTACTTCCCTAAAGAATACTGATCAAATATGGTATATAAGAATACCTCCGAAGCATGAGCATCACATTGCCACTTCAACTTTCTCAACTTCTTTTCCAACCAAAAGATATTGATTTTGTCAGGCTATTTAACTATTTTGCTCTTTTGAAAAATACACCACCCTATTTCCTACAATGCCTGTTCTACCCTTTTTGTTCAGGTTACTCTTGATTAAATAGGCAGGTAATTTTCCTACAACTACCAATTTATATTCACTTTCATCTTATTATACTCTTCATGTATCCAATAAATTAGAGTCCTTAAAAAACTGTGTTCATCTTTGCATGTCCAAAGTTTATAGTAGGTTCTCAATAGTTATTAGTACTTAAAAGAATGATTGGGAGATTAAGACTTGGATGTTTTACTAAATGTAAATCTTCCAGGATGTCATGAATCTTAATTACAAAGTTAGACAATCAGGTTTTGTACAGTGAGGAATTATGGACAATTTCCTGTACTAGGACTGCAATATAAGTCTAATTAGTTTTGAATATGCCAAAGATATTTCTGAAAAATAAAGAGATTGTGCCGGTTTTATCCTATTTAGCAAAACTTTGCACAATATTAAAACCCGATTTTAGTATCAAACCAGACAACCAATTATGAAGTGAGAAAATAAATTAACTAGATTTAATTGACAAAGGATTTTTTAAAATTAGCCATTATTAGATATCGTTTGATTGAATTTGTTCAGATGGTCAGCTTGTGGATCCCTGCATGCAGGCATAGAAATGTTCTGATGATGGATTGTTGCCCATAAACATACTTCACTTTCTAAAATAGGTGATATGTAAACATAGGATATTTCTTATACCTGTCAAGAAAAGAAGGTACAGAATGAGATATTTTATTGTTCCCATTCTCATGTTACTTTTTTCCCCCTTCAGACAATCACGAAGAAAAGCATAAAAATAAATCTATCCACAAAATGAGTGGCTCACAGGATTCATTTTCACTGTAACCACAGTTCTCCATCTTAATGTACTATACAAGGTAAACAAAGCAATAGGATATAGAAGTACCTGTGTAAATGCATTCTCCTATTTTCTCTACCTTGAGCTTCAATAAATCTGGGATATATAAAATTATTTCTATAATCAACTGAAAGAGCTAAAATAGAATATATATCTTTCTTTTAAAAATGACTTGGTTTTTCTGATTACAAAGGTAAAATGTAGTTGAAAAATTCAGATAATACAGAGGAATCTACAGTTGAAAGTAAGGTTGCTGGGCATGGTGGTGTGTGCTTGTAGTCCTAGCTACTTGGAAGGCTATGGCTAGAGGATCACTTGAGTCCAAGAGTTCTGGGCTGTCAGTGTGCTATACCAATTGGGAATTTACACTAAATTCAGCATCAGTATGGTGACTTCTGAGAGTGGGGGACCACCAGGTTGCCTAAGGAGGGGTGAATAGCCCTGGTCGAAAATAAGGTTCACAAATGACACCAAAGGCATTCAAACAACCACTGTTAATAGTACAATGTATCTACTTCAAATTCTTAATATCAGTTCAGTTCAGTTCAGTGGCTCAGTCATGTCTGATTCCTTGTAACCTCATGGACTGCAGCATGCCAGGCTACCCTGTCTATCACCAACTCCTGGAGCTTGCTCATACTCATGTACATTGAATTGGTGATGCCATCAAATGATTTTATCCTCTGTCATCCCCTTTGCCTCCTGCTTTCAATCTTTCTCAGCATCAGGGTATTTTCCAATGACAATTCTTCCCATCAGCTGGCCAAAGTATTGGAGTTTCAGCTTCAGCATCAGTCCTTCCAATGAATATTCAGGACTGATTTCCTTTAGAACTGATTGGTTTGATCTCCTTGCAGTCCAAGAAACTCTCAAGAGTCTTCTCCAACATCACAGCTCAAAAGCATCAATTCTTCAGTGCTCAGCAACTCTCACATCCATACGAGTATTGGAAAAACCATAGTTTTGACTAGATGGACCTTTGTCAGCAAAGTAATGTCTCTGCTATTTAATGTGCTGTCTAGGTTGGTCATAGCTTTTCTTCCAAGCAACAAGTGTTTTTTAATTTCATGACTGCAGTCACCATCTACACTGATTTTGGAGCCCGAGAAAATAAAGTCTGCCACTGTTTCCATTGTTTCCCCATCTATTTGTCATGAAGTGATGATACCAGATGCCATGATCTTAGCATTTTGACTATTGAGTTTTGAGCCAGCTTTTTCACTCTCCTCTTTCACTTTCATCAAGAGGCTCTTTAGTTCCTCTTCTCTTTCTGCCATAAGAGTGGTGTCATCTGCATATCTGAGGTTATTGATATTTCTCCCGGCAATTTTGATTCCCAGTTTGTGCTTCATCCAGCTTGGCATTTCACATGATGTACTCTGCATATAAGTTATATAAGCAATTTATTGTGTGGGGCATAGACTTGGATTTCTGTCGTACTGAATGGTTTGCCTTGGAAAAGAACAGAAATCATTCTGTCATTTTTGAGGTTGTCCACGCCCCCACAGGAGACACTCAGACACAAAAAGGCAGGTCTGGCTCAGTCTCTGTGGGGGTCTCTTGGTCCTGGTGTGCACAAGGTTTTGTTTGAACCTTCTGAGCATCTCTGGCAGGTATGTGGTTTTATTATAAATGCAATTTCACCTCTCCTACCATTTTTTGGGGGCTTATACTTTGTCCTTGGATGTGGGGATTTTTTTTTTGGTGGGATCCAAAATTCTTCTATTGATGGTTGTTCAGCAGAGACTTGCAGTTTTAGAGTTCTTGCAGAAGATGAGTACAAGTCCTTCTACTACACCATCTTGTGCTTAACATACACATATTATAAACACATAAAATACATAAAATTTTATAAACACATAAAATTGTTTGTTTTAAAAAGAAACAAATCACTCTAGACCTAGTCTCTGAAGCTTCTTTCTTTTTAATATACTGGTACTTCCTATGTCGATGCTAATGCATCTAGGTTCTTTTAACAGTTAAATACAATTTCACTGCCAAGATAGACTTTGTTTTCTGTAACCATTGTTCCAGATTTTAATAAAGTTGAAGTGTGTGAGTGTATGTGTGAACTCAGGGGAAAAAAAAAGACTAAAGGCTATATCTCTATTACTCAATTGGTTAAATTATATTTAAAAAGTGATGAATTTTGTCAATTTGTTTTCACAGAATTTTGTATGAATTTATATCAGCACTCAACATTAATGTAATTATTATGTTCTTCAACTTCAGGAATTTTCCTGGCTATTTATATGGTTCCTTTAATTCCAAATAAATTTAACATTCAACTTGAAAATGATTCTGCTGTTGCTTATTACTTTACTGTTATTAAATTTTTGAAAATAAAATGCAGAGTAGAGTTGATAGCATTTCATAACCAGAAATCAGGCACATCTATTAATCAATTTTTACTAATGTAATGCAGTTAAATTTTTCTTTACATAAGAACTACACATTATCTTATAATTCCACCATGTTGTGTTGATGTTATTGTGGCCATTATGCTACCATGAATAAAATGATTTCTTCTATTTTATATTTACATATTGCACACTATATGCATAATGCATAACATTATTTGTGGGGATTCCCTGGTGTCTCAGTGGTAAAGAATTCGCTTTCCAATGTAGGAGACACAGGTTTGATTCCTAGGCCAGGGAAATCCTCTGGAGAAGAAAATGGCAACCCATGACAGTATTCCTGCCTGGGAAATACCATGGACAGAAGAGCCTGGTGGGTTACATTCCATGCGGTCGAAAAAGAGTCAGACATGACTCTGAGACTAAAATAACAACAACAAATTTATTTGTAGTCAACAAACTTAACAAACTCTTATATTGTAAAAATATATTCATATATTTTGGAACATTATTTCAAGGTATAAAAGTCTCCATGCTTCCTCCAAATAATGTTATATTTGTCTCCTGATATTTATAAAACAATATGTTATAATAATATATACCAACAAATAAATATATAAAACAGTGTGTTTTTGCTAACTTGTGCTCTTCTTTGATGGCACTGACTAATATTCAGAATGGTACATGGCATCAGTGAAGATTTTTAGTTTATAATATTATATAATAAACTGATTAGTCTTATCTAAAAAATTTTGTACTCTACTTAGCTGCATCAAATATTAAGATTTTAAACCTGGTGTGCTGCTGTCCATGGGTCACAAAGAGTCAGACACAACTTAGTGACTGAACAGCAGTCTGTGATTTCTTTTTATTATGTATTAGCTTCATATCTTTACCCATCTTTTTTGTTTCAATGTTCATGTGACATTTAAATATAAATACTGACATATGTGTTTTGTCTGATGATTTTCCATCTCCTCAAATTCCCCTTCCTCTGTAATTTAGAAGAATTGTAGCCTAGTTTTACTAGCGGTTACTTTCATGACATTAAATTAAATTATTCTCAATATTTCAATTATAAGGATGAAGAAATAATTGAACCAGTTAGGGTTCAGGCAGGAAAGTAAAAGTTACAGTAAATGTTTGAAGTGGAGAGCTCTAACAAAGGAATTTAGAGGTTTACACAGTACAGGAAGGGTGAGCAGGTGAAAGAGAGTGAAGCAACAGCGGTCATCTCAGTTGCTACTACACCAAAGACTCTCCACCCGTAGTGGAGCCACATTCCAGGACCCCAGATGCTTGTAGAACAGAAGCAGCAAGTTATAAAGACTTACTTACAAAATGCTGTGAATTTTAAGAATAGCAAGAAAGCTCCCACAAACTACTTCAGCTGCCCAGAGACAGTTCAGGTGATCACAAGAGCTTTCCGTTTTGCTTTCAATAATTACTAATGAAAATAAAGGTTTTTGCCTTTTGAGGAAGCTCCTCTCACTGATAGACTCTAATCCAGAAGCAAACATAGAAAATGATTTTGAGACATTTATTTCTAAATTTCTTCCCTGTGATAGAATAATGTAGAAGAGTCACAAATGGACAATCAGCCCCAGAGAATAAGGAACACTTTATATCAAAAATCTGTTACAATGAAGAATAAAATAATGCAGGTGCCTTTTCCCCCTAACTACCTGGAATCCCTTTTCATCTTAAAATTTTATGGAAAGATTTACCCAAGCTATTATCAAAAACTCCTTTTATAATATGTATTTTATATTTCAAAAAGTGCATTATATTAAATACATTATTTTGCTACCACAACTAACTTCATTTTTTTAAAATTTTTTAATTCCATCTTTGATTGGGCTTCCTAGGTGGCACTAGTGGTAAAGAACCTGCCTGCCAAAGCAGGAGACATGAGACATGGGTTTGATCCCTGGGTTGGAAAGAACCCCTGGAGGAGGGCGTGGCAATCCATTTCAGTAGTCTTCCTGGAGAATCCCATGGACAGAGCAGCCTGGTAAGCTACAGTCCAAAGGGTGGCAAAGAGTTGGACTCAACTAAAGGGATTAGCATGCCTGTACTCACATGTTGAGTGAGAAAGCTGCAATTTTTCATCTTGGGCTTTCCAGGTGATACAGTGGTAAAGAATCTGCCTGCCAATGCAAAACATGTGGGGAAGTTCCCTTGGAGTAGGAAATGGCAACCCCACTCTAGTATTCTTGCCTGGAAAATCCCACAGGAGGGCTAAAGTCCATGGGGTCCCAAAGAGTCTGACATGACTGAACACACACATACTTTTGATTTGATTGGTTCTGAATTTACTGCCAGTATTCTATCACTTTACTTCTCCATTTCCAAGTAGCTTTTACTAAGGTTAAATTTGTGTTGACTGAAGTATATCCTCAGGTGTATCTATTAAAATGTGTAGATTATTTTGTTAAGGATATTAGGTCATGTTTACTCTAGATTTCTGCTGTCTGTTCTTCATGTCTATAATTTATAATTACACTTAAATCTTTTTTTCTTTTCTGTTTAGGCTGCAATTCTATATGATTTAATTTTATCTCTTTTATATATCATTATTTCATTTCTTTTCAAAGATGTGAATTTTTAAATGTTAGACCTTTTACCTGTGATGATATCCATGTAATGGATATGCCTTATAAAATGCATATAAATGGATATGCCTTATAAAATGCCTTATAAAACATACAAGTCTACAAACTCAAAATAATGATATAGAGAAATAACCATATAAATACAATAAAATGTTTGCTGAGGAGTGATAATGTTCATATAAGTACTTGTTGGCTCAATTTAGAAATGTAACTTTTCTAGATTTTAACTTTCCTCTTTATTTTTGTCCATTTTGAGAGACAGTATAGTTAACAGAAATAGAAAATAAAATTGGTAGTGGCTCACAGCTACTCATGGTCAAAACGAGATAGCACAGGCAGGAACTTCATTTAGTATTGACCTTAAATTAAGTGTATACATAAATCCAATCTGAGTTGTATTAGATACAAAACCACTGAAAGACCTTTTGGATCATATTTAAGGTAAAACTGGATGATAACATCTGCATTTAAATAATTTAATTATAAAACATAGCTTTTTAAAAACATTAAAAAAATGTTTAATGGTGGAATCAAAGACTCAAAGTTTTGGTTTCAGTTCAGTTCAATCACTCAGTATGAAAAGTTTTGATTTACCAAAGTGAAAAAATACTGTTAACCAGTAGAAGCATTTTATTTTTTAATCACCTGTTAAGAAAGATATGATGAATGTTTTAAAATTATTGACTGCAACTTCTTTACTTTAAAACATGAAATGGCATCTTTGCTGATAAAACTTAACCAGAAATAGCAGCCTGCTCATCAAAAAACACTATTTTCTAGCATTAGTGAGTGAAATCTAGGGCAAGGTCACTCACATAATTGTATAATTGGGGTGTGCCAATTATACAGAATCTAAAAGGATTCTTCAATGAATATTAAATTGTGAAATATTTCAATTTTCAGCAACTTTCAACTTTCTGCTTTCCAACTGCTATCTACCTAGTACCTTTGCTATTTATGTACGTGGTAGATTTCTGAGTTTGTTGTTCCTACATAAATACAGATGAGACTGACTGTTGGAGGGTGTATGCGGCAGAGGAAGGTGAATGAGGAACATGATTAAATAAATTAAACCTTATGAATTTAAAAACTATCTCACATGGAAATGGGATTAAACACACTGTTTATGCCCTTACATGTAATTGTGGGATTTGAGAAAAAAACAAATGTACAAGTGAATAAGTTTTATAATTTGCTTTTTAAGGTTGCACAAATGGAATTCTCTCTTTAATAGAACTTAGTGATAAAGTGAACAGAAATGGACAACTTATATATTTTTGATAAATAAATACCTATAATCCTCACATTAACATCAATGACCTCAATATGCCATCTACAAACAGGGGCATGATAAAATAATATGGTTCTTTCATTAATTTTCCTTAGGCCTACTTCCTAGTTGAATCTCAGATTCTAATGTAATCTTAGTTAAATATAGTTTGATATGTGGGACATTTCTGTGCAGAGAACAGCTTCTGAATGATGCTTCCAGGCATATTTGGAAGCATCAAATTTTGCTAGCATATTTGGAAGCATCAAAATATGCTAGCATATTTTTTCCTAGCATATCCACTGTGATGTCTGACTTCCATTTGTTTCAAGAGTCTCACATTAATGTAGAAAGAGGTTTCAGATATCAATAAAGTAGGAGACTCTTCTAGTATTATAGATTTCAAAGATGCTTACCTCATTGGAGTCTAAAACTCCAATCTTAATATCCTTGTTTCCAATCTTATAAATAAGAAAATTCCTCTTAGGACTTCCTTGCTGGTCCAGTGGTTAAGACTCTGAGCTTCCAATACAGAGCTTTGTTCAATCCCTGGTCAGAGAACTAGATCCCACATGCCACAACTAAGCATTCCCATGCTGTAACTAAATCTGGGCACAGCCAAATAAATAAATATAAGTAAATTTTTTTAAAAAAGAAAATTCCTGTTGATACTTAGATTTTTGTTTTGATTTAAAATATTTTCTTTTACAGTTTTAGCATGATCCATGTTGCTACCTTTGATGATATTTACAGTGAAGATCTATTTCTCTTTCTATGGAGGAGATAAATTAGATTTGTACATTATCTCTTAACCAGCACCTAGAGTTGACCAGTAACAAAATCCAGACACATACACTGAGTCCACTAAAAAACAGTTAACTCCAGAAGATTGTCAAAACTAAGTACAATAAGTCCCTTAGATACGGATGAATTCCATTCCAAGAGCATGTTTGTTAAGTTCAATGTGTCTGAAAGTCCAATGAAGTTAGTGTAGTTCAGTTCAGTTCAGTTCAGTTGCTCAGTCATGTCCAACTCTTTGAAACCCCATGGACTGCAGCATGCCAGGCCTCCCTGTCTATTACCAACTTTGAGAATTTACTCAAAGTCATGTCCATTGGGTTGGTGATGCCATCAAACCATCTCATCCTCTGTCATACCCTTCTCCTCCTGCCTTCAATCTTTCCCAGCATCAGGGTCTTTTCAAATGAGTCAGTTCTTCCCATCAGGTGGCCAAAGTTTTGGAGGTTCAGCTTCAGCATCAGTCCTTCCAATGAATATTCAGATGCCCAACTAATACAATCAGCTATATAGTTCTATATATGGAACTTATATATCTATATATATTGGACTTATATTTATAGAATTTATATATATATATATATATAGGACTTATATTTATAGAACTTATATATATATAGAATATATATATTCTCTCTCTCTCTCTCTCTCTCTATATATATATATATGTATATATATAAATGCTGTCTTAAAACTCAGCATTCAAAAAACGAAGATGTTAGCATTCAGTCCCATCACTTCATGGCAAATAGATGGGGAAACAATGGAAACAGTGACAGATTTTATTTTCTTGGGCTCCAAAATCACTGCATATGGTGACTGTAGCCATGAAATTAAAAGACACTTGCTGCTTGGAAGAAAAGCTATGGCAAACCTAGATAGCATATTAAGCAGAGACATTACTTTGCAGACAAAGGTCCATCTAGTCAAACCTATGTTTTTTTCCGGTACTCATGTATGTATGTGAGAGTTGAACCATAAAGAAGGCTGAGGGCCAAAGAATAGATGCTTTTGACCTGTGTTGTTGGAGAAGACTCTTGGGAGTCCCTTGGACTGCAAGGAGATCCAACCACTCTTAAAGGAAATCAGTCCTGAATATCCATTGGAATGACTGATGATGAAGGTGAAGCTCCAATTCTTTGGCCACCTGATACAAAGAACTGATTCATTTGAAATGACCCTGATAATGGGAAAGATTGAAGGCAGGAGGAGAAGGGACGACAGAGGATTAGATGGTTGGATGGCATCACTGACTCAATGGACATGAGTTTGAGCAAGTTCTGGGAGTTAGTGATAGACAGGGAAGCCTAGCATGCTGCTGTCCACAGGATCACAAAGAGTCAGACACCACTGAGCGACTGACCTGAACTGATATAATTCTATACTATTACAGCTTTATAATACTTTTTATACAAATAACACATAGAAGAAAACAAACAAAAATAAAGAAAAAAAAATTTAACAGGACAGTGCCTGAAAAGTACAGTAGTACAGTACAACAGCTGCCATATAGGGTCTGGCAGCAACCAAGAGTTGCTGACTGAAGAAGGAAGAGGAAGTGAGAGATGGTAGAGCTAAAAGATCATCAGCAATAAGAGACAGAGGGCAAGCCTCAGCTTCACTGATGTGGATGCATCTTTGAAAGTTTGAAACTTGAAGTTTTATATATAGGAAATCGTCCAACACAAATATGACATCAAAATCTTCAATTCATCTTTATGAGCATTTTAATTATTATTATTATTGTTTTTGCTGTTTCAGTAAAGCCATAATAAGCAATAATTTACAAGGCTTTTTGTGGGCATATGCTTATCTTTATCCTACATAAATGCCAAGGAGTGGAACTGTTGAGTTATGTATTATGTGAATACTTAAACTTTAAAATAAACTACCAAAATGTTTGTCAAAGTAGTTGCACCAATTTACATTTCTAACAGAGAAGTATTGGAGTTCTCGGTACTCAGCAATCTAAGCATTTGATATTCCAGTTTTTATTCTTTTAGCAATTCTTGTGGTAATGGAATATCTCATTGCATTTTAACTAGCATTTTTCCAATAATAATTGATATTAAGCATCTTTACTTCTGCTTATTAGCCATTTGTCTTTATTCTATTGTGAAGTAGCTATTGAAGTCTGGGGAGATGTTTTCTTATTATTGTTATATGAATTCTTCAGATACACTGGACGTAAATACTCTATCTGATACATGTAATGCAAATAATTAATTCTAGTCTATGGTTTGCCTTTTCACTTTCTTAATAAATGTCTTTTTGAAAAGATAATATTTTCTTTTAATGAAATAAACTGCTTTGTGGGAAGCTTTCTTAAATATGAATTTACTGTACTGAGTAGATGTAGGATGAAACACACCTACTTTTTATCTTCAGTCAGTTTTGGTAATCTGTTTCTCAGAGATTTTGTTTACTAGGGTTAAGTGTAGAATTTATTGACATAAAGTTGTTCATGATATTTTTTCATATTCTTTTAATGTCTAAAATATTGTAGTGATATACACACTTTCACTTTATAATGAAATTTCTTTCTTCATTATAAGATTCCCACTTTACTTAGGGTTCAGAGAACTAGTTTTTGACTTAGTAATTTTCTTTATTGTTCATGTGTTTTTATTTCATTGATTTTTAGTCTTACCTTTATTATTTTCTTCTACTTAACTGATATAAATATTTTCTTCATTTCTTATATAAATATTTAAAACTGTAATTTCCACAAAGCAGAGCTTTAAATGTTGACTCAATGAATAAAAAATATTGTGTTTCCACTGTCATACAATTTGACATGTTGTGTTTATACAATCAGTCAACTCAAAGAATACTAAAAATTTTTTTATGATTTCTTTTTTGACTCATGAAATATTTAGAAGTATGTTTTTTAATTCCAAATATCTACCATATTTCCTCCAAGTGCATATATAGGTACACAAACACACATATGCATATGTTTATGTATATATATACCTATATGTATATTTATGTATGCATATATGTATATATATATATTCACATATGTGGATACATGTATACTCCGAGGATGCTGAGCTGACCCAGGAGTGACAATTAGGAAGCCCAATTTTTCAGGAAGAATGAGTAGAATTAAGACAGCTAATTGTGAAGTCTAAGGGAAGAGAAACTTCAAAATGAAGAGAGCCATTAAAAGAGACAGATTCTACACTGTCAAGCAAGAATTAACATAAAAGTAAGGCCTCTGGTGTTGAATTTGACATCTGATGGGTTATCTCATAAAGCAGTGATCATTTGAGGTAATAAATCTTTTTTACTATGTATTCCATCCTTCCTAATTCATTAAGTCTCCTGTCAACTGAAGGAGTAAGTTGCTCATGTACAAAGGGGTTCCTTAGCAACTGACCACCATTGCTCCAGAAGTGTGATTAAGAGGTCTTGGCAACTCTGTCAGATAGGGAACATCTATAAATGACCTAAAGGAATGAAAGAAAAATAGAGGAATATGGCATTTAGGTACCTTGCCTTTTCACTTGGTTTTCTTGAAACAGTAAAATGGGTGCATATTGCATGTGTGTGCATTTTGTAATCACAGAAATGCACAGCTTGCAGTTTGTAAAAGCAGTTGCAATGTGACCTTGGACTTCAGTCATTTCTCCCCTAGATAAAACTTTGTCACCAAATATTTTGGGGGTAACAGCCACCAGTGAAAAATTAAATAGAAATCTCAATTAAATAGAGTTGGGAAAGCAGAAGGATGAGCTCTCATGCCCTGCAATGATAGCAGAGCCCAAAAAGAAGAGTCCTCTTCTCTCCTGACAGGAACTCAGCCAATGAAAAGCTTTGGACTCTCCACTGTAGCCCTGCCAACTTCCTTTTCTCCTCTAAGCAAGTGTTCTCCTCCCCTTGCTATGTGGGGACTTGTACATGGCTTCCAAAGTTGCAATTCTATACTAATTCCAAGTAAACCTATCTTTAATGGAAAAATAACTGGAAGTTGTTTGTTTCAGGCAGGTCAATACAGCCAAAACAATAGTATCTTTTTTTTTAATTTAATTTAATTTTTTTAAATTTTTAAAAAATTTTTTTTATTGTTTTTGCCATACATTGTCATGATATCACCATGGGTTTACATATGCTTCCCCTCCGGAACCCCCCTCCCTCCTCCCTCCCCCCTAGGAAATCTCGCTGTACCAGCCCCGAGCATTAATCCTGGGCTGGCGATTGATTAGACACATGACAATTAACATGCTTCAATGCCCTTCTCCCATATCATCCCACCCTTACCCTCATCCACAGAGTCCACGAGTCTATTCTATACATCTGCGTTCCTTTTGCTGTCTCACATGGTGGGTTCTCCTTACCGTCTTTCTAAATTCCATATATATGCGTTAATATACTGTATTGTTGTTTTTGCTTCTGGTTTACTTCACTCTGGATAATGGGCTCCAGTTTCGTCCATCTGAGTAGAATTGCTTCAAATGAATTTTTTTTTAATGCTGAGTAATATTCCATTGTCTATATGTACCACAGCTTTCTTATCCATTCATCAGTTGATGGGCATCTAGGTTGCTTCCATGTCAAAACCACAATGAGGTACCACTTTACACCAGTCAGAATGGCTGCCATCCAAAAGTCTACAAGCAATAAATGCTGGGGAGGATGTGGAGAAAAGGGAACCCTCTTACACTGTTGGTGGGAATGCAAACTAGTACAGCCACTATGGAAAATAGTGTGGAGGTTCCTTAAAAAGCTGCAAATAGACCTGCCATATGACCCAGCAATCCCACTGCTGGGCATATACACCGAGGAAACCAGAATTGAAAGAGCCACGTGTACCCCAATGTTCATAGCTGCATTGTTTACAATAGCCAGGACATGGAAACAATAGTATCTTAATGTAGGCTATGGTAGTGATGATAGTTCAGTCACTAAGTCATGTCCAATTCTTGTGACCCAATAGACTGTAGTTGACTGTTAATCAGTAAAACTCGCTTTTCACAAATAAGAAACACAGGCATTAGAAAACTTGATCTAACCCAATCAAAAAGTGGGCCAAAGAACTAAACAGACATTTCTCCAAAGACATAAGAAAAGGCTAACAAACACATGAAAAGATGCTCAACATCACTCATTATCAGAGAAATGCAAATCAAAACCACAATGAGGTACCACTTTACACCAGTCAGAATGGCTGCCATCCAAAAGTCTACAAGCAATAAATGCTGGGGAGGATGTGGAGAAAAGGAAACCCTCTTATACTGTTGGTGGGAATGCAAACTAGTACAGCCACTATGGAGAACAGTGTGGAGATTCCTTAAAAAACTGCAAATAGAACTGCCATATGACCCAGCAATCCCACTGCTGGGCATACACACCGAGGAAACCAGAATTGAAAGAGACATGTGTACCCCAATGTTCATTGCCACATTGTTTACAATAGCCAGGACATGGAAGCAACCTTGATGCCCATCAACTGATGAATGGATAAGAAAGCTGTGCTATATATACACAATGGAATATTACTCAGCCATTAAAAAGAATACATTTGAATCAGTTCTACTGAGATGGATGAAACTGGAGCCTATTATACAGAGTGAAGTAAGCCAGAAGGAAAAACAACAATACAGTATACTAACGCATATATATGGAATTTAGAAAGACGGTAATGATAACTCTGTATGCGAGACAGCAAAAGAGATGCAGATGTATAGAACAGTCTTTTGGACTCTATGGGAGAGGGCAGGGTGGGATGATATGGGAGAACAGCACTGAAACATGTTAATTATCATATGTGAAATCAATTGCCAGCCCAGGTTTGATGCTTAATACAGGGTGCTCAGGGCTGGTGCACTGGGATGACCCAGAGAGATGGAATCGGGAGGGAGGTGAGAGGGGGGTTCTGGAAGGGGAACACATGTATACCCATGGCGGATTCATGTCAATGTATGGCAAAACCTTGATAATATAAAAAATAAATAAATACTTAAAAAAAAAAAAGAAAACTTGATCTAGATAAGTTAGTTAATTAAATTTCTGGGCTAATATGTTGTTGTTTTCTTCACTTTTATTTCATTGCTTTTATTTTAATTATGTTAAACATAGCCCAAGAGGAAGGCAATTGAATCCTTGATGTCACTCCAAATATTTTCTGATAAACTAAACACTGCTAAGTAGTGTTTGAAACACATTTAAAATGATATTTATATTTACTAAGTGACATCTGAGATCGGATAATTTGTTGGGAGGCAAAGAAGATTAGCCTAGGGGATAGTAGATATTTGTCTCTAAGGAAATATTAGCTACAGGAATGAAATTATGAAATAAAACTGTGATTTTAATTGAAAGTGAGACAAGAGTGTGCCTTTTTTATGAACTGTTATTTAGTATGAACAAGCTATCTTGTTAAACTTTTATTTCAGTCCTATAACTGTACCTTTGTTATACAATTTCAAAACCAATTTCTGAGGCAATTTAGATTAAGAAAAATCATATGTTGGAGATAACTACCTGGATATTTTGGGATGCTAAACATTTCTGAATAGGAAAAGAATTTTTCAAAACATTTAAAGTATGCATTCTTTGAGGCTTTCTGTTTAAATATGTGCATACATTAAATGAAAATGCTTCTACACATTTAACATCATTTTACCTTGCTGTGATTATTGAATGCTAAGTTTTAACATTCCAGATTTTGAAAAGTGTTTATTCTAAAGAGAAGTCAATGTTAGATATTTAAATTGTCCACGAAATTGTATTGCCCACAAAATTGATAGCCTCTTATCTAACTAATTCACTTTATTTTTGCTGCTCCAAATTCTCTAAAAGTTGAGTACCTAACATTAGAAAACATAGAAAAAGCAATATGAAAATTACTTAATTCACGAAAAAACTAGTAAAATGAAGCATAGGAAGAATGAAAGGACTGACAATATTCCAGTATAGTAGTGATGAAGTTTGTGTGTGTGTGTGTGTGTGTGTGTGTGTGTTAGTCGCTCAGTTGTGTCCAACTCTTTGGACCCATGGACTGTAGCCTGCATGCTCCTTGTTCATGGAATTCTAAGGCAAGAATATTGCAGTGGGTTGCCATTCCTTTCTCCAGGGGATGTTTCCATCAGCCAGGGATCAAACCCAGGTCTCCTGTACTGTGGGCAGAGTCACCTGGGAAGCCAGGATGATGGCTCTACAAAGACATAAACTCTTTAAAGAAAGAAAGAAAATGAAATTGCTCAGTCGTGTCCGACTCTTTGCAACCCCATGGACTGTAGCCTATCAGGCTTCTCTGCACATGGGATTTTCCAGGCAAGGGTACTGGAGTGGGTTGCAATTTCCTTCTCCAGGAGATCTTCCTAACCCAGGAATCAAACCTGGGTCTCCCGCACTGCAGGCAGATGCTTTACCCTCTGAGCCACCAGGAAACCTATTAAATATAAGAAGATTAACATTTTTAATAGAGGTCTTATTTCATTTATGCATTTTTCCTCCATTTTACACGCAAGAAATGAAGGTACCCTGTGGCAGTTGTGATGGGAAACGATTTAAATCACAGTCAGCTTGACACCTATGCTACTACTGCTCCAGTCACAAAATAATGTGAGGATTGCTCCCTCCACACCCCTTCTCAGTATCCTTAATTTGACCCGCTTTGACATACAATGATAGTTAATTAACAGAATGACATGTTTTATAAGAACTTCACAGCTGTTGGAACTTCTTTGCCTAGAGGATTCCATGCATAGAGGAACCTGGTGGGCTGTAGACCAATGGGTCGCAAAGAGCCAGATACTACTGAAGTGACTTAGCACCCATGCATACACTCACAGTTGTTTAAGACATTTCTCGAAGCTCATTTTAACCTCTTAATTGCCTTGAAGTATTAGGCCTCAGAAGATTAAAGTGCTGAGAACATGAAAGTGCCGTATTGAATGCCACACGTCTATAGGATGACTGTAGAATATTTCTTTAATTGTGATCCTGAGGAAAATATCTTGTTAAGAGAGTAAAAACTCAAATGGCATCAACTTGATAAATAGCTGGCATAGTATGCATTATCCAGTTGGTGTTTAGTGAAAGAACACATAGGTGTAAAGATCAGAAAAATATCTACTTTGGGAATGATCAGTGCAAATGTTTGTTGCATGAAATAATGGCAGAAGTAGGAAGACAAAGGAGAAAGGAAGTCCCTAAAGCTGAATATAGGTAAGTCTAGTTGTCTGCAAAATTGTATCTGGAACTTGGTATGAAAAAAAAAAACAAAACCAAACAAAGCTATCTATAACTATATAGCAATTCTCTATTCCCCCTCAGTATATTCTCTCTTTCTTCCATCGTATAGAAAATCACCAGACACTACTCAAAACTTTTTATTGAGTCCTTGGGTTGATGAAAGCAAAATAAATTGATTTAGTATTCACAGTTATAAATTGATATTATCCCTTTAGATGCTCTGCACAAGACTTGCTGGATAATTTGTGGGGTCCCGTGTAAAATGAAAATACAAGGTTCTTTCATTTAAAAATTAATAAGAATTTCAGAAAGTGAGAGAAGTGACTGTACAGGCCCTGAGTGACTGTACAGTTTGCATGTCCACGTAACTGACTCTGTTCTTGTATTAAGTCTTCTCTTATCAATCAGGTTTCCCAGCACACACACACACACACACACACACACACACACACACATATACACACACACACTTTTCTTTGCATATTCCCATGCCCTGTAGAAGAGACATCTTTAGTGTCAGAAGATTGTACATTTTACTAGTTAAAGAAAGCAAAGTTGCATCCATATTTGCCATGCTAAGGGTACAGAATTAAGAAACGGAGTGCATATATGTATTTCCCCATCACTCAGATTCAACTTCTTAGAGCACACATAGGTTGCTTTAATTTATTATCTTCTTACAACCCAGGCACTGAGATTTCCTTTGTTTGGATCTTGTTTTTTCCTGTTCAAGGTCACTGCTTTATTGGTAAGGTCCTATTTATTTGATGTCAGCAGAGATTACTGCTATCTTCAAATCTCCTGTTTCTTGAAACACACATGTTCCTTATATGCTGTTCAAGAGAGCTTTTGATTCTTTTCAGTAACTTCATTTCTGTGTATCTTGAAGGAAGGGCTTCTTGGAGAAGGGAAATTCAAAGGTATGAAGAATCTGCCATTAATACTTTTTGAAGTGGGGCACAAAATAACACAAATTGAGAAAAGTAAACACTATTTACTCTTAAAAGACATAAAATACCTAGATATAAATCAAGCAAAATATGTAAAATTAAAGATGCTGAAAATTAGAGTGTGTATATACACACACACACACACATATAATGATTTCATGGATTGCAGATGATAAAAAGATATCAAGTCTTATAAAGTTAATCTATAATTTCAACTTTGGTTTTGTTGGTTTTCCTCTATTGTTTGTCTATGTTCTTTTTCATTTGTTTTACCTCTAAGATAAATAATTTCCTTTCTTCTGCCTATCTTGGGTTCTATTTGCTACTTGTTTTCCAATTTCTAAGAATAAAAGTTAGGTTATTATGAAATCATTTTTTCTTTTTTGAAAAAGGGATTTAGAATTATATATTGTCAGTATGTACTTAAATGTATTAATATATATTTATTTTGTAATATAATGCTACTTTATTTTATTTTGTTCCCCCCAAAATGTATAACACATTAAAATAAACATCACAGTAAGGACTAAGTGCATGGAAAAATTAGAAAATCAATAGAAATTGATCTTTGGAAAACCAGATATTGAACTTATTAAACAAAATTTAAATTATTATAGATATATATATGTTCATTTTAACTAGATTATTATAAAGTAAGATTGTAATTATATTCCCTAGGGGAATCACTAAGAAAAATTTCTCAAAGATACATATAAAATAAATAGTAACAATGATAAAATAGTAAATTAAAATCTATCACAAAATGAGGCAGCAGCAGAGGAAATGAGGAAAGCAGACATTAAGATATATAGAGAAATAAGGTAAAATGGCAGAATTAAATCTTCCCTAATCAGAAATTACAAGAAATATAAGTAATCTAAACTTTTCAATTAAAATGCAGAAATTGGCAGAATAGATTTTTCACATACTGCTTGAGAGACATGTTTCATATTCAAAGACATAAATTAATTTTATGTGATGTGTATGTATGCTCAGTCTCTTCAGTCTCTTCCTTCTAAAATCTGAGATATGTCTTCCCCTCACAGGGTATTTGTAATCTCAAGGCTGAGTTCAGTTCAATTCAGTTGTTTAGTTGTGTTTGATTCTTTGCAACCCCATGGACTACAGCAGGCCAGGCTTCCCTGTCCATCACCAATTCCTGGGGCTTACTCATACTCATGTCCATTGAATCAGTGATGCCATCCAACCATCTCATCCTCTATTGTCCCCTTCTCTTCCTGACTTCAACCTTTCCCAGCATCAGGGTCTTTTTCAATGAGACAGTCCTTCACATCAGGTGTTCAAAGTATAGGAGCTTCAGCATTAGTACTTGAGAGGAATATTGAGGATTTATTTCCTTTAGTATTGACTGGTTGGCTCTCCTTGCAGTCCAAGGGACTCTCAAAAGACTTCTCCAACACCACAGTTCAAAAGCATCAATTCTTCGGTGCTCAGTCTTCTTTATGGTACAACTCTCATATCCATACATGACTAATGAAAAAACAATAGTTTTCATTATATGGACATTTGTTAGCAAAGTAATGTATCTGCCTTTTAATATGCTGTCTAGGTTGGTCATAGCTTTTCTTCCAAGGGACAGGTGTCTTTTAATTTCATGGCTGCAATCACCAACTGCAGTGATTTTGGAGCCCCAAAAATAAAGTCAATCACTATTTTCATTGTTTCCCCATCTATTTGCCATGAAGTTATGAGACTGTGTGCCGTGAAATTCACTTTTTTTTTTATTGTTTTTGCCATACAATGCCATGATATCACCATGGGTTTACATATGCTCCCCCTCCAGAAACTCCTCACTCCCCCCTCCCTCCTCCCTCCCCCCCAGGAAATCAATCCTGGGCTGGCGATTGATTTCACATACGATAATTAACATGCTTCAATGCCATTATCCCATATCATCCCAACCCGTCCCTCATTCACAGAGTCCACGAGTCCATTCCATACATCTGTGCTCCCTTTGCTGTCTCGTGTGTTGGGTTCTCATCACTGTCTTTCTAAACTCCATATATATGTGTTAATACACTGTATTGTTGTTTTTGCTTCTGGCTTACTTCACTCTGGATAATGGGCTCCAGTTCGGTCCATCCGAGTAGAATTGATTCAAATGAATCTTTTTTTAATGCTGAGTAATATTCCATTGTCTATATGTACCACAGCTTTCTTATCCATTCTTCAGTTGGTGGGCATCGAGGTTGCTTCCATGTCCTGGCTATTGTAAACAATGCAGCGATGAACATTGGGGTACATGTGGCTCTTTCAATTCTGGTTTCCTTGGTGTATATGCCCAGCAGTGGGATTGCTGGGTCATATGGCAGGACTATTTGCAGCTTTTTAAGGAACCTCCACACTGTTTTCCATAGTGGCTGTAATAGTTTGAATTCCCACCAACAGTGTAGGAGAGTTCCCTTTTCTCCACATCCTCTCCAGGATTTATTGCTTGTAGACTTTTGGATTACAGCCATTCTGAATGGTGTAAAGTGATACCTCATTGTGGTTTTGATTTGCATTTCTCTGATAATGAGTGATGTTGAACATCTTTTCATGTGTTTGTTAGCCATTTTTATGTCTTCTTTGGAGAAATGTCTGTTAAGTTGTTTGGCCCACTTTTTGATTGGGTCGTTTATTTTTCTAGAATGGAGCTGCTGGAGTTGTTTGTATATTTTTGAGATTAATTGTTTGTCCGTTGCTTCATTGGCTATTATTTTCTCCCATTCTGAAGGCTGTCTTTTCACTTTGCTTATAGTTTCCTTTGTTGTGCAGAAGCTTTTAATTTTAATTAGGTCCCATTTGTTTATTCGTGTTTTTATTTCCAGTATTCTGGGAGGTGGGTCATGGAGTATCCCGCTTTGTTTTATGTCAGAGAGTGTTTTGCCTATGTTATCCTCTAGGAGTTTTATAGTTTCTGGTCTTATGCTTAGATCTTTGATCCATTTTGAGTTTATCTTTGTGTATGGTGTTAGAAAGTGTACTAGTTTCATTCTTTTACAAGTGGCTGTCCAGTTTTCCTTTAACCACTTGTTAAAGAGGTTGTCTTTTCTCCATTGTATATTCTTGCCTCCTTTGTCAAAGATAAGGTGTCCATAGATGCGTGGATTTATCTCTGGGCTTTCTATTCTGTTCCATTGATCTATATTTCTGTCTTTGTGCCAGTACCATACTGTCTTAATGACTGTGGATTAGTAGTATAGCCTAAAGTCAGGTAGGTTGATTCCTCCAGTTCCATTCTTCTTTCTCAAGATTGCTTTGGCTATACGAGGTTTTTTGCATTTCCATACAAATTGAGAAATTATTTGTTCTAATTCTTTAGAGAAGACCTCTGGTAGCTTGATAGGAATTGCATTGAATCTATAGATTGCTTTGGGTAGTATACTCATTTTCACTATATTGATTCTTCCAATCCACGAACACGGTACATTTCTTCATCTGTTTGTGTCCTCTTTGATTTCTTTCATCAGTGTTCTATAGTTTTCTATATACAAGTCTTTTGATTCTTTAGGTAGAAATACTCCTAAGTATTTTATTCTTTTTGTTTCGATGGTGAATGGAATTGTTTCCTTAATTTCTCTTTCTGATTTCTCACTGTTAGTGTATAGGAATGCCAGGGATTTCTGTGTGTTGATTTTGTATCCTGAAACTTTGCTATATTCACTGATTAGTTCTAGTAATTTTCTTGTAGAGTCTTTAGGGTTTTCAATATAGAGGATCATGTCATCTGCAAACAGAGAGAGTTTTACTTCTTCTTTTCCAATTTGGATTCCTTTAATTTATCTGCTCTGATTGCTGTGGCCAAGACTTCCAAAACTATGTTGAATAGTAGTGGTGAGAGTGGGCACCCTTGTCTTGTTCCTGATTTCAGGGGGAATGCTTCCAGTTTTTCACCATTGAGGATAATGTTTGCTGTGGGTTTGTCATATATAGCTTTTATTATGTTGAGGTATGTTCCTTCTATTCCTGCTTTTTAGAGGGTTTTCATCATAAGTGGATGTTGAATTTTGTCAAAGGCTTTCTCTGCATCTATTGATATAATCATGTGATTTTTATTTTTCAATTTGTTAATGTGGTGTATTACATTGATTGATTTGTGAATATTGAAGAATCCTTGCATCCCTGGGATAAAGCCTACTTGATCATGATGTATGATCTTTTTGATGTGTTGTTGGATTCTATTTGCTAGAATTTTGTTGAGGATTTTTGCATCTAAGTTCATCAGTGATATTGGCCTGTAGTTTTCTTTTTTTGTGGCATCTTTGTCGGGTTTTGGAATTAGGGTGATGGTGGCCTTGTAGAATGAGTTTGGAAGTTTACCTTCCTCTGCAATTTTCTGGAAGAGTTTGAGTAGAATAGGCGTTAGCTCTTCTCTAAATTTTTGGTAGAATTCAGCTGTGAAGCCATCTGGTCCTGGGCTTTTGTTTTTTGGAAGATTTCTGATTACGGTTTCAATTTCCGTGCTTGTGATGGGTCTGTTAATATTATCTATCTCTTCCTGATTTAGTCTTGGAAAGTTGTATTTTCTAGGAATTTGTCCATTTCATCCAAGTTGTCCAGTTTATTTGCATATAGTTGCTGATAATAGTCTCTTATGATCCTTTGTATTTCTATGTTTTCTGTTGTGATCTCTCCATTTTCATTTCCAATTCTGTTGATTTGGTTCTTCTCCCTTTGTTTCTTGATGAGTCTGGCTAATGGTTTGTCAATTTTATTTATCTTCTCAAAGAACCAGCTTTTGGCTTGGTTGATTTTTGCTATGGTCTCTTTTGTTTCCTTTGCATTTATTTCTGCCCTGATCTTTAAGATTTCTTTCCTTCTACTAGACCTGGGCTTCTGCATCTCTTCCCTTTCTAGTTGCTTTAGGTGTAAGGTAAGGTCATTTATTTGATTTTTTTCTTGTTTCCTGAGGTGAGCTTGTATTGCTATGAACTTTCCCCTTAGCATTGCTTTCACAGTGTCCATAGTTTTTGGGCTGTTGTGTTTTCATTTTCATTCGTTTCCATGCATAACTGAATTTCATTTATGATTTCTTCTGTGATTTGTTGGTTATTCAGCAGTGTGTTGTTGAGCCTCCATGTGTTGGAAGTTTTGAAAGGTTTTCTCCTGTAGTTGATATCTAATCTCACTGCATTGTGGTCAGAAAAGATGCTTGGGATGATTTCAATATTTTTGAATTTATCAAGGTTAGATTTATGGCCCAGGATGTGATCTATCCTGGAGAAGGTCCCGTGTGCATTGAGAAAAAGGTGAAATTCCTTGTTTTGGGGTGGAATGACCTATAGATATCAATTAGGTCTAGTTGGTCTATTGTATCATTTAAAGTTTGAATTTCCTTGTTACTTTTCTGTCTAGTTGATCTATCCATTGGTGTGAGTGGTGTATTAAAGTCTCCCACTATTATTGTGTTGTTGTTAATTTCCCCTTTCATACTTGTTAGCATTTGCTTTACGTATTGTGGAGATCCTATGTTAGGTGCATAAATATTTATAATTGTTATTTCTTCTTCCTGGATTGATCCTTTGATCATTATGTAATGTCCATCTTTATCTCTTTTCACTGCCTTTATTTTAAAGTCTACTTTATCTGATATGAGTATTGCCACTCCTGCTTTCTTTTGGTCTTTATTCGCATGGAATATCTTTTTCCAGCCTTTAACTTTCAGTCTATATGTGTCCCTAGGTTTGAGGTGGGTCTCTTGTAGACAACATATATAGGGGTCTTGTTTCTGTATCCAATCGGCCAATCTTTGTCTTTTGGTTGGGGCATTCAGCCCGTTTACATTTAAGGTAATTATTGATAAGTATGATCCCGCTGCCATTTATTTTATTGTTTTGGGTTCGAGATTATCTATCCCATCCGTATTTTCTATCTAGGCAAGATCCTTTAGCATTCGTTGGAGGGCTGGTTTGGTGTTGCTGAATTCTCTCAGTTTCTGCTTGTCTGAGAAACTTTTGAATTCTCCTTCAAATTTGAATGAGATCCTTGCTGGGTACAGTAATCGGGGTTGTAGATGGTTTTCTTCCATGACTTTAAGTATGTTTTGCCATTCCCTCCTGGCCTGAAGCATATTTATTGAGAGATCAGCTGTTATCCTTATGGGATTCCCCTTGTGAGTTATTTTTTGTTTCTCCTTTGCTGCTTTTAAAATTTGCTCTTTATATTTGATATTTGTTAATTTGATTAATATGTGTCTTGGGGTGTTCCGCTTGGGATTCATTCTATTTGGGACTCTCTGTGTTTCTTGGACCTGAGTGGCTATTTTCTTTCCCAATTTATGGAAATTTTCAACAATTATCTCTTCAAGAATTTTCTGATGGTCTTTCTTTTTGTCTTCTTCTTCTGGGACGCCTATGATTCGAATATTGGTGCATTTAATATTTTCCCAGAGGTCTCTAAGATTGTCCTCATTTCTTTTAAGTCCTTTTTCATTTTTCCTTTCTGTTTCATTTATTTCTGCCATTCTGTCTTCTACCTCACTTATCCTGTCTTCTATCTCTGTTATTCTACTGTGGGCTCCCTCCAGGGTGTTTTTGATCTTATTTATTGCATTATTTATTGTATTTTGACTCTTTTTTCATTTCTTCTAAGTCCTTGTTAAAGCTTACCTGCATCTTCTCAATCCTTGCCTGCAGGTTACTGAACTGCAGCTCCAACTTATTTTCCAGGTTTTGGATCATTTTCACTATCATTATTCGGAATTCTTTGTCAGGTAGACATCCTATCTCTTCGTCTTTTGTTTGGTCTAGGGGGTATTTATCCTGTTCCTGTACTTGCTGGGTATTTCTCTGCCTTTTCATCTTGTTTATCTTGCTGTGTTGTCCCTTTATTGTGGGGGTTCCTCTCTATGGGAGGGGTTGGATGTGTGGTTTGTCGAAGTTTCCTCGATGGGAAAGCTTGTGTGGTTTTCTGGTGGGTGGGTCTAGGTTTCCTCACTGTTACTAGCAAGAGACAAGAATGGGGAGAAAGCAGTCAAGCCAATGATCTCACTCCCAGGTAACAATGGGTACTGGAGCTTGGATCTTTAAAGGTACAAAGTTGATACCAAGTACTAATAAGCAAAGATTAAAAATCTAGAGTAAAGACTGGATTCTCAAAAATACTTTAAAAAAAAAAGAAAGAAATAAAGCTAAAGGAGAAAATTTAAAAAAACCAATTAAAAAAATAAAACAAAAAAAGGGGGGTAAAAGTGGAGATATAAATGTAAGAAAAGAAATAGGATGGAGAATACAATAAGGGAGAAAGAGGAGATTTAAAAAAATGGAAAATAAAAATAAAGGAAAAGAAAGAAAAAAGAAAAAAAATAGCAAGGTCATAGGGGACTTAAAAATTCTAAAAAAAAATGTATAAAAAAGATTTAAAAATTTAAAAGATGTTCCTAGTACAGTTATAATTAAGGCTTTCTCTGGTGCTGATGTGTACAGCGAATGAATTATCAGTTCATTTTCAGATATTTCCTTGGTCCGGCTTCTCCTTCTCACAGTCTATAGACTCCTTTCTATGCAGTCTGTGCCACCTGCAGGGATTTAATCTGCTACTCCTGTCAGTTCCAAAGCTGTTCGCTCTGCTTGCTTTAGTGTCTTCTGTTTGCTGGTCTTTTAAGTGTCTATTCAGCGCTTTGGGGTTTGTCCCGCTCCTGGTGAGAGGGCTTCCCCCGCCCCCTCTGCTCAGGCTCTCTGTCGTCCGCCCAGCACGATTGGGGAGTGCAGCTTCTCCCCTCCCTCGGCCCCACCGCTCGGTTTTCTTGGCGTGCAGCTGAGCACTCCTTCTTCGGTGTGTACAGCACCGATCCGTCCAGAGTCCCCAGAAGTCTTGGTTAGCCTCGCCGGGGCTGGGTTATGCCCACTGCTCTCGGGTGGGGGCTGGGCCGGTCCGCAGCCCACAGCTGCCCAGCTCCACCTGGCCGGCTGCCTCTCTGCCGACTCTGCACCGCCCTTTGTTCTGTGCGCGGGCCTTGGGGGGGGGGGCTCTTCCTGGGGGGTTAGGTCCCTCGGGCTGCTCCGTTCCCTGAGTGTGCGGCCCGCCCCTCCCTGAGCAGGAGCAGTCCTCTTTGGCTAGTGGGGGGTGGGGCACCCGTGCCCCTGTTCCGCTGTGCCTTGTAGCCAGAGACGTACCTTGCAGGGCTTAACTGTTAATCTGCTTTTACTCCCAGCTATATTGCTCTCCAAGATTCACCGCAGATCTGCCAGAGAGAATGCTCCCTGGTATTCGGAAACCTTTCTCCTCTTTTTTTCCTCTTTATTCCAGACTCCCCTTCCGGGACGGAACCCGTCCCCAGCTCTTTGTCCCTCCCTTTACTCTTTTTTCTTTTCTTTCTTTTGTCCTACCTCCTCATGTCGGCAATGGGTCGCCCCTCCAGATGCCCGATGTCCTCTGCCAGCATTCAGATCCTGTTTTATGGAGTTTGCTCGGCCTTTAAAAGTTCTTTTGGTGTATTTATTGGGGAGAGAGTGTTCTCCCCGTCCTATTCCTCCGCCATCTTAGTTCCTCCTGAAAATCACTTTTTGAATGCTGAGTGTTAAGCTAGCTTTTTCACTCTTCTCTTTCACTTTCATCAAGAGGCTCTTTAGTTCTTTCCTTTCTGCCATAAGGGTGGTATTATCTGCATATCTGAAGTTATTGATATTTCTCCCAACAATCTTGATTCCAGCTTTTGCTTCATCCAGCCCAGGATTTTGCATGATGTAATTGGCATGTAAATTAAATAAGTAAGGTGACAATATACAGCCTTGATGGACTCTTTTCCCAATTTGGAACCAGTCTGTTGTTCTATGTCCTGTTCTAAATGTAGCTTCTTGACCTGCATACAGATTTATCAGGAGGCAGGTAAGGTGGTTTTGTATTTCCACCTAATTAAGGATATTCCACAGTTTGTTCTGATCGACACAGTCAAAGCCTCTAGTGTGTTCACTGAAGCAGAAGTAGATGTTTTTATGGAATTTTCTTGATAAGATCCTGTGGATGTTGGCAATTTGATCTCTGGTTCCTCTGCCTTTTCTATATCCATCTTGAACGTTTGGAAGTTCTAGGTTCATGTACTGTTGAAAACTAGCTTGCAGAATTTTCAGCATTACTTTTCTAGTGTGTGAGATGATTACAATTGTGTGGTAATTTGAATATTCTTTCGCATCGCCTGTCTTTGGGATTGGAATGAAAACTGAACTTCTCAGTTCTGTGGGCACTGCTGAGCTTTCCAAATTTGCTGGCATATTGAGTGAAGCACTATAACAGCATCATCTTTTAGGATTTGAAATAGCTCAGGGGGAATTCCATCACCTCCATTAGCTTTGTTTGTAGTGATGCTTTGTAAGGCCCACTTGACTTCAGACTCCAGGGTGTCTTATTCTTGGTGAGTGATCACACCATTGTGGTTATCTTGGTCATTAAGATATTTTTATATAGCTCTTCTGTGTTTTCTTGCTACCTTTTCTTAATATCTTCTACTTCTGTTAAGTCCTTACAATTTCTGTCCTTGTTGTGCCCATCTCTGTATGAAATGTTCCCTTGGTATTTTTAATCTTCTTGAAGAGGTCTCTAGTTTTTCCCATTCTATTGTTTTCCTCTATTTCTTTGCACTGATCACTGAGGAAGATTTTCTTATCTCTCTTTACTAGTCTTTACAACTCTGCATTCAAATGGATATATCTTTCCTTTCTTCCTTTGCTTTTGCTTCTCTTCTTTTCTCGGCTATTTTTAAGGTCTTCTCAGACAACCATTTTGTGTTTTTGCATTTCGTTTTCTTCAGAATGGTTATGATCACTGCCTCCTGTACAATGTAAAAAACCTATGACCATAGTTCTTCAGCCACTCTATCAGATCTAATCCCTTGAATCTATCACTTCCACTGTATAATCTTAAGGAATTTGATTTAGGTCATAACCGAATGGTCTAGTGGTTTCCCCTACTTTCTTCAATTTCAGTCTGAATTTGGCAATAAGGAGTTCATGATCTGAGTCACAGTCAGCTCCTGGTCCTGTGTTTACTGACTGTATAGAACGTCTCCATCTTTGGCTGCAAAGAATATAGTCAATCTGATTTCGGTATTGACCATCTGGTGATGTCCATGTGTAGAGTCATCTCTTGTGTTGTTGGAAGTGTGTGTTTGCTATCACCAGTATATTCTCTGGGCAAAACTCTGTTAGCCTTTGCCCTGCTTCATTTTGTACTCTGAGTCCAAACTTGCCTGTTACTCCAGGTATCTCTTGACTTCCTACTTTTACATTCTAGTCTCCCATGATGAAAAGGACATTCTTTTTTTGGTGTCAGTTCAAGCCTGAGATCCATGATAATTTTAGTTTTCCAATCTGTAATGCTGCATTAACACACAGCAACAATATTAGCTTCTTTCTCAACTCATTGAATTAATAACTTGTCCACTACTCATCTTTATTCTAAGTGTACTCTTTACAAAACCCAGAACTATCTATTGTTTGTTTCAATTTACCTGTTTCAGGTGTGACACTTCAGAAATTGTCTCTCATCCACCTTGACCTATTTTTGACTGTAGCTATAAGGACTACTTTAAAGACTGTCCTTAGCAATAATTTACTGAGAATGTTCTGTGTGCCAAACACCATGCTAGATACTGAAAATATAAGGCAAACATGACCCATACAGTTCCTGAGCAACTATAATTTAGAGAAAGATACAGATAAGTTCCCACAAAAGTGTAATGTTGTCAAGAATTGCACCTGATATAGACGATAAAGGGAACAGAATATGGTATTTAACTAAACCACTGAGAAGGGGATGAAGAAATCTTGGCAGTTTTGAAAGCTTCCTAGTGGAAATGACAGCTAAGTGAGGCTTGAAGTATGAATAGTAATTAGCCAGATGGAATAAGTCATAAAAAATACATATACACAGGAAATAATATGCCTGAATGCCTGGAAGTAATAGAAAACATGAGATGATAGAGGAACTGAATATAATTTTATGTGCTATAGCATTGTGTGTGTGTTTATGTGTATGCATGTATAAAGCCTACCCAGGGAAATACAAAGGTAAATGGAGACCAAATCAAATTATTTGTTTATAAAAATCACCTTTTGACATTGAAACAAAATGTCTGATTGCTCATATGGTACACATCACAAATCTTTCTTCCTGAAATCATAACTACCACATTGAGTCTTGTTCCTTAATACCAGGATTCTAAGAGAGCCCCATTCTCACTTCCTACCGAAGGGAAAGCTTGAAAAACTGAACACTGTAATGTTCATGTAAAAAGAAAGTAAAGCAGAAAATTGGCAAGTACCTTCTGTTAACATCAGAGAAGGCAATGGCAACCCACTCCGGTACTCTTGCCTGGAAAATCCCATTGACAGAGGAGCCTGGTAGGCTGCAGTCCATTGGGTCGCTAAGAGTCAGACACAGAGGAGCGACTTCACTTTCACTTTTCACTTTCATGCATTGGAGAAGGAAATGGCAACCCACTCCAGTGTTCTTTCCTGGAGAGTCCCAGGATCAGGGGAGCCTGGTGGGCTGCCATCTATGGTGTCACACAGAGTCGGACACAACTGAAGCAACTTAGCAGCAGCAGCAGCTCTGTTAACATATTATCTGCTCCCTGTGCATTACTAACGTGATTTCTCCGAGCAGCAGATATTAAGGATAAAAAATGTTTTTTCAGGGTTTACTATCAAATCAAATCATAGATTCAATTTCCAACAAGTTCAAGAAGTATTAATAGAATGTTCTGCTAAGCAAAATTAATTCTAGCAAAACATATGCCCGTAATACATTAGAAATCATATATAAGGCATCTGTTGTTGACTTATTTATTAGAAAATCACCTTCATTTACCATTACAGTGAGTTGAGTTATAGAACTAAATAAATGTTTTCGACATTCTCTTCTGGGCCTCCTTTATAAACTGCCTTGTTTGTGGTGGGAATAGTCAGTCTTATCTGTTTGGATCTACTTCCATCTAAGATGACTACTCATTTTGAATTTACATGTTCAAATAAGTAAATTTTCTTCTTTCCACGATCCTGAAAAAGTCACATTTTAAAAATCTTTCATCTATTTCTTGCATTCTGGAAAATGGTGGAAATTAATAGGCCAAATTATTTTAAGTGTTTGTTTTGAGTTACTGCTGTTTTTTGAGAACAATAGACTACTTAGTAAAATTCTTAAAAAGGTAACACTGCTTTTCAAGGAGCAGTGTAACTATTCAGTTCAATAATTTACTGTAGAAGCATACAATGTTGGTTAAGTAAAGTTTACATATAGTATTTAATTAGTCCCCCAGGCAAATTCAAGGTATGGATTTTACTGATATAAATTTATTTCACTTAACTCTACATGATCATTAGGGTCTTAAATATTAATTATTCCATTTTTAAACACTGTGTTGAAGTAGAGTTTAAGTAATATTGGTGGCTAAAATGAAAGATTTTTTTTATTGATTTTTCAGAATTTTTAGCTTCTGAAATACAGAAACACATAGAGAATATTTAAAAAAATCCAAACCTTGTCGAAGCCCACCAGCTAATGCACCCCTCCTGAAAAACATTAATAATTCATGGCCAATGAAGGCCTATCTTTTGTAGTTGGCCTCCCTGCTCTGATTCTTTATTTCTTATATTCTCTTCACTGGGGTAGCTTTTATGCAGAGGAGAAAAAAAATCTGTTCTCTAAAACAGTGCTCAGTATTTTAAGTCTCCCTGAAGATTTACAAATACCCATGGTTTTAGAAAGAGATCAGAGATCACTTCCCAAAGTACTCACCAGACCAGTAATTTAAGTAAAACACTTTCCTCCTCTATAATGGCTGGGAGGCAGTGCACTGTGGTAGGAAAGCACTAGGCTAGTTGTCAAGGGACAAGAGATCTTATTTCAGGTCAAGAATAGTAGAGTTTGCTTCTTTGCCTCAATACTTTTTTCTGTCTTTATCCTCATGGGTTTTATTGGTGGAGGAGAATATTTTTAGCTGGTCAAAACAGATTCAAAAAGTTTAGTAGGAATATCTGCAAGTATTATAATTTCCATATAGGTAAATTTGAACAAATAGATGCTGAGAGTTTTAATCTTGTCCTGATTAATTTTAAGGTGTTCAGGATAACTGTTTTCTACTGCTCTGAGGCATTCGTTACAGGGTTAGCTTTTCGAGCCTAAATCACCCATAGACATATGAGGGCTGTGGTTGACAACTGAACTAAGTACTTTTATTTGTAAATGATTAAAGTATATTCTTTTTGAGTTAAATAAAGAAGAGATTTACTGAAGAGACCTTTTAAAAATCACTCAACTGATGGTTGAGGGGCAAGCTCAAAAAACGGACAAAAGTACAGAAACACAAAAGTCTTGTCACAAAACCAGTCCACTGAGGAAACCTATGTGACTAAGAGAGACTAAAAGTTCAGACTGTACAACTGTCACTCCTTTTCCTAGAAACTGGATGTTGTGGCCACCACTGCTGCATCTTCCTCAATCCATTCTTTCTACTTATCTCATCACTAGCTCCCAATTTGGAGTCCTAAACAGATAAGGGTGAGTATAATCATCTCAGTGATGCTTGAAGGGCTCCTGCTGAAATGATGATGCCTAAAAACCATGATGAAGCACAAGCTGGAATCAAGATAGCTGGGAGAAATAACAATAACTTCAGATATGCAGATGACACCACACTCATGGCAGAAAGTGGAGAAGACCTTAAGAAACTCTTGATGAAAGTGAAGAGGAGAGTGAAAAAGCTGGCTTAAAGCTCAACATTCAGAAAACTAAGATCATGGCATCCTGGTCCCATCACTTCATGGCAAATAGATGGGGAAACAGTGGAAACAGTTGCTGACTTTATTTTTCTGGGCTCCAAAAATCACTGCAGATGGTGACTGCAGCCATGCAATTAAAAGATGTTTATACCTTGGAAGGAAAGTTATGACCAACCTAGACAGAATATTAAAAAGCAGAGACATTACTTTGTCAACAAAGGTCCATTTAGTCAAGGTTATGGTTTTTCCAGTAGTCATGTATGTATGTGAGAGTTCGACTCTAAAGAAAGCTGAACGCTGAAGAATTGATGCTTTTGAACTGTGGTGTTGGAGAAGACTCTTGAGAGTCCCTTGGAATGCAAGGAGATCCAACCAGTCCATCCTAAAGGAGATCAGTTCTGGGTATTCATTGGTAGGGATATTTGAAGCTGAAGCTCCAATACTTTGGCCACCTGATTCAAAGAGCTGACTCATTTGAAAAGACCCTGATGCTGGGAAAGATTGAAGGCAGGAGGAGAAGGGGAAGACAGAGGATGAGATGGTTGGATGGCATCACTGACTCAATGGACATGGGTTTGGGTGGACTCTGGGAGTTGGTGATGGACAGGGAGGCCTGGTGTGCTGCAGTTCATGGGGTCGCAAGAGTCAGATATGACTAAGCGACTGAACTGAACTGAAAAACCATGAAGTGACATGTTCTCTCTATAAATCAACAGTCCTATTTGCATGATTATCATCTAAAAATACATTTTGTCTTTAATTGTGAGCTGCTAGTGACACATTAGGGTCCAGACTACGAAGACATTGAAATGAAATAGTTTGTAAGTTACTGAACAGCATTTACATTATAGGCTGATATGTAATTTATATAACAAATATCCAAAAACATGTAAGTTCTATAAAGAAATTTGTTATAAATGTACAATAGGAATGATACTTTTTTTAATCTCAATAAAAGTAATAATTCCATGAGCTGAAACATTCTTGGAAAATACCATTTTTTCTTTTTCCATGTTGAATAGGTAAGAATGTTATTTTGTCTTGCTCTCTTATTAATATCTGCCATAATAACAAGCCATTTTAATATATTGTAGGGTTAAATATTACAAGAGATGTATTACTATATAATTCTAACATTCACTTATATAGTGAAATACCTAAGTATTTTCTAAAGTAAAAAAAAAAGAAATATTTGACAAAAGGCAAAGTCTGAGTTTAACTCAAATTAAAAGAAAATGAGCAGATGTAGAAATAAAACCACAGTAATAGAAAAAAACCCTGATATTTTAAGAAATATTGGAATTTAATATCACATTAAACTTTGGCAAGCTACAACTAGGAATTTCAAAAAAATAAAATCAATTATTGGTATATAAAAGTGGTACTATTTTTTTATATATTCAAAATTGCAATATCATAATTCATCTCTTATTTAAAATTGACTAAGCTGAGAAAAAGGAAAATATCCTCCAACACATGCCTTTGAGTTGGGCTTTGACAGATTGGATTCTATTTGTATGTCAGAAATGATTTTATTGTGTGACCTTGAACAAGTTGCTTAGGTTCACTGTCTCATAATTTTCCATAAGCATAATGAGTTTATTATTACTTATTCCTCCATTCTGAAGATTGATTGAAGTGCTCTTTCAGAAAAATGATGTATATTAATCTCATTAGTGTTATTTTTAACATTTCATGTCTTCTTCCTAGGATACTTGTGTGAAAATACTTCCACAAGGCTTTCAAAGAAAAATCTACACTAATATCTGTGGTTATCATAAACGATAAGAATTGACTTTCACCTTGGAACTCATGTAATAAATAGTACAATCAATCACAAATTGTCTACACAGCAATTTTGCTCATTAAATTAAACAGCTCATTCCCCAAATTTAATGCTTCATAGAAATTGCTTTTCTGCCTAATCAATCCTGTCATCAACTGAGCAATTATTTTAGCCATGGATATACTAGATGTTGATCTGTCATGAACTTTAGGTTTCCTTCTGTAGATTATATATTGTAGTTTAAAAAAAATCTATATTTCTGCAATCATGTTTCTTTATAAAGAATCATTAACAGTCATGACTTGTCCATTTAATTGTTTGGAGAACTTTCAATAAAGCAACTTATTTAATGTTATTTTCCTTTACACAACAATAAAATATTGCCTCATTAACATTATAATATCAGTCTTAGAATATATTTTTAACATTAAACATTTTGAAAGCTACATGGCCTGTAGAAAGAGGGAGGCCAAAAGTTATCAACACTGAAGTTTGATGTTGGTAATGGGGACCCCTCTAAGCTCACCGATTATCACTTAAATTTATCTGAAACATTAATAGGTTAACAACGTTTACTTTTTCAGGACTCTTGACAATATTTATATAAAAATTAACTTGTTCTAGGTGGGAAAATGTTTCCTTTAAAATTCTAATTTTAAAATTTGAATTTTTCTGTATTTGCTAGATAGAGACTGAAGTGAAATTCAGTTTTATTCTTGAATTCTGAATATAATTAATGGTATTTAATGGCACTCATTTAATGATTTTTTTGGGGAGAGGCTATTACTCAGCTTTATTTCACTTATGTGTAGCGCATGATCTGAGAATAAATAATAACTGCTTCAGTGGAGAATGATGGATATATTTATAGGTTTGCTTACAATTTACATGTTCTAAAGTCACAAAGAACTAACTTTCTTTCTTTATAATTTACCTCTATTATTGCCACATTTTAACATTCCTAGCATGGCTGACAATTAGCATATTAAAGCAGGAGAAAATGAATTATATACCTTTTTAAAAAAATTAAAAATATTCACAATAGAACAAATTATCAATCACCACCCCTCTCAAATTTTGGATACTTCTATTTCATGAACACCTATTGCATCCTAGACATTCTATAAAAAATCATTTTATTTAATCCTCAAAGCAGCCAAGTATATTGTACAAAGAGCTTGTTTTGTTTGTTTGAGAAGAAGGAGGGAATTTGGCTAAATCACAAATCACATATGGCAGATAAGTGGCATTGATCAACTTAAACCTCAGAGCCATTTTACTCCAAACTCAAGGCTACTTTCAGTTCCCTCTATTATTGGAGGCTGGTAATCTCTGCAGCTTTACTAAGTCATTTGTCTTTTAAAATCAGGAGAAACACAAGAGAGGATAACTAAAAGAGAGCAAAGGAGTATGGATAGACCTAAACCGGATTATAAAAACTTGTATGTTAGTCTTAACACATTGACTAGGACCTTAGGACTGAACTAAACTGAAAGTCTGACCAGCATGTACAGTCTAAAAGTCTAGAGGCTTTGCACTTCAATGACTGCCAGTGTGTGTCCAGATAAACAACAGGGTAAAGAAAAGTGAGCAGTGTGTTCTGAATTTAGAGATCAGGGAAAATTACCCAGTGAACTACCTAGCAATTCCTATCTCATTTCCTATACAAATAACATTAAAATGAACAGGAAGAGAAACCTCATGTGTATGTGTGAAAAATAAGAAATATCATCTTGGTTAAAAGCATGGTCATTGGAGACACAAGTTACTGGAACACTAATTGAGTCCCATTGTGTCACAGTATTTACTCTTCTATATAATGAGGATAATAATACAAAAATTTGGAATTGGCAAGTACTAAATTAATTGTAGTTTATTTTTTTTTTCTCTTTCTGTCTTGGTGCTCCTAATTTCTTATGAGTTAAAAGTAAGTGACAAGTACAGTTCAAAAGTATGTGTAAGGAATGGGTGGGAGGGATATAGGTGACTGCAGCTGCTAAGTCGCTCCAGCCGTGTTCGACTCTGTGCGACCCCAGAAATGGCAGCCCACCAGGCTCCTCTGTCTCCGGGGTTCTCCAGGCAAGAACACTGGAGTGGGTTGCCATTTCCTTCTCCAATGCATGCCTGCTAAGTCGCTTCAGTCCTGTCCGACACTGTGCAACCCTATGGACAGTAGCCCACCAGGCTCCTCCATCCACAGGATTCTCTAGGCAAGAATACTAGAGTGGGTTGCCATTTCTGTCTCTAATATAGGTGACTAGTTGATGGTAAAAGAGTTTATGGACTTATTTTTGCTAAATAACAACCATAGTTAGCACCAGCAGGAAAGAGAACTCCTTATTTCTTGACTTCTAACAATAATAACATTTATGGCAGAGTTGTTGGGGGTTAAATGAGTAATGTAAAGTGTTGAACAATATTAATATTACTATTTTAATCATCATATTATTAACATTAAGACATACACTATAGGGTTGTTTGGAAATTCAAAGAGATAATATTAATAAATCTCTTAGCACAGTACCAGGTAATAATAATAATATTAACAATAAGTTACTTCTGACATATGTACACAGCCAGACTAACAGTGTCTCAACACACACCAGTTTCTCTGTGTTTAACGTTTTCATGTCTTCAAATCAGTATATTGCTATTGACTGGTTTCAAAACTTCCCCAATATTTCATGAAGCACTATCTGATAATTATGTTATGAGACTAAAATAATGAGAGTGTGTATCTAATGTTTAGCAAAGTGTTCCCAAAGTCTCCAAATTGGGAACATTTAGTTTATATGGATATAAAAATATATTTTTAACTCCATACTTGAAAATTCTATTTTCAAGTGAAATTGAATTTTTAGTTTTCAAATGGTGTTAGCATTAGTATTAGCTTCCAAAGTTCAAATTGACCAGGTGCTTGTTCTTAGTTGTAGCTGCCAAGCTGGTTCTCTGTTGCCTTCTTGCATTTCTTCATTAAATGGAGTATAATCTACAAAATATTGAGTTGCTATGCCATAAACCTGAGACTAATAGAATATTGTCCATTCACTATACTTAAATAAAATAAATTAATAGGATGGGAGTAAGGTGAAAGTATACCAACTACAATCTCTATGGGAACTATAGAGGTTTACTATCTGAATCTTCCTTTAAGAAGGGAAGTGCCATCAGTTATTAGTTTCCAACTATAGTGCCTTCAAGATCCTCTTCAGTTTGAGCTGGGGTTATACCATCCAGAGGCAGCCTCAGTCAACACCTGAGAAAAACAGGGATCCTTCATGGGAAACTTTTACTTGGGAGTTCTGCCAGGAGCCATCAGGATGCCCCCTCACTGGATGACAAGGTCACACTTGGATGACAAGGTCACCGAGACTGAGAAGGAAACTGCAAAGAGGATTTTCCTTCAGGGCATCCCAAGGCCAGGCCCCTCCTGGTATTTTTCTTGGGAAGTTCTGTTTATGCTCATCTGTTTATGTTTTAGCTCATCTCAGGTCAGTCCCAGTTAGAAAGAATTCATCCTGAGATAATTCCCTTAGACCTTATTTCCCTAAGTGGATTGGGGAAGGCAGATTCCCTTCCCCCAGGACAAAGGAGGAATAAGGGACATTTAAATAAATTACTACACCTCCTACTCCTTACTGGAGAGTTTACCAAGAGTTCTCTGGGGGTTATGGCAAGGCCACCACCAGAAGGGCTTGTACTTGGGTCACCTTTCCACATCCCACTCTCCCGACCACTCCACAGAGAAGGCTCCCTTCCTTGAAGAGACTAGGGTGGAATGGGACTTAGGAATGCTCATAACTGTGGCCAGCATAGTTGAAGACATTGATTGCTTTAGGATAGTGTAGACATAGGAATTCATTAAAGTAGTTATGTAAGGTTAATAGGGTTTTATTGCTAAAGCAATGCTACTAGACTGTCTCATTGTCCTCTTTCCTCCTAAGAACTGGAGTGTCAGAACAGAATGAGACAGGTAGTGGTTGAGGTTACTAGAATAAAAACAGTTTCAAGCTTAGCCCTTCCCTCAAGGCTCTACACAGCTGCACCTGATAAGAGAAAACTGTAACCCTTCTGCTTAGATTGATGTACTTATCATGATTGATTGAAGTATGCTGAAGACAATAAAACAATAAACATACTATTGTTAAATCTGTTAAATTCAACTTCTGCAAGGGGAATGTTTCAATGATAGATTGGGGAATGAGCTCAGTTCTTCTCCGACACCACTCATCCCTCAAGACCCTTGGACCCGCCGGGGCTGGACCCCAGCAGAGTTCCCCATTGGGTTGGCCAACACTTCCTCAGATCGGCATCATGATCCAGTTCATAGTCTAAAGCTCTCCCTGCTCAATTCTGCTCTTCTAGCATTCCCTCTCAGGTCTGCATCAAAATCTGGAGGCTTTCTCTGCTTAACTCAGCTTTTCCCCTCTTTTACATTTTTCCCCTGCAATGATTTATAGTAAGTCACTTGTATTCCAAGTTCCTTCTCAAAGTCTGCTTCTGAGAGGACCAGTCAATATGCCTTCTCTGTCCAGTCATTATTCCAAGGGTTTAACACTCAGTTCGTATCCCCATATTCAAAGGCAATGTTGTTTTGACCCCATTTATTACAGGGGTTTCCCTGTAATTTATTATAGGGGCTTCCCTGGTCACTCAGCTGGTAAAGAGTCTGCCTGGAGAATGAAGGAGACCTGAAGGAGACCCGGGTTTGATCCCTGGGTCAGGAAGCTCCCCTGGAGAAGGAACTAGCAACCCACTCCAGTGTTCTTGCCTGGAAAATCCCATGGGTTGAAGAGCCTGGCAGAATACAGTCCATGGGGTCGAAAAGAGTTGGACATGACTGAGTGACTTCACTTTCACTTATACAGGTGCTCTTCTGCTCATTGTTCTCCAGGCAAGCAAGCCCCCTTGGCTTTTCTTCAAACAATTAAAGTCATTCCTGCTGCAGAACTTCACCTACCCTTTGATTGGAAAGCTCTTATGTTCTTAGCTAAGATTTGTGTCATATGGTGCCTTTTTATAGTTCAGGTCTCTGATCAAATATCACATTCTTTAGTTTTGTCTAGATCATTTTTTAAAAAACATGCTCCTTCACTCCATCATCAATAAATGTATTTCTTCAGTCTTTAAAATATCATTAGTATCTAAAATGTTATTACTAACATGTTTGTTTATTGAATGTCTTGCTCCCAAGAGATTAGTCTTTGCCTCTTTTGTCTACTACTGCCTCTCTAGAGTTTTGGAGAATGTTTGACAGAAGCAAGTTAGGTCAGTCATATTTACTAATTTAACAACTAAATGAATCATTTTCAGCTTTGAGACTTAATTTCAATAACAACAACAAAAACTATGTGTCTAAGAGAAGCTGTATAATGCCTCTAAGGTGAGGTGGTTTTTTTCTATTTACTAAGAACAATTATAACTACCTCACAGCAAATTATGATAATTACATACAATTAAATGAAAGTGAAATATATTTGATGCTCAGTAGGCTCTCAAAGTAGAGAAAACCACTAGGCCATTCAGGCATGCTATAATTAAAATATTTATGATTATACAGTGGAAGTGGCAAATATAGATTCAAGGGATTAGATCTGATAGACAGTGTACCTGAAGAACTATGGATGCAGGTTTGTAACACTGTACATGACTCAGTGACTAAAAGTATCCCCCAAAAAAGAAATGCAAGAAGACAAAATGGTTGTTTGAGAGGGCCTCACAAATAGCTGGGAAAAGAAGAGAAGTGAAAGGCAAAGGAAAAAGGGAAAGAATGCAGAGTTTCAAAGAATAGCAAGGAGAGATCAAAAAGCCTTTTTAAGTGAACAAAGCAAAGAAGTAGAGGAAAACAATAGAATGGGGAAGACTAGAGATCACTTCAAGAAAATTAGAGATACCAAGAGAATATTTCTTGCAAAGATGGGTACAATAAAGGGCAGAAAACAAAAGGACCTAACACAAGCAGAAGAGATTAAGAAGAGGTGGCAAGAAAATGCAGAAGAACTGTACAAAAAAAGGTATTAATGACCCAGATAGCCACGATGGTGTGGTTACTCATCTAGAACCAGATATACTGGAGTGTGAAGTCAAGTAGGGCTTAGGAAGCATCACTACAAACAAAGCTAGTGGAGGTGATGGATCTCCAGCTGAGCAATTTCAAATCCTAAAATATGATCCCGTTAAAGGGCTGCACTCCATATGCCAGCAAATTAGGAAAACTCAGCACTGGCCACAGGACTTGAAAAGGTCAGTATTCATTCCAATCCCAAAGAAGGGCAATGCCAGAGAATGCTCAAACTACTGTACGCTAGCGCTCATTACACATACCTGCAAGGCAATGCTCAAAATCCTTCAAGCTAGGCTTCAATAGTACATGAACCAACTTTCAGATGTACAAGCTGGGTTTAGAAAAGGCAAATGAATCAGGGATCAAACTGCCAACATCTGTAGAATCATAGAAAAAGCAAGAGAATTTCAGAAAAACACCTAATTCTGCTTCATTGACTGCACTAAAGCTTTTGACTGTGTGGATCACAACAAACTGTGGAAAATTCTGAAAGAGAGGGGAATACCAGACCACTTTACATGCCTTATGAGAAACCTGTATGCAGGTCAAGAAGCAATTGTTAGAACTATACATGTGACAGTGGACTGGTTCTAAATTGGGAAAGGAGTAAGTCAAGGCATTCTATTGTCAAACTGCTTATTTAACTCTTATGCAGAGTATATCATGTTAAATGCTGGGATGGATGAAGCACAAGCTGGAATCAAGATTGCTGAGAGCAGTATCAACAATCACGATATGCAGATGACATCACCCTAATGGCAGAAAGTGAAGAGGAACTAAAGAGCCTCTTGAATGTGAAAGAGGAAAGTGAAAAACTTGGCTTGAAACTCAACAGTCAAGAAACTAAGATCATGGCATCAGGTCTCAGCAATCTACGGCAAATAGGAAACAGTGACAGACTTTATTTACTTGGGCTCCAAAATCTCTGCAGATGGTAACTGCAACCATGAAATTAAAAAGACACTTGCTTCTTGGAAGGAAAACTATGACAAAGCTAGACAGCATATTAGAAAGCAGAGACCTCATTTTGCTGACAAATGTCAATCTAGTCAAAGCTATGATTTTTCTAATAGTCATATAAGGATGTGAGACTTGGACCATAACGAAGGCTGAGTCTGAAGAATTGATGCTTTTGAACTGTGGTGCTGGAGAAGACTCTTGAGAGTCCCTTGGACTGCAAGGAGGTCAAACCAGTCAATACTAAAGGAAATCAACCCCAAATAGGATGACTGAAGCTGAAGCTGAATTCTTTGGCCACCTGATGTGAAGAGCCAACTCATTCAAAAATATTCTGATGCTGGGAAAGATTAAGAGCAGGAGGAAAAGGGGGCAACAGAGAATGAGATGGTTAGATGCTATCTTCAACTTAAGGGACATGACTTTGAACATACACTAGGAGATACTGAAGAAGAGGGAAGCCTCCCACATTGCAGTCCATGGGGTAGCAAAGAGTTGGATACGACTGAGCGACTGAACAACAACAGAACTTCAATAAGTGCTTGTTGCTGTGGTCATATAAAATAGTTATTTAATAAAACAATTCAATGAAGCACACAATTTATTAAATACACATTTACATACAAATGTTAAAAGTGAAGAAATTAAGGCTAAAAGAAGGCAGTTAGTTATTGATGGTTATAAAGTCAAAAGTGATTACATCTCAAAATCTTAAACCTATGTTTCTAACCTGAATCTCTTAACTTGTGACTATGCCAAAGCCTTTGACTGTGTGGATCACAATAAGCTGGAAAATTCTGAAAGAGATGGGAATACCAGACCACCTGACCTGCCTCTTGAGAAACCTGTGTGCAGGTCAGGAAGCAACAGTTATAACTGGACATGGAACAACAGACTGGTTCCAAATAGGAAAAGGAGTATGTCAAGGCTGTATACTGTCACCCTGCTTATTTAAGTTATATGCAGAGTACATCATGAGAAACGCTGGGCTGGAGGAAGCACAAGCTGGAATCATGACCACTGGGAGAAATATCAATAACCTCAGCTATGCAGATGACAGACACCAACATTATGGCAGAAAGCAAAGAACTAAAGAGCCTCTTGATGAAAGTGAAAGAGGAGAGTGAAAAAGTTGGCTTAAAGCTCAACATCCAGAAAACTAAGATCATGGCATTTGGTCCCATTACTTCATGGCAAATTGATGGGAAAATAGTGGAAACAGTAGCAGACTTTACTTTGGGAGGGGCTCCAAAATCACTGCAGATGGTGATTGCAGCCATGAAATTAAAAGATGCTTACTCCTTGGAAGGAAAGTTATAACCAAAAAAGATAGCATATTAAAGAGAAGAGACATTACTTTGTCAACAAAGGCCTGTCTAGTCAAGATTATGGTTTTTCCAGTAGTCATGTATGGATGTGAGAGTTGGACTATAAAGAAAGCTGAGCACTGAAGAATTGATGCTTTTGAAATGTGGTGTTGGAGAAGACTCTTGAGAGTCCCTTGGACTTCAAGGAGATCCAACCAGTCCATCCTAAAGGAGATCAGTCCTGGGTGTTCATGGGAAGGACTGATGTTTGAAGCTGAAACTCTAATACTTTGGCCACCTGATTCGAAGAGCTCACTAATTTAAAAAAGACCCAGATGCTGTGAAAGATTGAGGGTAGGAGAAGGGGACGACAGAGGATGAGACAGTTGGATGGCATTACTCACTCAATGGGCATGAGTTTGGGTGAACTCCGGGAGTTGGTGATGGACAGGGAGGCCTGGCGTTCTGCGGTTCATGGTGTCACAGAGAGTCAGACAAAACTGAGCAACTGAACTGAACTGAACTGAACTGAAGGTACAGGGGTGACTAGAGACTACCCACAAAATGGAAGCTGCAGTAGATTGTACAAATGACTATTGAACTCTGTTAAACTCTAAGTTCATTTCACTTTGAACAGCCAGTGGTCATTAGGCAGAATGGAATTTAAAGTGATCACATAGAGATCAGAGGTAGTGTATAACCTGATACACATCTCTTGAGCCTCCCAGTCTGCCAAGAATTTTTAAAAACTCCTTTGATTTTGTAGCTACTATGTTATTAAATATCTTTTGGTAAATTGAAGAGAAAAATAATGTAGACTATATATATGTTTAAAAATTTTAAATGTCACTGTAACTACTAGAGAGAGCAATTGTAATTTAGCAAAATCCGACTGCATTTTTCAAGTCTGGGGATCAGACAGAGAGAAGTTGAAGAGAGAAAATGATTTATTTGTGTCTTCCCTAAAAGTAGAATTTTCTCTTCCCATATCCTATTCTGATCCTTCTACCATTCTACTTTACAATGCATATCATCATGTTTTATTACCCATTTAACACATAAGTAATTGTATGATGATGATAATGATACCATGGCTTTCCCTCTCTTTTCTCAGGGAGCTCTGCAGATAAATTATAAGCGATCGATTCCTGTTGAAGTGAATAGATGGCCTAGTTTTGCTGCAATATTCAAGTTCTTTTCCCTTGCAGTCAATTCCCAGTGTCCCAGTGATTTATCTACCTTTGCTAAATTTTGTGTTCATGTTCTTTTTACCAGTGGCATGGAATTTTAATTAGCTTTTGATAAAATGTATTAGGGTACTTTTTAAACTAGGAATGGAGAAAACCTACATTTTTTCCTACCTCTACATGTCAAGATTTCTGCAAACTAGTAGAAGCTAAAAGGCATTAATAGTTTGTGCATTTTAAACTAAAGATACATAGGGCTCAATGTGTGGTAGTCCCTTGGTTATATCCTGTGAAATCCTAAGCTCCATTAGGTTTCTCAGTGTAACACAGTGTGCCGAGGAACACCCGAATGTCTTTTTATTATTATTTTTGCCAATTTATTTAAAAATAATTTGAAAGAGAAAATTTTGCAAAAACTTGTAAGAAATAACTGAATATTTTCTGCAGATGTATTAATTTTTAACTTTCTCACACTTGCTTTATAATCCTCTTTATAAAACCTACAGTAGCTTTATAAACCCATAATACTTCACATGCATTTCCTAAAACCAAAATTGTTCAATTACATATACAGCAATGTCTTATATTTTCTTTAGTGCCATTAAAAATACAACTAGTAATTTTTTAAAGATTTTTTTTGTGGACCATTTATAAAGTCTTTATCTAATTTGTTAAAATATTTTTTCTATTTTTTTTTGCCATAGGTTATGGGATCTTAGCTCCTTGAAGAGGGATCAATCGAACCTAGACCCCCTGCATTGGAAGGTGAAGTCTTAACTGGACCTCTAGGGAAGTCCCACAACTAGTAATTTTATAGAATATTCATGAACCTTCATTTTGCTGATGTTTCTCTATGAGCAGATTCAAGTTGTGCACTTGGGGCTTGAATACTACATAAATAATGTATCTCTTTCAGAGTCTCACATCTGGTAGCATATAATCTTTATCTCTTATTCAAGATGCTAATTTTGATTGCTTGGTGTATTAATTATCTATTGTTATAGAACAATGCATGCATGCTGAGTTGCTGCAGTGCAACCTTGTGGACTGTAGCCTGCCAGGCTCCTCTGTCCATGGGATTCTCCAGGCAAGAATACTGGATTGGGCTGCCAAGACTTGCTCCAGGGGATCTTCCCAACCCAGAGATTGAGCCCACGTCTCTTACATCTCCTGCATTGGCAGGCAAGTTCTTTACCACTAGTGTCACCTGGGAAGCCCCATTGTAGAACAGTAGGGCCATAAAATTAACATCTTAAAGTACACACATTTATGGTATGACAGTTACATTGGATTTGCAGTTTGGACTCAACAAGGGTCTTCTGCTTCTGAATCTTTGCCATAATCAAGATGTGAATTGAGGCTGTAATATCATTTCAAGGATCAGCTGCAAAAGGATCTCCTTCAAATCTCACCTGGTTATTAGCAGAATTCAGAACCTTGCAGGGTATAGGACTGAGGTCCTCAATTTCTTGCTGGCTATTGGTTTGAGGTTTCCTTCAGTTCCACAGAGCTCTCAATAGGAAGTTTACAGAAGCATCTTGATCAAAGTTAGCAAGGGAAAGAGTTTACTAGCAAGATGAGTTATAGCCTTATCTAAAGATCTCTTATAGGTGATATCCCATAATTGTTGTTGTGTTCTATTGATTTTAATAGCAGTTTCTATACACACCTTAACAAATAGGCTTAGACACATCATGACTATCAGAAGAGTATAATGGGTAGCCATTTAAGAGTCTGTCCAATACTGTAAGACTTGCTGTGGTATTTTTTGATTCCTTCACCACTTAGCATTTTTCCTTTTGTCATTAATGAATTTATGGGGTGGGGTATCAGAGACTGTATAAGACATTCTCCGCCAATTCCGCCAATCTACTGTTTTAGTCAAAAAAAAGAGTCCAAAATGCAGTACTTTGATGCAATCTCAAAAAGGACAGAAAGATCTCTGTTTATTTCCAAGGCAAACCATTAAATATCACAGTAATCCAAGTCGATGCCCCAATCAATAATGCTAAAGAAGCTGAATATGAACAGTTCTATGAAGACCAACAAGACCTTCTAGACTAACACTCAAAAAAGATGTCCTTCTCATAATAGGGGACTGGAATGCAAAAGTAGGAAGTCAAGAGACACCTGGAGTAACAGGCAAATTGTGCCTTGGAGTACAGAATGAAGCAGGGCAAAGGCTAACAGAGTTTTGCCAAGAGAACACACTGGTCATAGCAAATACTTATCTCCCAACAACGCAAGAGAACACTCTACACATGGACATCACCAGATGGTCAATACCGAAATCAGACTGATTATACTCTTTGCAGCCAAAGATGGAGAAGCTCTATATAGTCAGCAAAAACAAGATCAGGAGCTGACTGTGGCTTAGATCATGAACTTCTTGCTTCAAATTTCAGACTTAAACTGAAGAAAGTAGGGCAAACCACTAGACCATTCAGGTATGACCTAAATTAAATCCCTTACACCAATACAGCAGAAGTGACAAATAGATTCAAGGGATTAGATCTGATAGACAGAGTGCCTGAAGCAATATGGACTGAGCTTTGTGACACTGTACAGGAGGCAGTGATCAAGACCATCCAAAGAAAAAGAAATGCAAAAAATAAAAATGGTTGTCTGAGGAGACAGAAGCAAAAGGCCACAGAGAAAAGGAAAGATAGAAGCATTTGAATTCAGAGTTCCAAAGAATAGCAAGGAGAATTAAGAAAGCCTTCCTCCGTGATCAATGCAAAGAAATAGAGGAAAACAATAGAATGGGAAAGGCTAAAAATCTCTTAAAGAAAACTAGAGATACCAAGGGAACATTTCATGCAAAGATGGCATAATAAAGGACAGAAATTGTAAGGACCTAACAGAAGCAGAAGATATTAAAAAGAGGTGGAAAAAATACATAGAATTATACAGAAAAGATCTTCACAACCCAGATAACCATGATGGTGTGATTACTGGACTAGAAACAGACATCCTAGAATGTGAAGTCAAGTGGGCCTTAGGAGGCATCACTACAAACAAAGCTAGTAAAGGTGATGAAATTCCAGTTGAGCTATTTCAAATCCTAAACGATGATGCTGTGAAAGTGGTGCACCCAATATGCCAGCAAATTTGGAAAACTCAGCAGTGGCCACAGGACTGGAAAGGTCAGTTTACATTCCAATCTCAAAAAAGGGAATGCCAAAGAATGCTCAAAGTACCTCACATTTGCACTCATCTCATATGCTATCAAAGTGATGCTCAAAATTCTCCAAGCCAGGCTTCAACAGTACGTGAACCGTGAACTTTCAGATGTTCAAGCTGGATTTAGAAAAGGCAGATAAACCAGAAATCAAATTGCCAACATCTGTTGTATCATCGAAAAAGCAAGAAAGTTCCATAAAAACACATACTTCTGCTTTATTGACTACGCCAAAGCCTTTGACTGTGTGGATCACAACAAACTCTGGAAAATTCTTCAAGAGATGGGAATACCAGACCACCTTACCTGTCATCTGAGAAACCTGTATGCAGGTCAAGAGGCATCACTTAGAACCAGACATGGAACAACAGATTGGTTCCAAATTGGGAAAGGAGTATATCAAGGCTGTATATTGTCACCTTGCTTATTTAACTTATATGCAGAGTACATCATGTGAAATGCAGGACTGCATGAAGCACAAGCTGTAATCAAGATTGCCAGGAGAAATATTGATAACCTCAGATATGCAGAAAGTGAAGAACCAAAGAGCCTCTTGATGAAAGTGAAAGAAGAGAGTGAAAAAGTTGGTTTAAAACTCAACATTCAGAAAACTAAGATCATGGCATCTGGTCCCATCACTTTGTGGTACATAGATAGGGAAGCAATGGAAAGAGTGACAGACTTTTTGGGCTCCAAAATCACTGCAGAGGTGACTGCAGCCATGAAATTAAAAGGCCCTTACTCTCTGGAAGAAAAGCGGAGACATTAGTTTGTCAACAAATGTCCACCCAGTGAAAACTATGGTTTCTCCAGTAGTCATGTATGGATGTGAGAGTTGAACTATAAAGAAAGCGGAGCACCAAAGAACTGATGTTTTTGAACTGCTGTTGGAGAAGACTCTTGAGAGTCCCCTGGACTTCAAGGAGATCCAACCAGTCCATCCTAAAGGAAGTCAGTCCTGAATATTCATTGGAAGGATTGATTGTTGAAGCTGAAACTCTAGTACTTTGGCTACCTGATGTGAAGAACTGACTCACTAGTAAATACCCTGATGGTGGGAAGGATTGAAGGCAGGAGGAGAAGGGGACAACATGGTATGAGATGGTTAGATTGCATCACTGACTCAATGGATATGAGTTTGCACAAGTTCCAGGAGTTGGTGATGGACAGGAAAGCCTAGCATCCTTCAGTCCATGGAGTTGGAAATAGTTGGACATTACTGAGTGACTGAATTGACTGATGGTTTCAGTAACCATCAGTGTTTTCTTCACCAGTATACAATTTACTACATTATTTCTAAAACAGTAATTTTCCAATTCACAGACTATTCTACTTTTGTTAGCATTCTATTATTAGAAAGGGCTTTATCACACATTTATGTACAATCAATGTCTATTTATATAAAATAGACATTGTATATATATAACATATATATAATATACAATATAAATGTCTTTTTATTTACAATGTCATTTTTCTGATTGCCTTTAATGTTTTCCTTTTATCTCTGATTTTCAGCCTTTTAATTATTATGTGCTTTGCTGTGGTTTTCTTTACCCCAAATTTATTGTGATTTCTTGTATTGCTTTAATCTGTCCATGTATATTTTCTTCACATTTGGAACAGTTTGAGCATTAGTTTTTCATTATGTCTTCTGTAGCAATTTCTAGCTTCAATAGCTCAAATAGACCATTGATATTGACATACAGCTTACTGAGGCTTTGTCTGTTGTTTTTAATTCCTTTGTTCTCTTACTATATTTGGAATATTTAAAAATTCATTGACATTTTCTACTGTTGTTTCAAACATACTATTTAATGTATCCAGTGTGTTTTCTTTCCCAGCTATTTATTTTTGATTTCCAGCATTCCACTTGACATCTTGATACATTTTTCTCATCATATTGTGTTTTCCTCTATGTTTACTCAACAAATGAAATGTGTTTATAATAGCTCTGAGCACTCAACCCCTCTACCCATACATTCAGTGGTCTTCCCATTCTGACAGGTAGGAATGAAAATTATTCTCTGTACACTGTGGGAGTATTTTAGTATGTTGCTCTCTAGTGATTCTTTCCTCTTTCTCACATAGTTTCCATTACACATGTGTGGATCAGTTTTCAGCCAAAGAGTTGAGGAGAATCTTTTTAGATCTCCCAAGATCTGTATGAAAATCTCTCTCAAAATAGCCTCTTTTACAAATACTAGCTACAGTGTCTTTTCCATATAATAATCTTTATCATCTCTATAGGTAAGACAATCGGTTCTCTTTAAGATAGCACTCCTTGCGCTGGGACCTTAAAACTCTTCACGTAGCACACTGGGGCATTCATGGAACTGAACGCACTTTTCTGTTCACAGTTCTGCTTTCTAAGGACAGAAAGTAAATCTGGTTCTTCTGACAAAATCATAACTACAAATCCTGTTATAATCTCTTTATATATGTGTATGTGTAGATACAAATATTCACTTAATGTTTTAATTTCTTTATTCATTAGTAATGGTCACTATTTATTGAACCAAGCATTTTTCTAACACTTCATAGACACTTTTAATCCTCTCACCATCCTGATCAGATATACACTGTTTTTTTTTCAGTTTTTAAAATTTATTTTTATTTTTAAAATGTATTTGTTTTTAATTGGAGGAAAACTGCTTTAGAATGTTGTTTCTTCCAGACATGGTACAGCATGATACAGCCATAGGTACATATGTGTCCCTTCCCTCTTGAACCTCTTGCCCATCTCCCACTTTATCCCATCCCTCTAGGTTGTCACAGAGCACAGAGTTGAGCTTCCTGAGTCATACAGCAAATTCCCACTGGCTACATATTTTATGTATGGTAATGTTTTACATATGGTGTATGTTTCAAAGCTACTCTTTCAATTTGTCCACCCTCTTCTTACTTCTGTGTGCACAAGTCTGTTCTCTATATCTAAGTCTCTATTGCTGCCCTACAAATAGGTTCATAAGTGCCATTTTTCTAGATCCTATATATATGCATTAATATACAATATTTGCTTTTCTCTGACTTACTTCACTCTATAAAACAGGTTCCAGATTCATCTACCTCACTAGAACTTACTCAAAATAATTCCCTTTTATGGCTGAATAATATTGCATAGTCACATATGGTTGTGAGAGCTAGACTGTAAAGAAGGCAGAGCACCAAAGAATTGATGCCTTCAAACTGTGGTGCTGGAGAATACTCCTGAAAGTCCCTTGGACAGCAAGGAGATAAAACCAGTCAATCAAAGGAAAATCAACCCTGAATATTCACTGGGAGGGCTGATGCTGAAGCTGAAGCTCCAGTATTTTGGTCACCTGATGCAAACAGTTAAATCTTTGGAAAACTCCCTGATGCTGGGAAAGATTGAGGCCAAAAGGAGAAGAGGGCATCAGAGGGTGAGATGGCTGGATGGCATCACTGATAGCATGTTGGCGTCACTGACATGAATTTGGGCAAACGTGGGGAGATGGTGAGTGACAGGTAGGCCTGGCATGCCGCAGTCCATGGGGTCACAAAGAGTTGGACATGATTGTGTGACTGAACAACAACAAATATTGCATTGTATAAATGTACCACCAGTTCTTTATGCATTCATCTGTCAGTGGATAGATTGTTTCCATATCCTGGCTATTGTAAATAGTGCTGCAATGAATAACAGAGTACATGTGTATTTTAGAATAGTTTTCTCAGGTCATATGACCAGTTGTGGGATTGTTGGTAGAATACCCAGATTATTTTTTAAAGAAATCTCCTTACTGTTCTCCATTGTGACTCTATCAATTCACATTCTCAACAATAGTGCAAGAGGATTCTCTTTTCTCCACATTCTATCCAGCATTTATTGTTTGTAGATTTTTTTGAGGGTGGCCATTCTGACTGGTGGGAGGTGATAATTCATTGTAGTTTTGATTTGCATTTCTCTATTAATAAGCAATATTGAGCATTTTTTTTCATGTGATTATTAGCCATCTGTATGTCTTCTTTGGAAAAATGTCTGTTTAGGTCTTCTGCCCAATTTTGATTAGGTTGTTTGCTTCTCTCATTGAGCTGCCTAAACATAAGCACTATTTTTTAATATTTATTTTTATTAAGATAAATATTTTAATAAAATATTGTAATACTTTATCACAATATTTTATTAAAATATTTTAATAAAATATTATTGTCTGTCAATACAATATTTATTGTATTGACATACAATATTGTATTAGTATTACTTCAAGTTACCATCTCTAATAAATTTTCTACTATTTTATTTTTGAAGCGTTATGTCAATATGCATTAAGTGTATTTATCCTGTTGTTTTCATACTATCTTAGGTTTATTTATCAATTTAACATGTCATTGATAAAATAAATTTGGATTTTCATTCATTTTTTATAGTTAAAGTTAGGTAGTATTAATATTATCTGTTCTCCAAAGATTTGTTGAATTTCCTTGTAAAACCATCTGGTACTAATACTTTATAAATGGGATGTTCACTTGATGACCTTACATGTGTGTCCATATATGTGAAAATTGGTCTCCTTAATCATTTAATCTGTTACAATTGATTTTGTTAAATTGTACCTGGCTGGAGAATTATCTAGTTCATTTAGTTTGTTCCTTACATTTATTGTACACAGATATACCAAGTAGTAGGTAGAAATATAAATTTTAAAAATTTCTTACAGGTGGATATTTTCTATGTGTCATTTCTTATTTTCTATATCCAAGTTGTCTTCTTTTTTTAAAATTAATCAAGTTAGTTACTGACTTTAGGCTATACTACAAATCCACAGTCATTAAGACAGTATGGTACTGGCACAAAGACAGAAATATAAATCAATGGAACAAAATAAAAAGCCCAGAGATAAAACCACGCATCTATGGACACCTTATCTTTGACAAAGGAGGCAAGAATATACAATGGAGAATAGACAACCTCTTTAACAAGTGGTGCTGGGAAAACTGGACAGCCACATGTAAAAGAATGAAACTAGAACACTTTCTAACACCATACACAAAGATAAACTCAAAATGGATCAAAGATCTAAGCATAAGACCAGAAACTATAAAACTCCTAGAGGATAACATAGGCAAAACACTCTCTGACATAAACCAAAGTGGGATCCTACATGACCCACCTCCCAGAATATTAGAAATAAAAGCACGAATAAACAAATGGGACCTAATTAAAATGAAAAGCTTCTGCACAACAAAGGAAACTATAAGCAAGGTGAAAAGACAGCCTTCAGAATGGGAGAAAATAATAGCCAATGAAGCAACGGACAAGCAATTAATCTCAAAAATATACAAGCAACTCCTGCAGCTCCATTCTAGAAAAATAAATGACCCAATCAAAAAGTGGGCCAAAGAACTTAACAGACATTTCTCCAAAGAAGACATAAAAATGGCTAAGAAACACATGAAAAGATGTTCAACATCACTCATTATCAGAGAAATGCAAATCAAAACCACAATGAGGTATCACTTTACACCAGTCAGAATGGCTGCCATCCAAAAGTCTACAAGCAATGAATGCTGGAGAGGATGTGGAGAAAAGGGAACCCTCTTACACTGTTGGTGGGAATGCAAACTAGTACAGCCACTATGGAAAACAGTGTGGAGATTCCTTAAAAAGCTGCAAATAGACCTGTCATATGACCCAGCAATCCCACTGCTGGGCATATACACCGAGGAAACCAGAATTGAAAGAGCCACATGTACCCCAATGTTCATTGCTGCATTGTTTACAATAGCCAGGACATGGAAGCAACCTAGATGCCCATCAACTGACGAATGGATAAGAAAGCTGTGGTACATATACACAATGGAATATTACACAGCATTAAAAAAAAATTCATTTGAATCAGTTCTACTCAGGTGGACGGAACTGGAGCCCATTATCCAGAGTGAAATAAGCCAGAAGGAAAAACAACAATACAGTATATTAACGCATATATATGGAATTTAGAAAGACGGTAACGAGAACCCATGCGCATGCGAGACAGCAAAAGGAACGCAGATGTATAGAACAGACTCATGGACTCTGGATGAGGGCAAGGGTGGGATGATATGGGAGAATGGCATTGAAACATGTTAATTATCATATGTGTAATCAATCGCCAGCTCAGGATTGATGCTCGGGGCTGGTGCATCGAGATTTCCTGGGGGGAGGGAGGAGGAAGGGAGGAGGGAGGGGGGTTCTGGAGGGGGAGCATATGTAAACCCATGGCGATATCATGTCATTGTATGGCAAAACTAATTTAAAAAAAAAAAAGGACTTTCTGAATGAAAGTTATTATCTTCGCAGAGAATTGGTGTTGATATATATATATAAAACCTTTTTTTTTGGTAAGAGAAAAATATTGGGCAAAAGTTTTCATTTGGAGGGCATTTCCAGGAAAGAAATAGTGAGCAGGACGATTTAGTACAGTAGGAGCACTGGAGATGACTCAGCTTAAACGGCGTCTCACCCTATCTCTGCGTCTCCTCAAGGAGGCTGGTGGAGCCAAAACTTTCCATCCGCAGTACATGCAGGTCCTTTCTGTCAATTCTGCATCAAAGCCACGGCATGCCACTCATCAACTTCAGAGCCAATTAAGCACTGTTTTCAGGTCCCTTATTCTTGGGGGAGCCACTTAATGAGATAGGAATTATGTCCCAGATTTTCAGCGGCACATTTTCACTTCAAAGGAAATTTCTGAATGTTGCTATTTCCCTTAGATTTAGAAGCTTTTTAAGACAAAAAGTTACTTCTTCTCCCATTCTTCTTGGAGATGTCTAAAAATATGGCAAGAGAAAGTCTAGACTCCTTGATTTTTACCTGGGTGATCTAAAGCAGATGATAGAAGCAACTGATGTCTTTAGCCCAGAGGCCTGAGTTCCCCGGAGTTCCAGGACCATGATCTGCAGAAAGGCTTGTGTGTTTCAGAAGGCTGGGTTGCTCTGGCGGCAGTGGTACTGCGCGATCAGCTAGGGCCAATAGAGGCAGACTGCCAGCTGAAAACTCTGATTAAGACAAAAAACACTCAGAAGCTTCCGCAATGTTAGACTCTCTAGTTTCCCAATAAGAGAGATGACTTAGATTAATATTATTAGGATTGTCAGTAGCCAGAATGTTTTCATGAATAATGTTCTTTTTATTTATAATATCTCTGGTGTTTCCCTTAAATTCCACGTCCCTCCTGTCACTCTATTTTCTAGGTATTTGGTCTGATGTTTTCTATTGTCCTGTACTGCCAGATGAAGAAGAAATAAAACGGTAGATATGTCAAGCCATCGTTGGCCAAACCTCTTTAAAGTTTTACTTTGGAGTTGTAACTTTAAATATATGAGTGCCATGTTAAGAGCAGCTTTCCTGTTAAAATGTGTCATTTAGCTGGATCACAGAGATCTTCCTGTCACATTGAACATATTTAAAATTTCAGAGACACAAGGAAATTATATGACTGTGCATTTCCCCCCCCAAAAAAATAAATAAAATAAAATTAATCAAGTTAGTTACTGATTTGTCAACTTTGTACAAAGAACCATGATTATATTTATGATCTATTGCTTTTCTGTTTTCTACCATTTATTAATTTTTTATTGTGTTTTCTTTTGGATTGAATTGTTGATCTTTTCTGGTATTTTTAGTTAGGGATTTAACACCATTGTTTAAAATATATACCGTGGATTTGATGTGCATTGTTTTCATCATTATTTTTCAGAAATTCTCCATTTATTGTATTTTTTTTTTGCCCAGCATCATTTAATGAAAGGTTTTCTTTCTCATTTTAATTAATTGAGATATTGCTTAATTATTTTTAATTTCTAGTTTATTCCATTATCATCAAATGGTATTGTTTTTAATTGTTCTACATTATGGGATTTATTGATCATATTGTGACGTAATACGCCATTTTGGACTGCCCAGGTGGTGCACTGGTAAAGAATCTGACTGCCAAATCAGGAGGCGCAAGTGATGAAGGTTTGATTCCTGGGTCAGGAAAATCCCCTGGAGTAGAAATGGCAACCTACTCCAGTATTCTTGCCTGGAAAATTCCATGGACAGAAGAGGTTGGTGGGTTAAAATCTACACGGTCATAAAAGAGTTGGACATAATTGAGTGAAGGAGCACACACATGCCATTTTTAATTACTATGATATATCCTTCAGAAGAATATATCTATTTCCTATTATCACAGTATTATGTGATATGTATCCCTAATATCCCCTTATCTTTATTATTTCTTATTTTTTAATGTCTTGATGTATCATGCACTGAGAATCTTATGTTATATTGTTTGGTATTTAATTATGAGGGTATTTATTTTTCTTCTCCTGTCCTCTGTACTTTCTGCCTCATATAGGTGGTTCTGGGTACATAGAAATCCATATGCTATATGTATGTTGTGAATTTTGGCTCAATAGTTTTACTAAATTGTGTCTTACAGTGGATTGCTCTGGACCAATTTTCCCAAATCCTTGTGGACTTTTTTATAAGAACATTTTTCTTGTATTAAAATTTAAGGCATTATTCTGTTTCTTTCTTTTTCTTCTTCAGATCACCCAATTATATATGTCTTCCATTTTAGTCACTTTTGATCTGATTGGCTTAAGGTTCTAATTTTTATTCTACTGGCTATCTTTCTTCAAAATTCCTTACTCAATTGCCATTCAAATCTATACTCTTTGGGGCACTTTGTAATTTACTTTTCATTTTCATGATGAGATTGACTTTTAATAATTTTTATTGAGTTCAGTCAAATCACACTGTATATCATGCTGTGTTTTTTTAAAATTCCAATTGATTCTTAAATTTTGAAAAACTGACTCTGTTCTTGTTTAATACTTGTTCATGTTTGCTTAAAGATTTGGAATAATATATTATAATCTTTCATTTTGAAGTTCTTTTATTGTGATAAATTTTTCTCATCTGATTTACACTCTCTCTCTATTTGCTTAATGCAGGGTTGCATTCAGTTTGTCTGACTTTTGCCTGTTTCTGGATATTCCATCCTGTTTTCTACCTCATCCTTTGCCATTTCTCTGAGAAGCACCACTTATCTCTTTATAGCTCTCCTTCTCCTAGAAAAAATAATGCTTTACTGAGAGTGCCACCACAGGCCTAGGTCTCTTTGAATCCCTTTCTATGTTGCTAGTATTATGAACTACCAACTTCCAGATGTGTGTTCAGCATCTGACATTGGTTTTAGACTCTATCTTTCTGTCGATGATTTTTTTTTGTGTTCTGTCTAACACCCCCACTCTCTTTGCAGTCTCCTCTCCCTCCTTCTAGAACCAGACAGCCTGTAATGCAAAGCCAAATGGGCCTTAGGGGACATCACTACAAACAAAGCTAGTGGAGGTGATGGAATTCAAGTTGAGCTATTTCAAATTTTAAAAGATGATGCTGTGAAAGTGCTGTACTCAACATGTCAGCAAATTTGGAAAATGCACCAGTGGCCACACGACTGAAAAAGGTCAGTTTTCCTTCCAATCCCAAAGAAAGGCCACGCCAAAGATGCTCAAACTACTGCACAATTGCACTCATCTCCCATGCTATCAAAGTGGTGCTCAAAATTCTCCAAGCCAGGCTTCAACAGTATGTGAACCATGAACTTTCAGATGTTCAAGCTGGATTTAGAAAAGGCAGATAAACCAGAAATCAAATTGCCAACATCTGTTGGATCATCGAAAAAGCAAGAAAGTTCCATAAAAACACATACTTCTGCTTTATTGACTATGCCAAAGCCTTTGACTCTGTGGATCACAACAAACTGTGGAAAATTCTGAAAGAGATGGGAATACCAGACCACCTGACCTGCCTCCTGAGAAATCTGTATGCAGGTCAAGAAGCAACAATTAGAACTGGACATGGAACAACAGACTGCTTTCAAATTGAGAAAGGAGTATGTCAAAGTAGTATATTGTCATCCTGTTTATTTAACTTATATGAAGAGTAAATCATTAGAAATGCTGGACTGGATGAAGCACAAGCTGGAATCAAGATTGCCAGGAGAAATGTCAGTAACCTCAGATATGCAGACAACACCATCCTTCTGTCAATGAAAAACTAAACAGCCTCTTGATAAAAGTGAATGAGGAGAGTATAAAAATTGGCTTAAAACTCAACATTCAGAAAACTAAGATCATGGCATCTGATCCCATCACTTCATGGCAAATAGATGGGGAAACAATAGAAACAGTGAGAGACTTTATTTGGGGGGCTCCAAAATCACTGCAGATGGTGACTGCAGCCATGAAATTAAAAGACGCTTGCTCTGTGGAAGAAAAGTTATGACCAACTGAGACAGTGTTTTAAAAAGCAGAGACATTACTTTGCCAACAAAGGTCCATCTAATTAAAGCCATGATTTTTCCAGTAATCATATACGGATTTAAGAGTTGGACTACAAAGAAAGCTGAGCACCAAAGACTTGATGCTTTCAAATTGTGCTGCTGCAGAAGACTCTTGGGAGAACCTTGGGCACAAGGAGATCCAATCAGTCCATCCTAAAGGAGATCAGTCCTAAACATTCATTGGAAGGACTGATGCTGAAGCTGAAACTCCAATACTTTGGCCACCTGATGTGAAGAACTGACTCACTGGAAAAGACCCTGATGCTGAGAAAGGTTGAGGCAAGAGGAGAAGGGGATGACAGAGGATGAGATGGTTGGATGGCATCACTGACTCAATAGACATGAGTTTGAGTAAGCTCCAGGAGTTGGTGATAGACAAGGAACCCTGGCATGCTGAAGTCCATGGGATCAGACAAGACTGAGTAACTAAACTGAATACCCTCCTTCCTGGCATCCATTATTTAAATTTGGTGATTACTTCTTTTTAAATTATTGAATTTGTGAAATATCTCTACCTTCTAGTGGTCCTAAGTGGTGAAACATGTTTTTATTTCATGTTTCTTCTGTTTTATTTTATTTGTTTATACTATGCTTGTCTGGAAGGATATGTTAAGAAATTCAGATATAGGCAGTTGACATTATCAGTGCTGAATGGTAAGATAATAGTGCAAACATTAAAAAATTTTTAAAAAAGTGACCATGGTTGATGGCATACCTTGTCCCAAATAATATTATAAGAATATTTTGTGTGTTTTTTCCACTTAATTTTTGCTATGTTGTTGTTGTTCATTCTCTAAATTGTGTCTGACTCTTTGCAACCCCATGGAGTGCAGCATGCCAGACTCCTCTGTCCTTCACTATCTCCTGGAGTTTGCTCAAATTCATGTCCTTTGAGTCTGTGATGCTGTTTAACCATCTCATCTTCTGCCGCACCCTTCTTTTCCAAAGATTTCAATGTATAGATCCCCCCCAGTTTTCCTATATTTGTTTCTTGAGCAAGTTTCTTAAATTATTTTAGTATTTCAGCTTTCTGAAAATAATTGGTAAATAAATGATATATTATACTTAATTGATCTGTTAAAAGGATTAAAAATATATAATTTACCTAGTTTTTGCTTGAAAAGCTAGTTTGTGCCTGACAAAACATAGGCACTTAAGAATAGCAGCTTCCTCTTATACATCAGCTGGATATAATTAAGAATACAATGCTCTGTATCATGTGCTGAGTGTTGAGGTGAAGTGATATGTGCCCACTGACAATGATTCTTGTTGTTGTTGTTGTACAGTCACTCAGTCATGTCCAACTCTTTGCAACTCCATGGACTCCAGCATGTCAGGTCTCCCTATACCCCACCATTTCTTGGAGCCTGCTCAAACTCAGGTCCATTGAGTCAGTGATGCTATCCTAACATCTCATCCTCTGTCATCCCCTTCTCCTCCTATGTTCAATCTTTCCCAGCAGGGTCTTTTCCAATGAGTTGGCTCTTCATGTCAGGTGGGCAAATTATTGGAGCTTCAGCTTCAGCATCAGTCTTTCCAATGAATACTCAGCGTTGATTTACTTTAGGATTGACTGGTTTGATCTCCTTTCAGTCCAAGGGATTCTCAAGAGTCTTCTCCAGCACCACAGTTCGAAGGCATCAGTTCCTTGGCACTCGGCCTTTTTTATTGTCCAGCTCTCAGATCCATACACAACTACTGGAAAAAACATACCTTTGACTAGATGGACCTTTGTAGGTGAAGCGATGTCTCTGCTTTTTAATATGGTGTCTAGGTTTGTCATTGCTTTTTTTCCAAGAAGCAAGTGTGTTTTAATTTCACGGCAGCAGTCACCATCTGCAGTGATTTTGGAGCCCAAGAAAATAAGGTCTGTCACTGTTTTCATTGTTTCCCCATCTATTTGATTCAGCTAGAGAGTTTAGAAAAGCTTAGAATCATACAGAAATAGGCAGACTGTTAAACAAATTCTAACTGAAAGAATAAGTGTGAGGGTTGCTTTTATAACATGAAACAAAGGAAAAAGAAACAAGAATGAGAATTGCAAGCAGAAAATGGAGTCTAGTTGCTTCTGCTTTTATGGAACATCTGAGTATGTGATAAAGACTGGGAAATCAATAGTCAGCATGCCTGCCTGATTCCAATATTAAAGAGTGACTGAAAAATTTTGCTTTTTTACTTTTCACCTGAACCTTATAGACTTCTTTGCTTTAGTTAAGGGACATCAAGGATTTTTGAGATTACATTTTCTATGTTCACAGTTATAGTAAACCAACACCTAGTGTGTAACATATGGTAAAAATCCATGTAATATTTGGACTGATGTGATTTATACTCTCTTTAGGATTCTTGTGCTAAATTGTAGATTATATATTTTAAAGAGAGGGAATTACTTTTGACAATTCAATTTTAAAACAATATTATATCTGTCTTTCACAATAAACACTAGCTAGAATTGTGTCCAAAGTGTGTACTTGTGGAAGTTCAGTTTTATAGTCATTTGTAATTTAAAAATTCTAAAAAGAATTTATACTACATTAAGATTTTGAAAGAAACAATTTAGTTGACTGTTCCAAATTTCACATTAATAAACTTGCTGAGTTTTTAAATGCACATTATCCATATTCCTACACACACATTTTGATCATTCTAATTAAATACAATTAAACTGAATAATGTGTATAGCTGGGAACCATCTGCCAACTCCTGATGTTGATTCACAATTTATTAACATTTCTTGAATAAAGTCCAGAGGCAGCTTTAGTAGAGAGTACTAAAGTCAGCAAAACTAGGGTCATATCCTGGCATTGTACTTCCTTCCTGGATTAAAATAAAGGGCAATTCACTAAATCTCTGTGAGCTTTATCTTGCTATTTTGAAGTAGTAATAATAATATGAATCCCATGCTATTGACATGAGGTTCAGAAATAGCATATATCATGAAAGCTGGGTAATGCATAGTTTCAATTTTTTTTTAATATGAATAAAATTTAAGATTTTAGCAAGGTATTTGCCAAAGGAAGGGAGGAACTACATGAACTGACCTTATATTTCTACTTTAAAAGAAATTAAATATATATGATGGGTTGAATTTTGTCTTCCCTAAATTCATATGTTTTGACCCAATCCCTAATACCTCTGAATGAAACCATATTTAGAGGTAATATTTGAAAGGAGTGATTGAATTGAAAGGTCTTTAGGGTGGGGCCCTAATACAACATGATTAGTATCTTAAGAACAGGAAGAGACACCAGCACAGAAGCACAAAAAGGGAAGAAAACCTGCATGCTAAGGAAAGAGGATTCAGGAGAAATCAAGCTTCCTGGCACCTTGATCTTGGACTTCCAGCCTTCAAAATTGTAAAAATACAGATTTCTGTTTTCAAGCCATTCAGCTTGTGGTATTTTATGACGGCAGCCTAGCAAAGTAATACAATATCCTATTTATTCCTGGAAACAAACAAACTGCACAGAACAAGCACTATAGAAAAGAGAAATAGTTCTAAGACTGTAATGTTTGTTGACGTATTTCAGTTACATAAAAGTGTTATTTAATTGGTAAGACTTCATTTTCCAATATTCCCTAAATTGCTTTCCCCATGTTTCTCAGAAAAAATTCCCATTAGTAATTCTTACTTAACAATTATGTTAAAAGGTCAAATCAGAACATCACTATTACAAGAAATTCTTGTTTTAGCTGAACACTGACCCTATGTGAAATTCACATGTGCATCTGCAAATAATAATAATAATAATAATAATGGGATGGAAAACTGACAATGCAAGTACTAAAATATTTTTTTATTTTTCTGGTACTATCACTTGTCAATGAACATGTATATGATTGCAACATGTTATAAAGAGTAAAGGTCAGTGACTTATTTTTGATATATATTTGTTCAACTTCAAGGCTTTTGCAGCATCTGCTTCATGATAGTTGTCCTATGTCTGTTATTTCTTAAATCATCTTTGACTAACTCATAGTCTGCTGGACTTCAAGTTCTAACTGTTTAAAAGCATGACTAAAAATCAATCACTGTCTCTTTTACTCAGTTTAGCTCTTCCATCAAATGTCTAGTGCTTTTCCTTAGAAGACCCTGAACCACTCATGTTAAAATAACTTGTACAACCTATTTAGACACACAGAAATATTTTCACTTCATTTTTATTTTAAATTGCTGAAAAAATTGCAATTGCTGAAAATAACCGAAAGCTATTTTTTCTAAAACTCAACACTTAAAATCTAAGTTATTGGCATGAAGCAAATTCTTTAATAAACTTACACACAAAATACTCTATTTCAGTTTCTCTTTTAGACACTGTAAAATCTTAAATTCAAGAATAATCCAAGGAAAAAGTTTATTCACTATTCCAGCACACACACACACACACACACACACACACACACACACACACACTCATCCACCCATATTGCTGTTTTCACAGAACATCTTTGTTCATATTTTATTATTATATTTTAGTGCTCTATTCTCAATTCCTAACAGCTTCTTATCCTCCTGTCCTACTTTGCTTTACATTGCATACATGATCCCATTTCTTTTATCACATCTCTGATTCTATATTTTCCAAGCCTGTCACCTGAACAGTGAACAGTTTTTTCCTTCAAATTTTCTAATTCTTCCATACACATAACATAGCAATAGAGGGTTTTGCTTGTTTTGATTAAAATAAATTGTGTTTATAATTACGTGAAAGCAAGGGCAATGAACATTAACAAATAATGATAACTTGAGCTCTTAAACTATTACACTCTTGTCTGTGTCAAACTGCCTGACCATGTGTCAGTTTGGTTAAAGCCTGTGTTACTTCTCTTTATGGTTCCACAGATTGTTCCAATCATATTAACTTGGCTCAGCTAAAAGTAAATTTCAGAGCATACCAATTGTATGATTCTAGGTTGACATTAGTCAAAACAAGAAAAGATAAAAAGAAAATCGTAATATTTAGAATGTGTAAGTGAAGCAGGACTCACTATGCTTGGAATATGTCATTGTTGGAGGCATAGTAAGACATGCCAAGCAGCTTACGGCTTATCCTTTTCCTTATTCATTACATGTTTATCTCTTCTTTCCAACTTTTTAGCTCTGATAGTCAATAACAACCCAAAGCCCATGTCCAAATACTTTGCTGTGAAATTATGAACATTTTCACTATGATTAGGCAACGTTTGCTTACAGAAAGCAAATATTTGGGTGACCAAAAATTGGCTACAATAGTGAAAGTAATGGGATAAATGAACATAAGGAGTATATGGGTTTAATCTGTTACTCCTAATTACCTTGAAGAACTTGGAGAAATAAGATGATGAGTTTAGGCTTTTCATTATCTGCTCATACTTTGGCAAGGACCCAAAAAGTTGATAAGGGCTTCCCAGGTGACACTAGTGGTAAAGAACCTGCTACCAATGCAAGTAGATATAAGAGACACAGGTTCGATCCCTGGATTGGGAAGGTCCCCTGGAGGAGAGCATGGCAACCCACTCCAGTATTCTTGCCTGGAGAATCCTGTGGACACAGGAGCCTGGTGAGCTACAGTGCATAGGGTTGTAAAGAGTCAGACCCAACTGAAGTGACTTAGCACACACACACAAAGCTTCTATAACTGCCCTCAAAGAAACCATGTGCAAATAACCATAGAATTGACTCTTTTCAAAGCTAAATAATACTTTAACCCTAGAGAATACCTTATTATTCCACAAATTACGATCACAGTCTTGCAGAGATCATTGTTAAAGTTAAGGCTTTGATTGGGAAGGAGCCCCTGAAATTTTTCTGGTGCCATTTGGACAATTTACAGTGAATATGAGAATTTTGAAGTCTTACATTGTTTGACTCCCCTCTTCTGAAAGAAAACAACATTCCACATCTGAGGTGAAATCTCTCCTGGAATGAAGACGTGCAAGGACCTCTTCTAAGGTAATCCTATAACTGCTGCTCATCTATCTACACCCCTTTTAATTGTTTCTAAGTGGGAAAAATTGACCAATGATGAAAAATATACCTAATCGAATTGAGTAAGGATATTTCTGAGCAGAATTTTGAAAATTCAATATGTTTCAGTAAAGTTATTCACGTATTTATCTATAATCTGATATAGCATGATGAACTAATGAGAAACAATTAAACTTCTAATAAAATCCAGGTAAACATTTCCATGTAAGGTCCTGTTTGGTTTGAGGTAAACTGAGGCTTCACATCGGTTTCAAAATAAGAAATGGCTTGAGAGAAAAATCAAATCCAGGGCTCTGTCAGTAAAATATAGTCTCAGGGTTAAATCTCAAGGGTGTGGCCATAATGTTTTTTTAAGACCTCAGAAGGATTTAGGATGGTACCTCATAAATCCTCTCAGCTAGACACAAAGATTTCTAAGAATTTTATGGGTATTCTTCCTAGAACATCTCTTCTAAGTAACAGTGCTTCTAAAAGTCTTTTAAAATATTACTTCTCAGCACCTTGACCCTCAGCCCAAGGTGGAGGAAAGCTTGTCTCAAAGAGGTTTATAAGTATGACTTGGGTCTAATGGAGTGGACTGTAATTTGATATACAGAAAGTCTACAAAGATTTCAAAGTTGCCAGTTTGAAAAGAAAAGAACAGACACCATTCAAAATGCAAAGAAATCTTTGAATCTCCAACTTCCTTCGGGCAAGAAGCAGGCAAGGAGAGGTAACCAAGGAAAATGGAATAAATAGACTAGTGGACAAAGCTTAGCTGAGGAGAACCAAGGAATAGAAACAGCTAATCAAGGGAGCAGGGGCAATTTTGAACCTGGTTGGATTTAGCATTGCTATGGAACAGAGACTTTGTTTCTCCCATTTTGACACATTTATTCTTCTGTTGTTGTTTGTTCAGTTCTCTTGCACCTGCTTTATAATGTATTGGAGAACAGAATGACTTGCATTCTAATTCATAAGGAACCTGCCTACCAATGCAAGTAGATATAAGAGACACAGGTTCGATCCCTGGATCATGAAGAGATGTACATACCCAAGGAAACTTATCTACACCCTGGTCTCGTTTAAAGGTAAGTGTATTTAGCTTCAAGTTGAGCCTTATGCGATAGTAGGATAAGGCTTTGGGGGTTCTGTGTCTGAGTGCATTTTTTGTGAAAGAAGAATGTTCATACTTAGGGGCCACGGTAAAAATGGTAGCTAATCTCTAAGGACAGTCTGTAGCTTGAATTTACCAATTGAATATAGTGGGCACTGGCATTTGGCAGTTCCATTCTTTGAATTTTAAGAGGACTCACAGCTTCTGCTTCATCTTTCTTAGAACTCTTGCTTTTGGGAACCCTAAACCTTCATGATGAAAGTCTGTCTAGGAGGCGAAACTAAGATGGCGGAGGAATAGGACGGGGAGAACACTCTCTCCCCAATAAATATACCAAAAGAACTTTTAAAGGCCGAGCAAACTCCAAAAAACAGGAACTGAATGCTGGCAGAGGACATCGGGCATCTGGAGAGGCGACCCAGTGCCGACGTGAGGAGGTAGGACAAAAGAAAGAAAAGAAAAAAAAAGTAGAGGGAGAGACAAAGAGCTGGGGACGGGTTCCGTCCCGGAAGGGGAGTCTGGAATAAAGAGG
>ML661897.1:8339833-8412256 GCA_007570785.1 Antilocapra americana
GAAGATATAAAAATGGCTAACAAACACATGAAAAGATGCTCAACATCACTCATTATCAGAGAAATGCAAATCAAAACCACAATGAGGTACCACTTTACACCAGTCAGAATGGCTGCCATCCAAAAGTCTACAAGCAATAAATGCTGGAGAGGATGTGGAGAAAAGGGAACCCTCTTACACTGTTGGTGGGAATGCAAACTAGTACAGCCACTATGGAAAACAGTGTGGAGGTTCCTTAAAAAGCTGCAAATAGACCTGCCATTTGACCCGGCAATCCCACTGCTGGGCATATACACCGAGGAAACCAGAATTGAAAGAGCCAGGTGTACCCCAATGTTCATCGCTGCATTGTTTACAATAGCTAAGACATGGAAACAACCTAGATGCCCATCAACTGATGAATGGATAAGAAAGCTGTGGTACATATACACAATGGAATATTTCTGCGTAAAAAAAAAAAATTCATTTGAAGCAATTCTACTCAGATGGACGAAACTGGAGCCCATTATCCAGAGTGAAGTAAGCCAGAAGCAAAAACAACAATACAGTATATTAACACATATATATGGAATTTAGAAAGACAGTAACGAGAACCCAACATGGGAGACAACAAAAGGAACGCAGATGTATAGAATAGACTCGTGGACTTTGTGGAGGAGGGTAAGGGTGGGATGATATGGGAGAAGGGCATTGAAGCATGTTAATTGTCATGTGTCTAATCAATCGCCAGCCCAGGATTGATGCTTGGGACTGTTGCAGCGAGATTTCCCGGGGGGGAGGGAGGAGGGAGGGGGGTTCCGGAGGGGAAGTATATGTAAACCCATGGTGATATCATGACAATGTATGGCAAAAACAATAATAAAAAAAAAATAAGATAAAATAAATTAAAAAAAAAAAGAAAGTCTGTCTACTCTGCTGATAGAGACCATGTGTAAGAGACCCATGTTAAAAGCTATGTGGGAAGAAGAGGCACTGTGATTATGGGACAGGAGAAGAGATTTAATCATGCCAGCATCTCAGCTGAAAGTCATAGTGACTCCAGCATCAGCTGGGGCCTTCATGCAACTTCCTGACTCTGTCTGAGGCCACCAAAAGTACTGCCGATCTGATATCATCAACCAAAAGAATGCTGACAGATAATAGTGAGTGACATATTAATTCATTAAGTTTATGAACATTTTGTTGTACAACAGCTACCTGTGTTTTTTTATCTTCTCTTTTTGCTGAGATGATGAATAGAAGCTCTCACATTTATATTCTGTTTCTGAGGTTATATCAACACTCTTCCCTATTTCTAATTTATCCTGGTTGATAGATAACATTTCATTCACAGTGGTCAAACTTTTAAGGATTATGGTGAAATCTAGACATGGGGTCAAAAATGTATATCATTTGTGTTTCTTGTTTACCTCCAAACACCGTACAGACATTGTTGAACTATAATATTATTTTCCATCAAGTTCAGACATGATTTTAGAAACCTTCACAACACAGTAGTTTCTAAAAGCAACTACTATTAGTAGATTGATGTTGACATTGAAATATAAATCTCCCATACTAAAACAAAAGTATTTCCACTGATAACAGAAAAAAATTACGGATGTTTTCAAGAGTATTACTTCATTTCACTTCAATTTAGTCACTTAGTCATGTCCAACTCTTTGCAGCTTCACGGACTGTAGCACGCCAGGCCTTCCTGTCCATCACCAACTCCCAGAGTCTACCCAAACTCATGTCCATTGAGTCAGTGATGCTATCCAGCCATCTCATCCTCTGCTGTCCCCTTCTCCTCCTGCCCTCAATCTTTCCCAGTATTAGGGTCTTTTCAAATGAGTCAACTCTTCACATGAAGTGGCCAAAGTATTGGAGTTTCAACTTCAACACCAGTCCTTCCAATGAACACCCAGGACTGATCACCTTTAGGATGGACTGGTTGGATCTCCTTGCAGTCCAACAGACTCTCAAGAGTCTTCTTCAACACCACAGTTCAAAAGTTATCAATTGTTCGGTGCTCAGCTTTCTTTATAGTCCATCTCTCACATCCATACATGTTACTTCATACTCTTCTTGAAATTCCAGCAAATACAAGGGACTAAAAATAATTAAGAGGTTTAAAAATAAAGATGCTAAAGAATAAATATATTAGAAATAATATGATTGAATTTATTGCCCTGATGGCTCAAGCAGTAAAGATTCTCCTGCAATCCAGGAGAGTCAGGGACCTTGGGTGCAATTCCTGGGTCAGAAAGATCCTCTGGAGTAGGAAATGGCAACTTATTCCAGTATTCTTGCCTGGAAAATCCCATGGACAGAGGAGCCTGGTGGGCTACAGTCCATGGGGTCACAGTGAGTCAGACATGACTGAGCAGGCATGCATGATAACTGATTGAATAACTGGTATTCTAATATGTTAATTGAGAAAGAACAAAATTTGGGCAAATATTCTAACTAGAGGGCATTAAAAATAAATCTTTGGATATAATCTTTAGATATCAATAGCTTGCTATTTCCTTTAATAAAAGAAGTAGATTAAAATGATGTCAATATATAAGAAAATTAGCAGGAAGTACATAAGAATCAAAGAATAAAAATATGAAATTTCACTTTGATATATAAGAATGGAGTGAAATCAAAGCATACTAAATATCTAGATGGGAAGCTCAAAATCACAAAAATAACAATATTTTTAAATCAATTTTTTTATTAATGTGATTATAATAAAATAATAATGACAATTATTCTTGGTATCTAAAACATACTCCAAAATATTTTCTGAAATAATCAAGAATTTTTGGTGTTTTAATAAGCTACATAAATTAAGACAGTATAAAATATACACAATATCTTCAGGAAGAGAAAAAAATAAGAAACAGGATAGAAAAACCTAAAAATATTCTCAAAGATGATAAATATTTATAGGGGAAATTTGGATTATTCAATAAGTGGTATAGGGATAGTTGTTTAAGTACTAGAAAAAGAAAGTCATGTTGATATTGGCACTACACACCAAAATAATATTATGTGAAGACTATATCAAACAAAAAAAATCCCATGAAATACAGGAAAAAATTGGGAAAATAAATGTATGATCTTAAGTGTTGCTCAACATTTTATAAGCAAAAGCAGGGAACAAACATACTTAGAAATTTTATTTCTGTAGTAAGCACATTTTGGTAACTCTACTTAGCTCTTAACAACTCTCCTTTCTCATGTAAATGCCTTTCTGTACTAGGTTTACAGAGATGGGATCTAGCTATCATATTTAAGGATGATGCCATTTTTTGGGTCAGTTTCTAGAATAGTGCTTGGTAAATACAGGCATGAAATTGACAGATATTTGTCAATTAATGCCTAAGCAGGACTATTATATAACATATCCCAGAAACCCTGGAAATTCATCTCAGAGCCTGCTGATTGCTTCCTTCTGACTGGAATACACATCTAAAAAATGATGAGAAGATAGAGGTCACTTACTTACCCCAAACACAAGATACTTAATTCTCAGAGACAAAATGTGGGGATAAAATGCAGAAGCCAGAGATTTGAATGTCCAAAAATTGAGAAATTACACAAAAAATATAGTGTATTCATACAATATATTACTGTGTATTCAATAAAGAGCACATAATCTAAGCATACTTAAGAACAAAGTAGGAAAAAAGCATACTATATACAAGCTAAGGACAAGAGAATACACTAATGCTTATTTCATATTTTGAAAGAAAATCTTTTATATTATTAATAACTTACTACATAACTGATCAAAATAATAATAGTAAAAGTGTACTTCCAATTATAGAATGAGGGTAAGTGAAACAAATGACAGTAATCTTATAAAGAATAGAAGGGAATAATGGGGACTATTCTGTTATGAAGCAACCACACAATCAATGAAATGTAATGTTAATTAAAAATGGATTTTTTTCTGATGTATCAATTAGTAAGGGCTTCCCAGGTGGCTCAGTGGTAAAGAATTCGCCTGCCAATGCATGAGACAAAGGAGTCATGAGTTGGATCCCTGGGTCAAGGAGATTCCCTAGAGAAGGAAATAGCAACCCACTCTAATATTCTTGCCTGGGAAATCCCACAGACAGAGAAGCCTGGTGGGTTGCAGTCCACTGGTTCACGAGAGTCAGTTATGACTCAGTGACTAAACAATAACAGTTACTCCCAATTTTAGTTGTTTCATCTTAAAACAGTTTTCATGAAACTACACCTGTGTGTTAAACTATGAAGTATGTTGCAAATTTAAGTTTCTCTTACTATCATAGGAATACACATATATGACTTATAGGATTTTTTATATATATATATATATATATTTAATATCCTCTGACCCATTTCTCCCATCTCCTCAACCATCTGCCTCTGGCAATCAATCTGTACAGTGTATCTGTGATCCTTCTTTTTTTTGCTTGCTTTTGTTTTGTTTTCTAGATTCCACATATAAGAGAGATCATATGGACTCTCAGGACCTGGGATATTATTCAATCAACGATCTTTGGCTGGATAATTGAAAAGTCACACAAATTGAAGTATAAACTTAAATTTTACATATACACTTATCCACACATATATACACATGCACATGAAGATATATGAAGCCACATATTAATTCAGTGACTAGGACATCATGTCTTTCTCAAAAATAAGGCCTCTGCTTAGAAAAAAAGTAATTGCCAACATTGAGAAACATGTATGCCAATCAGGAAGCAACAGTTAGAACTGGACATGGAACAACAGACTGGTTCCAAATAAGAAAAGGAGTACGTCAAGGCTGCATATTGGCACCCTGCTTATTTAACTTATATGCAGAGTACATCATGAGAAACACTGGGCTGGAAGAAGCACAAGCTGGAATCAAGACTGCTGGGAGAAATATCTCAGATATTTATCATATATATATATATATTTATAAGATATAGCTGATAAATACCTCAGATATGCCAATGATACCACCCTTATGGCAGAAAGTGAAGAAGAACCAAACAGCCTCTTGATGAAAGTGAAAGAGAAGAGTGAAAAAGCTGGCTTAAAGGTCAACATTCAGAAAACTAAGATCATGGCATCTGGTCCCATCACTTCATGGCAAATAGATGGGGAAACAGTGGAAACAGAGGCTAACTTTATTTTGGGGGCTCCAAAATCACTGCAGATGGTGATTGCAGCCATGAAACCAAAAGACACTTGCTCCTTGGAAGAAAAGTTATGGCCAACAAAGATAGCATATTAAAAAGCAGAGACATTACTTTGTCAACAAAGGTCCATCTAGTCAAGGCTATGATTTTTCCAGTGGTCATGTATGGATGTGAGAGCTGGACTAGAAAGAAAGCTGAGTGCCAAAGAATTGATGCTTTTGAAATGGTGTTGGAGGGGACTCTTGAGAGTCCCTTGGGCTTCAAGGGGATCCAACCAGTCCATCCTAAACGAGATCAGTCCTGGGTGTTCATTGGAAGGACTAATGTTGAAGCTGAAACTCCAATACTTTGTCCACCTGATGCAGAGTTGACTCATTGGAAAAGACCCTGATGCTGGGAAAGATTGAGGGCAAGAGGAGAAGGGGACGACAGAGGATGAGATGGTTGGATGGCATCATTGACTCAATGGACATGGGTTTGGGTGGACTCCGGGAGTTGGTAATAGACAGGGACGCCTGGTGTGCTGCAGTTTATGGGGCTGCAAAGAGTTGGACACGACTGAGCAACTGAACTGAACTGAATGAAGGGCTAAGTTCTTTTCTTTAAGATGACTGATTATAACTCTATATAACCTCTCCTACATAAACTGCAATTATAATACACAACCTATGGCACAGACTTTAGCGTTTCTTTAAAATATACCATTAAATTAAAAGCACTTTCAAAAGTGTCTGAAAGAGAAATCACCTAGATTTTTATGGATGTTTTTCCTAAATATTTCCTAAAATTAATGCTACAGGATTTTGGAAACAAACCTTTTCCAAACACTTCATTGAATATTCATAGAAACCCTGCCTTATTTTCACAGGTATATTTTAGTTTTTTGCATAATAGTTAATGAAACCATATGCTTGTTTGCATTAAAAAAAACCCACTCTAATGAAACTTAACTAATTTTGGTATGCCTCACAACTCAACTGGTAGAAGGGAAGTGTCTAGATTATTGAGTATATTCTATTTGTCATGAGTGTTAAGTGTTTAGCATAGCTGGGAAGCAGCATTTATGTCAAATAACTGATAGTGTTAGTTAACTTCTCTCTCAATTAAATGTGGACCTGTGAGGAGAACTACCCACTCTGTAACTACTTGCTTGGTTTTTTTTTTTTCTTTCACCTACCAAATGTACTCTGTTCAGGAGTCTTGGCATTTTCTTTAGAAAGTAGATACATTCAATAATAAATATCCTCAGATTTGAGTCTTTGATCAACACATCAACCAGAAGTCCCCTTCCACATTTGGGTTCATCTGTATCTTTAAGTTGTGTTCAAAAACATTTAAAGAGGCAAAACTCATTAGATAAACTTTAAGACTCTGTAAATGTTTTTAACTTCTCAGTTCAATTATTCACTAAACTTTTGAAACTGAACTAAAAGTTTTTGGTGTTCACAAATAATACATTAATTCAATAAAGAGTAATTGAAGAACAGCACTATGTGGCTAATAAATCACTATTTAATTATTTAAATAAGCAATATAAGATCTAGAAGGAAAAAAATAAAATGCAATGATATATTCTCTCAGCCTTAGAAGGCTTCCCAGATAGCGCAGTGGTAAATAATCTGCTTGCAATGCAGGAGACACAGGAGATGTGGGTTTGATCCCTTGGTCAGGACGATCCCCTGGAGGAGTGCATAGCACCCCACTCCAGTATTCTTGCCTGGAGAAGCCCATGACAGAGGAGCCTGGCAGGCTATAATTCATAGTATCGCAGTCAACCATCACTTAAGCGACTGAGCATCCACTTGGCCTCCTTAATTCTGTGTGTGCTATGCTTAGTTGCTCAGTCATGTCTGACGTTTTGTAGTCCCATGGATTGCAGCCCAACAGACTCCTCTGTCCATGGGTATTGTTCAGGGAAGAATACTGGAGTGGGGTACCATGCCCTCCAGGGGAAGCTTCCCAACCCAGGGTTTGAACCCAGGTTTCCTGCACTGCAGGCAGATTCTTTATTATCTGAGATATTAGAGAAGCCCCATAGTCCTATAAATCTATATAGAAAAAGCAAAAAATATTACTTTTTTTAACCTTAAGGTTAAAAATTCACAATGTTGAACTATAAAGTCATAATCTAATTAATACTGTAATTTCTACAACAATATATATATTTGTTTTTAATTATTTCACATTGAGGCTTTTTTGAAATATGCACTATAATTGGGAGTTATTTAATAAGATTATCTGCCTAAAGATTTCATAAATGAAACTAGAATTTGACTTATTTATTATAAAATATTTAAATGCCCTATCTTGATTGCTGTGATAAGCATATATGATTCTGAGTTTCAAACCTAAATTTCAATGGATTCTGGCCTTTAAAAAATGAAAGGATTAATATTTATACTACTGAAAATCTTTGTGCTAATGTATTCCTATTAATATTTATTACTTAAGAGGTTTTCTTTTTAGTATCACATAGCAACTAATTTCATATATTGACTAAAATTATCCAAATTAAAAAAAAATGCATCTTGAAGTTTATATCTAATCTTCTTGTCCACACTCCAAGTATTTATTGATAGCATTTATCTGTTTGATGCAACTGGAAGTTCTTGGGATTTGAGCTAGAGGAACTTAGCCTATTCTGTCTGAATTCTACAATCGAAAGTTGCTATAAACCTGGAAAGTTAATTTTTAAAATGCACTATAATTATTCTCCAAACAGGTTTATAAAGTGTAAAATATCAGGTTTAGCATTTTTAATTTCAAAACTAAAGTACTTAAGAATTTTAGAATCACTTCATTTTCACCATACTTATGGTTCAAATTTTCCAAAGTAGATTACAAACCAGTCCCTGCATTTCTCAGGAAGCAAGATGAAATCATACCTAATCAGTTATTTTGAAAAAAGTGATTGTAATTGCCTCAAAATATAATGCCTCCGTAGGAAGTAAATTTTAGAATAATTGCAAATGATCTCATTTTAAATTATTATTTTTACTGAATCTAAGAAGTGTAACTTCTTTGGCATGGGTAGGTCACATAGAACTGGATCTGCATTGTAGTATTTTTAAATTTAGAATCTAATTTTTCATTTTCCAAAACTCGTGTAAGATGATTATGTTTACTTACTGCAACACTGCACAAATACATACCTGGACAAAAATTGAGAGTATTAGAGTAATTTACATGAGTAAAATGATATAAAAACATAAAACAAGAATAAAATTCATGAGAAAAAATAGCTCACTTACAAAGAAATAAATTGGGGAATAATTATATCCAGTATTAATGTAAATTGGACTCGACCTTTTTGGTATTGTTCAATATTACAGCAAAAGACTCTTAACTATCTGGTTACAACTTATTTTTCCACATTTTTCAGCACTTTTATCCTGCATTCCACAAAACTTATAAGTATTCATACATATTAACCATCATTCCTCAGCACCATGTTCATTTGTCAGTCTGCACATTATCACATACCACACAATATATAGTATCGTTTAAAATGGAAAAACATTCAGAAGATCCAATAATGTAACAGTTATAAGACCAGACACAGTAATATTAGTTCTATAAGTTGTTAAAATATAAACATGTTTATAAGGTTTTGCTAACTTAAAAGGTGTTTAATATAACCTGAGTATCATGTAAATATCCTAATTTAAAAGTAAGCTAGTTTATGTTAGGGCGTACATAGAAAACCATCAAAATATATAGACAACATAAGGTTAAAATGAATGTTTTGGAATAAAAGTTTATTTTTTTTTATAATTTTCTGTATTATTTAATTCATTAATTACATGTATTCATTTTATAATGAAGTTAATATTTTTTTAAAAAATTCTATGTATGTTATATTATATTTTCTGGCTTATTGACTGACATGTCATAAGTCCTGTCACAGAAAAAGCTCTTATTTATGTAAAGAGAAATAATATATAATATACGTTTCATTAGGGCTTCAATTTCATTTGCTTTCAGATGTACTTAAGAAACAAAGTATTTTTAACTTTAATTCTGCATTCTCAGATAACTCCAACTTATCTTGTAAAATTCCTGTCCCCATACCAGTTCTAGGACAAATTATTCTTTCTGGGGGCCATGGTTACTTTTATTGAAGAATAGTATTTGAATCTAAGATCTGGATGCTCAGGTATGTTCACTGTTACTGAGGCATCATTGCTCCAATACATGCACACACAATAGCCCAACAACCCTCTAGACATATATTTCTATATGTAATTCTACATATCTATAGTAAGTTACCTGAGTTCATAATGATGTCTCCAATTCTAATCTCTTTCCACATGGAACATTTTAGACTACTTCTTTACTTCTTTTTCTTATCCATAACTTTTCATTTCACTAAGTTCTTAACATTTACAATCATTTATTTAATTGTTCAATTATAATATACATATTCAGTGGTTTCTGAACTATTAATCCATACTCCCATGAGAAACAAGTTTATCTACAACAATACAATGGATATATACAATTTCTTTGTGTGTAGTCCTATGTTGTTTTGTTTAGCTGCTAAGTTGTGTCCAACTCTTTTGTGACCACATGTACTGTAGCCTACTAGGCTCATCTTTCCATGGGATTTTTCCAGGCAAGAATACTGAAGTGAGCTGCCATTTCCTTCTTCAGGGATCTTTCTGATCCAGGGACTGAATACACATCTCCTCCTGGCAGGCAGATTCTTTACCAGAGACTCACCTGGGAAGCTCCTTTAGTCTTATGCATGTGTGCTAAGTCACTTCAGTTGTGTCTGACTCTGCGTCTGATTTCAAAAGTTACTTAGTATAACCTTATTCCTCATCTCCCTTTAATAAGTTTGTTTTATACATTTGTACTACCTTTAAATTTTTGCTTACATTCTGCATTCCATCCTGAGATTCCCCAACCTAATTTATTTTTAAATTTTATAAACATCAAGGTTTATTTAAAGCAAAATGTTCTGTGTAATGTAAAAGTCTTTGATTTTTGACAAATGTTTAATGTCTTATGGGGCTTTCCTGGTAGCTCAGATGGTAAAGAATCCTCCTGCAACGTGGGAGACCTGGGTTCGATCCCTGGGTTGGGAAGATCCCCTGCAGGAGAGTATGGCAACCCACTCCAGTATTCTTGCCTGGACAATCCCCAAGGACCAAGGAGGCTGGTGGGCTATAGTCCATGGGGTCACAAAAGCTGGACATGACTGAATGACTAAGCACACCGCACAATGTCTTATATTCACCACTATAGTATTGTGTAGTATAGTTTCACTCCTCAAAAATCCCTATGCTTCACCTATTTAGCCTCCTTCCTCCTCATCTTTAGCTCCCTGGAAGACACTGATTTGTTTGTAATCTCTATAGGTTTGTCTTTTCCAGAATGCCATATAATTGGAATCACAGAGTAATGTAGCTTTTTCAGATTGGTCTCTTTTACTTGTTAATATGTAAATTCATCCATGTCTTTTTATGCTTGAGAGCCCTTTTTAAATCAGTGTTGTTAATGTTACTGTTACTGTTTAGTTGCTAAGTTCTGTCTGACTCTCTGTGACCCTATATACTGCAGCACGTCAGGCGTCCCTGTCCTTAACTATTTACTGGCTTGCTCAGACCCATGTCCATTAAGTTGGTGATGCTATCAAACAACCTTATCCTCTGCTTCTCTCTTCTCCTTTTGCTGCCAATTTTTCCCAGCATCAGGGTCTTTTCCAGGGAGCTGGCTCCTTGCCTCAGGTGGCCAAAGTATTAGAGCTTCAGCTTCAGCATCAGTCCTTCCAATGAATATTCAGGATTTGTTTCCTTTAAATAATACTATATTAAATGGATATGGGCTTCCCTGATGGCTCAGACTGTAGAGAATCAGCCTGCAATGCGGGAGACCTGAGTTTGATCCTTGGGTTGAGAAGATCCCCTGGAGAAGGAAAGGGCAACCCATTCCACTGCTCTTGCCTGGAAAATCCCATGAACAGAGGAGCCTGGTAGGCTACAGTCCATGGGGTCACAGAGAGTCAGACACGACTGAGCAACTTTACTTACTTACTTAACATTTAATGAGTACAACTATAAATTTTTCACTACTAATACTATATAGTACACATACTACTGGTAGTATATAAGTGAGGGGGAAAAGTGATTCATTCATTACATATTGCCCTGTGTGTGTGTTAGTTGCTCAGTAGTCTCTGACTCTCTGCAATCCCATGGACCGTAGCCCATCAGGCTCCTCTGCCCAGGGAATTCTCCAGGCAAAAATATTCAAGTGGGTAGCCATTCCCTTCTCCAGGGGATTGGACCTGGATTCAACTTGCCCTAATATCTCCAATATTATAAGTGAGAAAAACTAAGCTACGCTCCCCCTCCCCCCAAAAAAAGCTAAGTAAAACAATTAAGGTTACTCAGCTAGTAAGGAGTAAAGCCAAAATATAAAACCAAGCTGATTGGCACCAAAGAACCCATGTTTAGCCTCTCTTTGAGGGGCACAGGATAGGGAATGTTTTAAAACTGTCATTGTCTACAAAAACAAAGATTTAAAATATAGTAGTTATAGACAGTTATACTTCATATAGACCACAATAGGAAAATAGAACTTGTAAATGAGTTAAAATTAATTCAACCATATCTCTAAATATCTGAAGAGTCCTATTACAACCTCTATAGGTGGCATAGCAAGTGCATCAGCGGGCTGACTCATACTTTTTTTTTTTTTTTTTCTTTAGCAGAGCTGACATATGCCATTGAGGCAATAGGTAATTTCATTTGTATTTAACAATCTACTACTGTTACATTATTCAGATATGAGCTGTGCCAGTCAGAGGGGCATTATGAAACAAAAGTACTGTGGGATGACTTTCCAAATGAGATGATCACTTGATCTTGATTACTACTAATTGTTATATTTAGTCTATACTAATTTCTAATGTTACTGTGGCTGCTCCACAATGCAATTAAAATGCCCTTGAAGAAAAAAAAATCACTTCACAAATACAAAATGGATATATCAATCAATTACTGAAAAGTAGACCACCTAATATCCTACTTTACGACTTAAACTACAGCAATAATATTGGGCATCATTACTGAGCACCTATCTTATGTAGGTGTGTGTAGGTGTATGTCAGTCATATTACTGTGTGTTTGACAGGCTTCAATCTCCATTTTCCTCTTCATTTGAATCTATAAACTACTTGGGATTTATGGTCTCTAGTACTGTTCTTTTCCTTGTTTCTTTTTGCTGCCACCTGCTATCTTACAATTTACTTGTTTGTTTCTGACTCTCAGTTAACCTTTGACATTAATTCTTTTTACTATATCTTCAGAGACCTCAAGGTTAGCCTATCCACAACTGAGTCTCTGGTTTCCTTGTTCTCAGTTCTAATGAACTTCACCTCCAATACACTTAAGTCATCTATTCCCCCAGCTTACTCTGTAAATCATCATTACTTGGAAGTTTTTCTCTAATTAAGTATTAAATTCTTACTTCTTCACAATAACTCATCACCTGACAACATCTCCACCTTTCAACTTAATTTCTGTTATTCCTTCTACCTTTTATTCAAGTCCATTGACACTTCTCTCCATTTTTAAAGTATAGTATTATTTTTAATGATTTCTATTTACTCTATCTTAAGTAAAACATTTTCTGGATTTTGAAATGAACAATTCAGTGTTCCAAGCACTTTATTGTTTTTGTTCTAAAGTCTATCCCTCCTTAAATAAACGGATTTTATGACTTTGTTATCTGCCCAAAAGCAAGCAAAATGAGATTCTCTGCCAACATCACAGTGCACCTGGTTACCATTAGATTCTACCCAATGTATGTTAGATTAAATGGTTAGTTGACATAAACTTACACTGCTATCTCAGCATTGCCCTAAAATGAAGAGAGTTGGAGCTATAGGTGGTCTCAGCAGAACATGTTTGACGAGAGTTCTATGTCTGATGAAGTTTATGTGTACCTTGTGTAGGAGCCAGTTTTACACATACTGGATTTTTTGGCCCAGGCACTACATGACTAAGTTGTGCCTGTGTCTAGCCTCGTTTCCATTGTTATAGGATAGTTGTACTTCCAAATAAAGGGCAATCTAGTCACTGCTATTTGCTTTATATTAGCTGCTGCTGCATTAAATTTTTAACCTTCTTAAAAACTGCTTTCAAAGACTAGTGATTCAGTCAAGAAATAGAAGCTTCTGTTGGCTTACTGTTTACTTCAGTCCTTAAGGCTTACAATTTGGGGGACATTAATTGAGGTTTTATATCTACCATTTTTTCTCCATCTTTTTCAGAAGAAGTGACCACAGATCTGCACATTTCCTAATTTTCTTTTCTACAAGTAAATGATTCTGGCATATGAATTAATAGTTTCTAAGTTTCAGGGCCATTTGGGGGTACTGCATAATTCTTATATTTGTTATTAATTTCTGTAGTTATCAGGATGTGGGAGAAATGAATATTTTTCCTTTCATTGTCATAATATATTGTTGAATTGGTTTGCTAATACAGTTGATCTTTGAGTAACAGAGTTTGAATTGCATGGTGGTATATCATCTTGATTCTGTAAGATGTGGAACTGTAGATAGCGAGTAACAACAGTCACATATACAGAAGGGTGATTAAAAGTTATACATGAATTTTCAACTGCGCTGAGGGTTGGCACCCCAAATACTGTGTTGTTCAAAAGTCAAACGCATTTTGTTGAGGATTTTCACATCTGTGTTCATCAGTGACACAGAACTGTAATTTTATTTTCCTATAGATTTTGTCTGATTTTGGTAGAAGTGTGAGCTGACGTCATAGAATGAATTCAAAAGTGCTTCTTCTTTAATTTTCTGAAATAGTTTGAGAAGAATAGTGTTAACTCCTCTTAGGTATAATTAACCTGTGGAGTCATCTGGTCCTGTGCTTTTGCTGGAAGTTTATTGTTGTTGTTCAATCACTAAGTCACATCCAACTCTGCAACACCATGAACTGCAGCACGCCAGGCTCCCTGTCCTTTACTATTAGAGCTTGCTCAAATTCATGTCCAGTGAGGCAGTGATGCTATCTAATGATCTCATCGTCTGCTGCCCTATCCTTTTGCTTTCAATCTTTCCTAGCATCAGGGTATTTTCCAGTCTTTTAGCTCTTCATATCAGGTGGCCAAAATATTGGAGCTTCAACTTCAACATCAGTCTTCCAATCAATATTCAGGGTTGATTTCCTTTATGATTGAATGGTTAGATCTCCCTGCTGTCCAAGAGACTCTCAAGACTCTTCTCCAGCACCACATATTGAAAGTATCAATTTTTTGTGTGCTCAGGCATCTTTATGGTCCAACTCTCACATTCATATATTACTACTGGAAAAAATATAGCTTTGACTATATGGACCTTTGTTGACAAACTGATATATCTGCTTTTTATACCGACCTAATATTATTACTAGAAATTGCTATACTCATACTTTATATTTCTTCCTGATTCAGTCTTCAAAGATTGTACATCTCTAGGAATTTATCCATTTTTTTCTTGGGGGTCTATTTTGTTGGCATATAACTGTTCATAGTAATATTTTATGGTTCTTTGTATTTCTGTAGTGTTGGTCATAATTTCTGTTTCATTTATTATTTTCTTTTCTATTTATTGTTTTATTCTATTTAGGTCTTTTCTCTTTTGTCTTGATGAGTCTAGCAATGTGCTTTGCTATTCAAAGAAACAGCTCTTAGTTTTGTTGATCTTTGCTATGTGCTTACATCTCTAACTCATGTATTTTTGCTCTGATCTTTAGAATTTATTTCCTTCTACTAACTTGGGATTTGATTTTCTTTTTCTAGTTCCTTTCACTATGAGGTTAGATTTATCTGAGATCTTTCCCATTTCCTACAGTAGGCTTGTGTCCCTATAAACTTCCCTCTTAGAACTGCTTTTATTGAAACTCACACATGTTGGATCACTGTGTTCATTTTCATTTGTCTCCAGGTATTCTTTGATTTCCTAAGTGACTCAGTGGGTATTTAATCGTGTATTATTTAGCCTCCACATGTTTGTGTTTTTATTTATTTATTTATTTTTCTATTTTTTCCTTGTAGATGATTTCCAGTCTCATACTATTGCAGTTAGAAAAGATGCATCATATGATTTCAAACAGTTTAAATGTACAGAGACTTGTTTTGTGCCCTAGCATGTGATCTGTCTGGCAGAATGTTCCATGCACACTTGAAAAGAAAATTAATTCTGCTGCTTTTCATAGAGTGTTTTATAGATATCTATAATGTGTCATTTAAGACAAGTATTTGCTTACTGATTTTCAGTCTGGATGATCTGTCCATTGATTTAAGTGAGATTTAAGGTCCTCTACAATTATTGTGTTGCTGTCAATTTTTCCCTTAATGTGTGTTAATATTTGCTTTTTTAAGTGCTCCTATGTTGGGTACATATATATTTACAATTATTATATTTCTTATTGTATTTATCCTATTATCATTATATAATATCCTTCTTTGTTTCTTCCTTCAGTTTTGTTTTAAAGTATATTTTGCATTACGACACCAGCTTTCCTTTTTCCCTTTTCATTTGGACGAAATATCATTTCACTTCCGGTCTGCATGTATCTTTAGATCTGAAATGAGTCTCTTGTAGTCTGAATCTATACAAGTGTTCTTTCTTGATTCACTCACCCACCTTATATTTTTTGATTAAACCATTTAGTCCATTTTCATTTAAAGTAATTAGTGACAGGTATGCACTTATTGATATTTTTCTCAATGTTTTCTGATAGTTTTAAGGTTCTTTTACGTTATTTTCTTCTTTTACAATTTACTGTGTACTTTACTGTGTATCTTTATTGTTATTTTTGGATTCCTTTCTCTTTTGTGTGTGTGTATATATCATGGAATTTTGGTTTATGGCTACCACTAATTTTGTGTGTGTATTACATATATATATATATATATAATTTGATGTTTTTGTGTGTGTATCCCTTCCTTCACTACTTACTGTGGATATAGATGATTTTACTACTGTTGTCTTGCAACCTTCATCTTACCTTTATAAGTTGTTGATCTACTACCTTTCTGTATGTTTCTCTTTACCAATGATATTTTTCTCTATATAATTTTCTTATTTTTAATTGGGATATTTTCTGCTTTTTAACATTTATTTTTAAATTGTATTTTATATTTGACTATAGTATAGTTGCTTAACTACGTTGTGTTACTTTCAGGTGTACAACAAAGTGATTCAGTTATACATTCGTTGTAAAGCCAGTATAGTTGTGCTGAATATTTTTAGCTTCAATTCTGTTCAGCTCAGTCATGTCCAACTTTTCACAGCCCCATGGACCACAGCACACCAGGCCTCCCTGTCCGTCACCAACTCCCGGAGTCTACCCACCCATGTCCATTGAGTTAGTGGTGCCATCCAACCATTTCATCCTCTCCCATCCCCTTCTCCTCTTGCCCTCAATCTTTCCCAGCATCAGGGTCTTTTCCAGTGAGTCAGTTCTTTGCATCATGTGGCCAAAGTATTGGAGCTTCAGCTTGAACATCACTCCTGCCAATGAATACCCAGGACTGACTGATCTCCTTTAGGATGGACTGGTTGGATCTCCTTGCAGTCCAAGGGACTCTCAAGAGTCTTCTCCAGCACCACAGTTCAAAAGCATCAATTCTTCAATGCTCAGCTTTCTTTATAGTCCAACTCTCACATCCATACATGACAACTGGACAAAACATAGTCTTGATGAGACAAACCTTTGTTGGCAAAGTAATGTCTCTGCTTTTTAATATGCTCTCTAAAAGGGTGGTCATAACTTTCCTTCCAAGGAGCAAGCGTCTTTAAATTTCATGGCTGCAATCACCATCTGCAGTGATTTTGGAGCCCCCCAAAATAAAGTCAGCCACTGTTTCTCCATCTATTTGCCATGAAGTGATGGCCACGATCTTAGTTTTCTGAATGTTGACCTTTAAGCCAACTTTTTCACTCTCCTCTTTCACTTTCATCAAGAGGCTCTTCTTCACTTTCTGCCATAAGGGTGGTGTCATCTGCATATCTGAGGTTATTGATATTTCTCCTGGCAATCTTGTTTCCAGCTTCTGCTTCCTCCAGCCCAGTGTTTCTCATGATATACTCTGCATATAAGTTAAATAAGAAGGGTGACAATATACAGCTTTGATGTACTCCTTTTCCTATTTGGAACCAGTCTGTTGTTCCATATCCAGTTCTAACTTTTGCTTCCTGACCTGCATACAGATTTCTCAAGAGCCAAGTCAGGTGTTTTGCTATTCCCATCTATATCAGAATTTTCCAGTTTGTTGTGATCGACACAGTCAAAGGCTTTTGCATAGTTAATAAAGTAGAAATAGATGTTTTTCTGAAACTCTCTTGCCTTTTCAATGATCCAGCTGATGTTGGCAATTTGATCTCTGGTTCCTCTGCTCTGTCTAAAAGCAGCTAGAACATCTGGAAGTTCAAGGTTCATGTATTGCTGAAACCCAGCTTGGAGAATTTTGAGTATTACTTTACTAGCGTGTGAGATGAGTGCAATTGTGCGGTAGTTTGAGCATTCTTTGGCATTGCCTTTTTTTTAGATTGAAATGAAAACTGACCTTTTCCATTCTTGTGGCCACTGCTGCATTTTCCAAATTTCCCAGCATATTGAGTGCAGCACTTTCACAGCCTCATCTTTTAGCTTAGCTTGTCTGTAAAGCTCTTTACACTCCAAACTTGAATAATAGCCTTGCTGAGCATGTTATTCCTGATTATAGATTTCTCCCCCTCCCCTTTTTTAAATTTGAATATATCAGTCCACTCCTTTCTGGTCTGCAAAATTTCTGCTGAAAATTCAACTTACAGTTTTGTAGAAATGTCCTTATCTATAGCTAGCAGTTTTTCCCTTGCTGCTTTTAAAATTCTCCCTTTAAGTTTTGGAATTTTAATTATAGTGTTTCTTGACATTTGTCTCTTTGGTTTCATATTGTTTGGGACTTTCTGTGTTTCCTGGATTTGAATGTATGTCTCCCTCCTCAGGTTAGGGAAAGTTTTTAGCTGTCAATTTATTTCTTCAAAGAAGTTCTCCTCCACTTTCACTCTCTCTTCTCCTTTTGGGATCCCTGTAATATAAATATTAGTTCACTTGATGCTGGCCCAGAGATCTCTTAAGGTACCCTCACTTTTATTTATTTATTTATTTTTCTATTCAGTCTGAGCAATTTCTACTACTCATTTTCCAGTTTATAGTTCCATTCTTCTGTATCATGTAATCTACTGTTTTAATCTAATGTAATACACCTTTCCGTGTAACTTTTTACTTCAGTTATTACATTACTCACTTCTGTTTGGCTCTTCTTTATGTTTTCTCTTTATTAAACTTCTCACTTTGTTTATCCATTTTTCTCTTTAGTTCATTAAACATTTTTTAAGATCCCTGCCTTGAACTCTTTATTTTAGGCTGCTTATTTCCACTTTGCTTAGTTCTTCCTCTGGGACTTTATCTTTTTCCTTCATTTGCAATATATTCCTCTGTCATTTTATTTTGCCAAATTCTCTGTTTTTATTTTTATGTATTAGGTAAGTTGGTTATGTTTCCTGATGTTGAAGAAGTGGCTTTATATAGGTTACATCATTTGAGGCCTAGTATCACACTACACTCTAGAAATACATGGTCTAGTCTAGTGGTATCCTATATGTGGACTGAACTGGCCCTTCTGGTTTCATGGGGCCAACTACCATAGGTGTGCTGGTAGGTGAGGCTAGACTCTGGTTTGGTTAGTTACCAGGTCTTATGTTGTGCTGAGGTTGCTGCCTTACTGGTGGGCAGAGTTTGGTCCTCGCACAGCTGGCTATAGTCCTGGGGGGGTTCCAGGATTAATGATGGCCTGCTGATAGGGCAGAGCCAGGTCATAGCTGCAGGAACATAAACAATATGTTTTTACTTTTTCAAATAAATTGCCATCTATTCAAGGATTTTTGTCCTACTACCCTTTCATCTCTAAAAATTTTATATTGAACTTAGTCTGATTATAATTAAAAAGTGACAGAAGAACCCTGGAGAAAACAATGATTTTTAAATTCAGATGCACACATCTACATGCAAACACAATTTTACTAGAGAAACTGGAATAAGATGTGGATTGAAGCAATTTAAATATCCTGGTTGTGATAACTACACTATATTTTTTCAATTTGCTCCTACTGGATGAAACTAGGTAAAGGATACATGGAATATATTTGTATTAATTCTTATAACTATATAGAGATTTATACACATAACAGAGTTATCTCAAAATAAAAGTTTAATTAAATTTTAAATATCTAAAACCTATTCTGGTGTGAAAAAATGAATAACACATCAAAATTATGATTTTCTTTATAAAGATTTATATATGTCTGTATATATATATATATACATATATAATACATAAATATACTGCAATAGAAATGATTCATCATTTTGATAATTAAATATGAATAATGAATTTAATATCAATTTTTGGCTTAAGTTCTCAACTTGACAGGATGATTTCTCTTAGAAATTAAGTGACTAATTTTTATTTTTATAAATAAATTCACAAATAAATTTTTACAAATATATCTATGAATAAATCCCTATTTTTATATATTTTAAGATAGATAACTTGAAAACAGTGAATTTGAGTGTCATAAATTATATGTTTGTTGAATCTGGAATAGTTTACATAACTTGTTCTTTCTACCGAACTCATTTATAAATATCTATTCATTAAACTGAATAGCATTGCTTTCACAGTTATTCTCATCTAGGTATATTTCTATTCTTTGCAGCAAATATTATTGATTTCTCACATAACATGCTATTATTTATATGTAGCTGGACGTTTTGATAGACTGTTAGTTAAGAAATAAAGAATATAAAGACTTTGAATAAATGGATAAGACAAGATTTTAAAATTTAAAAAATTCCATAATTTTAATGGGTCTATTTCTGTATACTTTAAAACAGACCAATTACAAATATACTGAATATCCTACAACTAATGTCAAATTAGATGTATTAGAGTAATATTAATTATTACATGTATCTATCAGGGTCCTGATAGGAAGTGAGTGTCAAAATAAAATAGAATAATTTGCAGATAGTATATTAATCATTTCTGAAGGATGTGGAGAAATCAAATTGATATTGCATTAATTTGGGGCTAATAACTGTGAGGCTATGTATCCCTCTTAGGCATCAAAAGATAAGGGACCAAAGAGAAGGATTGGCTAGTGCAGCCCGCTAACAGGAATGCAGCTGGTGTGGATGACTTTTGGGAAAGGTGCCAGAGGTACCTTATCCTCCTTTCCTTATTGACATTTCTTAATGGTGCCACTTTGGCTGAATCCAACAGGAAGCCAGAAGACAAGAGAACCAGCCAATTCAATCAATATAGGTCAATTTTCTGAGGCAATGTGGGCTGAGAATGATGAGGCCTGAGTCCTGAGATGCTGAACTCATAGCATGTTTTATAGCTAATAAAATAGCAATATTTTTACTCTGTAGAAATCTAGAGCCATTTGATACAGACCATTTAAACTTATGTGAAATATTCACAGTAAAACAAAACAAAAACTGTCCAACTAGGATGGAAAAATCCAATTTCCTTAAACTTGAAATATCTACTCTCCCTAGCTTTTCCCTCCCCCACAACACAATAAAAATGATGCAGTCACACTAATGTGCTTGGGGTTCATTCAGTATGCTATAGAACATTACTAATTCATTCATTACTAAAGTCATTCAATGGACTTTTATTGAGCACCTTCTATGTGCCTGGAATTATATTAGGTACTGGGACACAAAGATGAATAAGCCTACATCTCCAGGTACACATATCTCAACTAGAGCAGTATTTCTTATTCTTTCACATGTTTTCTGTGAAAGATTTTCTCTCTTCTCAAGACATGCAATTTTTTTTTTTTATAAGAGTACTGATTGCACCTGCCTTGATCCTTAAGCTGCACTTTAAATCTACTCCCTTTTCAGAGGGCATTTGTACTGTGTTCTCTGCTCTTTTCTATTTCTTCAGATTAGACTGAGTGACAATGGAATACATAGAAACAAATTAACATGGTGGACAAATGAATTACAGGCAAAGCTTGTGTACTGCTTTTAGAGTTTTAATAAAAAAGCAAAAGAGAAGCAAATGTCCAGGGTCTTGCTGATTTTGTCAGTATTGGCTTACTTCAGCTCAGTCTTCCACGTATCCTTTCCTTCACAGACTGTGATCACTACTAAAGTTACCCTATTAACCCTATTAGTGTAACTCTTTATGTGTGTTCTCATGATTTCTATTATTTTGATAAAATTTTGTTATGATTTTTTTTTTTATTAAAGTCCATCACTCCTACATGTAACACTTACTCAATTCCTGTGTGTAGTGGTCCCCAGTAAAACCAGTTTGGACTGATGGAAATAGTTTTAGAAAGTAGCAATTTGGTAGGAGGGCTGGCACCTAGTAAAATTACTTTCTATGGACCTGTTTTTCTTGTGAACAGGTGTAAATAAATCATTCTAATGGAAATGTCAGCAGGATAGTTTCAGATGAGAGAGTTGATCATTCTGCCCACTTGCCAAGCATAGGACACAAATTGGGAAGATGAGCTCTAATCTTACCTTCTATGATAATTTATGAACCTTTTCTTATGCCTGCTACCCTCACCAATCACTGGTCATTGCAATCTAAATAAAATTCCAAGTAAACACATTATATTTCTTTATACTGATATCCCCATTCTTCTTCAGGCTAAAATCCAGACTGGTCACAGACTATCCCTCAAAACTCACTCCTTGTTTGTCCCTAAACAAGAGGACAAATTGTCAAATTAATTGTAAGATCCTAAGATTTCTATCCTATTCACACTCTTGTGACCTTTCACATGTCCTTTGCTTTAGCTAGAATATCTTCTCTAAGACTAAGTGCCTAAAACCAGCATAAATTGCAAAAATGAGTCAAGTCTTGCCTCCTCTCTAAGAAACCCCTCATTATGTAAAGATGTTGTGATACCTTCTCCCTTTAGTATTCTCATTGTAATCATTACATACCTTCATGAAATACTTTTTTTTCCCCGCTGTGTGGGTATTTGCATTTTTCTTATACCAGTCTCCGTATTATAATTTTTGCAGCTTTATTCTTTTAGCTTGATATTACTTTTTTCATAAGGATGCAACTTATCTTTTTATCTTTATGGCTCTCATAGGAATAGAAATTATTAGGCACCAAATAAATACTTGCTGAATAATTATATTTGCTAGGAAGTTTCTGGAACATCCAGAAAAATGGTATTGCTAAAAAGTATAATAATTTTGTTTCCTCATCATTATTCATAGAGAAATTATGTGCATAGTTTATAAACTCCAGTTATTTTATTGAAAAATTAGCTGAGGTAGGAAAAGTATGAATAATTTAGTTTCTATTATTCTAGTATATCTTGCCTTCTCAAGAAAGGAAATGAAAGAGAATGTAACAGAAACAAAGCAAAACTCATTTGGAATTTTGTATTGATTCTTCTTTTTGTGGAAGATATTAACATGACTATTTTATGGAGGTTATCTACAAATAAATTTGGTCTTAGGAAGAATAATAATTTAAACACCAAAGTTTCAGATATTTGTTCTATCCATAAAAGCATAATGAAAGTCATAAATCAGTAGTGTGCCGCTTTGAGATACCCTTATTTTCCCTGTTAGTACTTTTCAAAATTTTCTGCCTCTTGTTTAAATCAATCACAACCACTTTTAAAGCTCACAGAACTTTCATTTCAGAGATATCTCCTGGATATATAGCCATCAGATTAAGGAATACAATTCTTAAAGTAAAGTAAAAGTACCTATTTTTATGAATAATTTTCCCATAGTACCTTAGAGAAATCACACTACTACTTAGGCAAAAATAGATAAAGATGAAAAAAATAAAAAATCTAACTTTCTATGTTGGATTATCTATATAATATTGAATATACAAAAACATGAAATATTATAATATCTACTTCCTATTACATTCTAATACTGAGAGCTCAATAATACATTAACTCAATAAAAACATAAGCAGTGTGTATAAAACATATAAATAATAAAACAAAAGTGAATTATTTTTACATCATGTGGGTAATAGATATAGGAAAAGGCAAACCACAGAATGGGAGAAAATATATGAAAATTCTTATTCAGAGCATATAAATAGCAAGCACAAATTCATTGGAAAAGAAAAGTAGTATGCAATTATATAATTGTTTAAAAACTTTGAACAGATAATTCACATATAAGAACATTCAAATGGACAATAATTATATACAAAAATATTTAACATCATTATGCATATAAAAAAATACAGTTTAAAACCACTGTGAGAGAAAACTATAGAAGTGCATACTGTTTTACACACCTAGTCTTCAACTATATATGTAAGATCATAGATATTCACATAAGTAAAATTAATTCAGGCATATCTTTTAAGAGGGGGCATTTTAATAGTCAACAGTATATCTTAATTCAATAAAGCAAAACCAATACAAATAAAAATAACTTAAAACATCAGAGAAATAAATATATCTGTGTAATTGGAAAACATTCTGAGAGGTTTTCCAATAATTTGTAGAAGGCATGCCTTATGTATTGAAATTCACTTTATTTACATGCCCTTTAATGTCTGTTTTGTATTTTTAGGATTTAAATTTTTTCCAGCCAAAGATGGGAGAAGCTCTATACAGTAAGCAAAAACAAGACCAGGAGTTGACTGTGGCTCAGATAATGAACTCCTTATTGCCAAATTCAGGCTGAAGCTGAAGAAAGTGGGGAAAACCACTAGGCCATTCAGGTATGACCTAATCAAATCCCTTATGATTATACAGTAGAAGTGAGAAATAAATTTAAGGAACTAGATCTGACAGAGTGCTAGATAAACTATGGACTGAGGTTCCTGACATTGTACAGGAGACAGGGATCAAGATCATCCCAAAGAAAAAGAAACGCAAAAAAGCAAAGTGGCTGTCTCAGGAGGCCTTACAAATAGCTGTGAAAAGAAGATAAGTGAAAAACAAAGGAGAAAAGGAAAGATATACCCATTTGAATGCAGAGTTCCAAAGAACAGCAAGGAGAGATAAGAAAGCCTTCCTCAGGGATCAATGCAAAGAAACAGAGGAAAACAATAGAATGGGAAAGACTAAAGCAGAAAATTAGAAGTACCAAGAGAATATTTCATGCAGTGATGGGCTCAATAAAGGACAGAAATGGTATGGACCTAAAAGAAACAGAAGATATTAAGAAGAGGTGGCAAGAATACACAGAAGAATTGTATAAAAAAGATCTTCACAACCCAGATAATCATGATGGTGTAATCTAGTGGAGGTGATGGAATTCCAATTGAGCTATTTCAAATCTTAAAAGATGATGCTGTGAAACTGCCCCACTCAATATGTCAGCAAATTTGGAAAACTCATCAGTGGTCATAGGACTGGAAAAGGTCAGTTTTCATTCCAATCCAAAGAAAGGCAATACCAAAGAATGCTCAAACTACCACACAATTGCACTCATCTCACATGCTAGGAAAGTAATACTCAAAATCCTCCAAGCCAGGCTTCAGCAATATGTGAACCATGAATTTCCAGATGTTCAAGCTGGTTTAAGAAAAGGCAGGGGAACCAGAGATCAAATTACCAACATCTGCTGGATATTGAAAAAGTAAGAGAGTTCCAGAAAAACATCTATTTCTGCTTTATTGACTATGCCAAAGCCTTTGACTGTGTGGATCACAATAAACTATGGAAAATTCTGAAAAAGATGGGAATACCAGACCACCTGACTTGCCTCTTGAGAAACTGTATGCAGGTCATGAAGCAACAGTTAGAACTGACATGGAACAAAAGACTGGTTGCAAATAGGGGAAAGGAGTATGTCAAGGATGTATAGTGTCACCCTGCTTATTTAACTTATATGCAGAGTACATCATGGGAAATGCTGGACTGGAAGAAGCACAAGCTGGAAACAAGATTGCTGGGAGAAATATAAATAACCTCAGATATGCAGATGACACCACCCTTATGGCAGAAAGTAAAGAAGAGCCTCTTGATGAAAGTGAAAGAGGAAAGTGAAAAAGTTGGCTTAAAGCTCAGCATTCAGAAACTAAGATCATGGCATCCGGTCCCATCACTTCATGGCAAATAGATGGGAAACAGTGGAAACAGTGTCAGGCTTTATTTTGGGGGGCTCCAAAATCACTGCAGATGGTGACTGCAGCCATGAAATTAAAGGACACTTGCACCTTGGAAGGAAAGTTATGCCCAACCTAGACAGCATATTACAAAGCAGAGACATTACTTTGTCAACAAAGGCCCACCTAGTCAAGGCTATGGTTTTTCCAGTAGTCATGTATGGATGTGAGAGTTGGCCTATAAAGAAAGCTGAGCGCCAAAGAATTGATGCTTTCAAATTGTGCTGCTGCAGAAGACTCCTGGGAGACCCTTGGGCACAAGGAAATCCAACCAGTCCATCCTAAAGGAGATCAGTCAGTCCTAGGTGTTCATTGGCAGGAGTTATGTTCAAGCTGAAACTCCAATATTTAGGCTGCCTGATGCGAAGAGCTGACTCATTTGAAAAGACCCTAATGCTGGGAAAGATTGAGGGCAGGAGGAGAAGGGGACAACAAAGTCTGAGATAGTTGGATGGCACCACCGACTCAATGGACATGAGTTTGGGTAAACTCTGGGAGTTGGTGATGGACAGGGAGGCCTGGCATGCTGCAGTTCATGGGGTTGCAAAGAGTCAGACACAACTGAGCTACTGAACTGAACTGAAGGTTTAAATAAAGATTTTCCTTTTAATGACAGTTAAACCTGCCTGATTACTGGTTGGGCATAGAGTGAAAGAAAACATAGTGATGATTTAGAGGAAGATCTCTTTAAACAAAGAGGGAAGAAGGTAAATAGGAAAGGAGGAAGGGACAAATGGAAGAAACAGAGAAAGGGAAGGATGGAAAGGAAAACAGAATTTTCACCTTTTAAATCTATGTTAATGAGTGTTTTGAGTTTGAATTTCATCATCTGTAATAATATACAACTTGGACAGAAAATCAAATTCGGTTACTATCTATTTGTCTGAAGCAATGCTATATTCTAAATAATTGGTTCTCTATTTAGATGCTAAAGCAGTTGTAGTAGGTCTATTTTAATTCTAAGGTATGTTTATCAATGTAAGGTTTGGGTTAAGAAAGCTGTGTGTATTTTCTTAAAGAAAAAGAGAGTAAACTGCGTATTAATGCCCAAAGTCCTCAGAGTTCATCTTCCAAAGTACCTTTAAACTAACAACAAAGTGAAAAGCATTTTAATAATACAAATAAAAAGAAAAAACAGTGTTTGACAGTTTTTGAAAAGTAAATACCACATTCAAAAATTCCAGTTTCTGCATTTTTTTCCTTTTGCATTCTCTGATAATTTAGTAATCAGACATTAAAATAAGGATTCAAAATTCACTGGGCCACAGAAGAACACTCACATATGTATCACCGTGTTAAGTATCTGCTATGACTATGTTGGAAACTAGAATGCACACATGAAACCAATATTCTTCTGCCAAAATCAAACATATTTTAAACTATTGAAAGTTTTCTCTGACAATAGATAAATTTGAAATGTCAGTAGTAGCTTTGACTACTCTGTTATCAAATTTTTAAAAGAATCCGATTTAGATATGTAACTGTCTCATAAGATTACTGGATTCAAATATCGAGGTTTACTTACTTTCAAAGTGTTTCAATTATCCTTAAACTGTCATTAATATACCACTTGTAACAGTGGCTAGCTTTTCTTTTCCTTTATGGTTTTGCTCTAAAACTAACATGAAACAAACCATCCTTTGTTTTCAGAATATACTGCAATCCTCTAGTAAGAGTTCTATCCCTCCAAACAGCTGGTCTTGTCAGTTGGTGATATCCTGTCCTGTTTGTTATGGGAACTGGGCTGTTTAGATATTTCTGGGAACATTAACTTTCTCCTTTTAAGTATATCCCATCCTCTTGTTTTCGCATTTCTACCAGTTATAATTGCAGCCAAACTATTCTGTTTAAAGCCTCTCATCTCTTAGGAGCTGTCATCTTTCAAGTCTTACATTATGGATCTTTTCCTGGAACTACTGAGCTCTGCCGCTTTCAGGTGCCCTATTTGACACTGGCTCTTCCCATATCATCAGCACAAGCTGATCTGTCAATTTCTGTGAGGATTCCTGTAATTTCTGTTTAACCCACTATATCCATCTTGATCTCACTTAAATGCAAGGTATGAACACATCTACTAGATTTCTCTATCTTCTGGGAAATTTCTTTTTAACATTTTCTGGATTAGTTACCTTTTTTTTCTCTTTATTTTTTCTCTCATAGCCTTGGGCAATATATTCCAATTCATATGCCATCAGTCCTAGTTTTCCAATACAGATTTTTTTTCTCTATTATTCCTTTTTCTACATCGTTTATAATACACTTAGTCTCTAGCAATTCATGCAAATTACTGTTTAAGTGTCCCACTAATTCATAGCCCCACTGGTTTCTATTTCAGAAAAGCAAGTCTTTTTATCCTATATTTCTCTAGATCTCTGGAGACCTTGGCTCTCCAGATCTCAGGGTGTAGTTTGCCATGAAACCTAAGTTCAATGATGGGTCCAAAAAAGATTATTAATTTTTAGTTTGTCTGGCTTTGCCTTTTGTGTAAATGGCAGTGACATCCTCCAAACTCTTATATTTCAAGTTTAAACTAGAGATCTTTGCTTTAATTTTTAATCTCTCTGGTTAATTTTTATATTTTTTATCTCATTTATTTGGTTGACTTTTTACTTAAATATTTAATACATAGTTATTTTATATTTTATATGTGAATGTTTGGTTTATTTGGGGTCTAAATATGCTGTTTGCCATGTTTTATTTTGGAAAATCAAGTACCAAGTTCTGTTAAAGCTGCTTTCCTCTGGAGGAAATTTCAGTTTGATTCTGCTAGGTTAATAAGTAATACTTTCACTTTATGTCTTTCCTTGGGGTTTCCCCAGTCTCAGGGATACTAGATATTTTATCCCTAGAAACATGTAAAAATAAACTAACAATCCTTATTCTCAAATGGAACTTTTATTTCCATTTTCTAGTGAGAGCAAATCAGACATTTTCCTCATGATATTTTCTTTGCTTCCATTCCATTCCATTTTACTTTAATTTTTATTTGATTTTATTTCACCCTGTAGTTTCACTGAAGTTTGTAGCCACCACAAAGGACTTCTTTTAGGTTCAACTGTTAATCCCTAAAGATTTAGACTGTACATCCCTGAAGATTTATGTTCCCAGAAAGTTTTTTCTCCCCCCAGAATATTCTTTGTCTTTGATTTTGCTTTATAGTCTTGTTTCTGATATTTATTTTGATGAGCCTTTTAGTGATTTTCTCAGTGATTTATTTTAAATGTTTAACAATTTTTTTTTGGTAAAAATATGTATAATGTGCATCAGAATGGCTTTTCTTAATAATCTAGTCTATAACTCTGCTAGAAGCTGAATAACTCATTCATTCTCCAGCTCCCTCTAACTGACTTCTTTGTTTTTAATTACAATGAATATGTCCTGGTCAAGGTAATCAGTGATATTCTCTGATGACAACTGCTTTGGCTACTTGACTTTCTTTCTCTTTAAAATCATCCTTTCATCAGCATTCTGCACAGTTGACCTTGCCTCTCCTTTGGAAATGCTCTCTTTTTTGTTTGCCTGGGTAATAATTTCCCACCTATTCAAGAGCAAATATCTTGATTGTCAGTATGTCTCTTATTAAAAAGGGGAGGAGAAGAAAGGAATGAAGGGCTGAAAACTTATAAATTTTCATTTGCTTTTTCTCCTTCATCTAAAGCCATTATATAGTTTTCCTTCTCCATAAATGTCTTCTCCATTCCATACTATTTCAATTCTCTTATTTTATTGCACATTTTGACATTATCATGTATTTTCACAATAAATTTTTGCTTAACTTTTCATATGAATTATTCCTGAATCAAACACATTTTAAAGACTCTAAAAGCAGGAATCATTATGTTTATAAACAGCATATCTCTCAACTACAAAATTCAGCACAGTGCATAGTCATAAAGCTATATTTATATTCTAAGTTAATGGTAATCTAAGAGCCTGGCACATGGTTGTTACTCCCAAAATTGTCAGACTTTACAATGGCTTTCTATTTTGCTTAGAGAGTCTGAGAAGTGCCACAAAATCCACACCTCCACTTTCTTAATATCTCTGATATCATCTGTTGATTTTGTCCTCACTTCACATCCTCTATATATAACAGGCTATACTGCTGTTCCTTGAACATGCTGTGTGTGCTTACACTTCATAGATGTTTGTGGTTGCTGATATCTTTACCTTCTATTTTTCCTTCATATATTAAAATGGCTTTCTTTTGTATCACTTTTTCTGGTCTTCATTTCAATGTTAACTTGTTTCTCACAGACTACACATTTTAAAATTGCATCTTTCCCCAAATCTTTGTATCCCATTTTCTTCTTCTCAGATTTATTTATCTGTTAAGTGTACATCATCATATGTTAGTCTATAACTTTTAACTAATTTATTGTTTTATTGTATTTTCTCAAGGAAAATGAATGATCTAAGAGAGCAAATCATGTGTCTATTAAGTTCCTGACATATATCCTAAAACACAGTTAGAGTTCAATAAATATATGTTAAATACATAAGCGAATTAAGTGGTAAACTGTGTTTATCATCTTGAATATAGTGGTAATTGGTCTTTTTTTTCCTATTATTAACTTCCTCACATTCCTCACTTAGGAAATTTGGTAAGAAACTGAGTCTGATTCCTGCTTAGAAGATCAGTTTAACAGACTGGCTTTCCCGGCCTCCTATGCAGCTTGACGCATAACCAGCTTGATGCATCATCAGCTACATACTTGAACTTGAATTATGGGTTGAGTTAGGGATCCAAGTGAGACAGCAGGGACAGATGAAAATGTATGAAAATGTGATGATACTAACATTCAGTTTATTGGGGAACCGGGATTAAGGTCTCCAATGACAGATTCTATTGTTCAGTACTTGTGTGAAACCATGGTATTTAGTATCAGCAGCAACTGGGCAGTTCTCATCTGTCTATAAATCATGCTTTGGGTAGATTCTGGCTCCTGCTTGATTCTTTGATTATGCTTTTTCCAAGGTTTGGCATCAATTTAAACAGTAGATATAGACACAACAGATAACAGTACTTATATTTTCCAACACCCTTCTGTAATCCTAATGCAAGCCCCATCAACCTGAGTTGATGTAAGTACCTCTTACCTGGGTTTCCCTCCTGCCTCCAACTTTTACAACCATTCTCTTCCTTTCTTCACTCAATTTTCAATTCATCTTCAAGAAAGTTATTAAATAACATTTAATATATAAAGAAATATAGCTTTAATTTAATCACTGCTTTTTGAGTAATTCTAGTCCACGTTTTTTATTTTTGAGACCTTAGGCCTCTCAATGACGATAGAGGTGTTCTCTCTCACTGAATGTGTATAGTCTTATACTCAGAAAACATTTATATGTAATACATTGAAAGTTACTTAATTTACATTGATTTTATAAACAATATGTATAAATGTCTGAATCTTTATAGATCATTTTTGTTCAAAATTAATAGCTACTTAATATAAAAGGCTTACTATAACTAAATTGTGCCAATTAAGTTAAATTTTATTCTTGTTCAGAGGCCAATTTCATAAGAAATTCATTGTTTTTCTTGAGATGATAATTCATATTATGGAGCCACCTTTAGTATTGCAAGGCAAATGCAATCTTGAAATTCATTATATTTTTAAATATACTTTAATTTTAGGGCAATTTTAGGTTCACAACAAAGTTTAATGGAAAGTAAGGTTCCTATATACCTGGCACAATCTCCTACACTATGAATATCACACACCACAGTGATATAACTGTTATAATCATGGACCTATATTGTCACATCATTACTACCCAAAGTCTCTAGTTCATTAGAGTTCACCCCTGGTGATGTCCATTCTATGGATTGGACACATATAAAATGACATGTGGTCATCAATATAGTATCATATAAAGCAGTTTCACTACCCTAAAAATCTTTCATACTCTGCTTATTTATCTCATTCACTACCTCTCACTTTTAATTCAACTTTTTCCCCAGACTCACAATGTTATAACTGTTTTGCAGTACTTGATTGAAGGGGCAAAAGAACGTTTAAATTCATTCTGAGCTCTCCTACCTCACTTGAACACTGTAGATCTAGCCTATATCTATGAAAGTAACATCTATTTCATGACTGAAAGGTAGTATTTTCATATGGAACTTGAATTCTCAGAACTGGTTTGAAGTAAAGTACTCACAATGTGCTTTACAATAAAAGGGTATATCACAGCAAAACAGAATTATGTAAAAAGCTATATTACTGAATTTATGTTGCAAAATTTTTCTTTGTATTCAAATAATTGCAGCCATGTTTTATATACAACAGTATTTGATTCTATTTATATAAGCAAAAAGAATTATGAAACATAGCAATTCTATATTGACACAATAATGATTATTAAAAATGACCCCAGAAAACCTCAGGGGTATACAATTGGCATACAAATCTCATGCATATGGAGATCTAGGCTCTGCTAATGCAAGTTGACGCTGCAATATGTCTCTTAACCTCCTCCTGGGTTAAGTAGTTAAGTAGTCTAGATGCTTTTTGTTTGTTTGTTTGTTTTTAACCTAGAGATTGCAAAGGTGTAAGAAAGCATGTAGAAACAAGCTAGCGATCTTCAAAATTGTCTTATAATTGTCCGAAGCTAAAGCCCAAGAGAAGAGCACCTCAAAGCCACATGATAGATGGCATGGGCATAGGGAAAAATGAGGGATGAGAACAGTAATGCATACCTAAGTATGAATTCAGCTTAGTTACATTTAGCATAAATCCATACTTAAATGATACATAAATGCTTAGTCGCTCAGTCATGTCTGACTCTGTGCAACCCTATGGACTGTAGCCTGCCAGACTCCTCTGTCTGTGGGGATGCTCCAGGCAAGAATACTGGAATAGGTTGCCAGGCCCTCATCCAGGGGATCTTCCCAACCCAGGGATGGAACCTAGGTCTCCTGCATTGCAGGAGGATTCTTTACGGTCTGAGCCACCAGGGAAGCCCTAAGTGACATAAGTTTATGTCAAAGTACGTACATATATGTGTTTGTTAGCCTTTTTTATGTCTTCTTTGGAGAAATGTCTGTTAAGTTCTTTGGCCCACTTTTTGATTGGGTCTTTTATTTTTCTAGAATGGAGCTGCAGGAGTTGCTTGTATATTTTTGAGATTAATTGTTTGTCCGTTGCTTCATTGGCTATTATTTTCTCCCATTCTGAAGGCTGTCTTTTCACCTTGCTTATAGTTTCCTTTGTTGTGCAGAAGCTTTTAATTTTAATTAGGTCCCATTTGTTTATTCGTGTTTTTATTTCCAATATTCTGGGAGGTGGGTCATGGAGTATCCCGCTTTGGTTTATGTCAGAGAGTGTTTTGCCTATGTTATCCTCTAGGAGTTTTATAGTTTGTGGTCTTATGCTTAGATCTTTGATCCATTTTGAGTTTATCTTTGTGTAGGGTGTTAGAAAGTGTTCTAGTTTCATTCTTTTACATGTGGCTGTCCAGTTTTCCCAGCACCATTTGTTAAAGAGGTTGTCTATTGTCCATTGTATATTCTTGCCTCCTTTGTCAAAGATAAGGTGTCCATAGATGCGTGGATTTATCTCTGGGCTTTCTATTCTGTTCCATTGATCTATATTTCTGTCTTTGTGCCAGTACCATACTGTCTTAATGACTGTGGATTTGTAGTATAGCCTATCCAGAGTGAAGTAAGCCAGAAGCAAAAACAACAATACAGTGTATTAACACATATATATGGAATTTAGAATGACAGTAACGAGAACCCAACATGCGAGACAGCAAAAGGAACGCAGATGTATAGAATAGACTCGTGGACTCTGTGAATGAGGGAAAGGGTGGGATGATATGGGAGAATGGCATTGAAACATGTTAATTATCATATGTTTAATCAATCGCCAGCCCAGGATTGATTCTCGGGGCTAGTGCATCGAGATTTCCCGGGGGGGAGGGAGGGAGGAGGGAGGGGTTTCTGGAGGGGGAGCATATGTAAACCCATGGTGATATCATGGCATTGTATGACAAAAACAATAAAAGGGAGGAAAAAAAAAGTACATACATATATACTTAAGAAGTATATCTAAGTATATACTACAGTATTACCTACGTATATACTACAGTATATACTGCAAAATTACCTACATTTGCATTTAAAAGGCTCTTAAATAGTCCAGTCATAACAGCAGCTTGTAGAAATACTTTATCTAGCACTAGGAAGTCTGTCTAATTGTCTGCCTTCATTCCCTTCTTGCTGAGTGACAATCTGGTTTTAAAAATGCTGCACTGTTTACAATATCCAGGACATGGAAGCAACCTAGATGCCCATCAACTGACAAATGGATAAGAAAGCTGTGGTACATATACACAATGGAATATTACTCAGCATTAAAAAAAATTCATTTGGATCAGTTCTACTCAGGTGGACCGAACTGGAGCCTATTATCCAGAGTGAAGTAAGCCAGAAGGAAAAACAATAATACAGTATACTAACGCATATATATGGAATTTAGAAAGATGGTAACGAGAACCCTGCATGCGAGACAGCAAAAGGAACGCAGATGTATAGAACAGACTCGTGGACTCTGTGGAAGAGGGCAAGGGTGGGATGATATGGGAGAACGGCATTGAAACATGTTAATTATCATATGTGAAATCAATTGGCAGCCCAGGGTTGATGCTCGGGGCTGGGGCACTGAGATGTCCCAGGGGGAGGGAATCGGAAGAGAGGAGGGAGGGGGGTTCTGGAGGGGGAGCATATGTAAACCCATGGCGGTTTCATGTCATTGTATGGCAAAACCAACACAATAAAGTAAAGAAAATTTTAAAATAAATAAATAAATAAATAGTCCAAGCCATGCAAAAACTTACCTTTTTCTGAAAGCGAGTTTTCTAAAAAAAAAAAAAAATCAAAAATCTAATCAGATATTTAAAAGTATTTGTGGAAGTAAGAAAATGTTTGTTTGGTAGAGAAGAACTGAATTTTCTGTTTTCATTTTTTGACAAAATACCTTGAAAATTCCTAGTCTCTGATGGTGAAAATTTATTTCAATAACCAAGATAATTTGAGGATCTCTAAGCCAGTGCTTGCCAATTTTGAAGGATAAAACTTAACAGAGACATCTGTGCTTTTTTCTGCATAAAAGTAGCAAAATCATATGCATTAAAAAGCATCCCTCTGGTTATGACCATGATCAAGGAACCAAGACTTTGAATTCAGATTCAAAGTTTTTCTAAGAAAAAAATATATTTACCTCTTTAAAGAGGCACTGACCTCAACAATTAAGAATTCTACTTTGCTGGTATCAGCAAGTATACACAAGAGTTGAAAATTAATTGCTGGCTGAAATCAAAATAGTAAAATTTTTGTATAATTTACAATTATACACTGAATAGTGAATAAAGGTCAGAGTTGAACTTTTCTTTTTTCCCCATGGGATGCTTCAACATATGTAATATAAAGCATAGCTAGTATAGGGTTGATAAAATCATTTTAAAAATAATTTGTTTCAACTATCTTCCACTATTTCAAGTCACAAGACAGCTCAGCCACTCTGAGAAAACTTGTTTTATTCCCAATATGCCCCAATTTGTGCCTGATTTCTTTTTCTTGGTAATACAATGATAACCTTTTCAAGTGCTATAGAGGCAATACTTCTAGTCTTATTTTTTTGCTCGACCAGTTTTATATGGTTCTAGTCTTTTCACTTCAGCATCCTTCTCACTGAAACACTCACCAGGAAAAACAAAAGTGTTACAAGATGGAGGCAATTAAAATGGTTCTGTAGCTTTGTAGAGTCTCTTTCTTCCATTTAAGGGAAATTCATATGATTCAAACATGACATTGATAATAATTTGTTACCTGAAAATATAATCATAAATTGTTTCTTCATATGATGCAAACTTGTTCATCATTTATGTGGAGTGAGATCCAGCATATTAACATAATTTTAAAAGAATTTTTGATTCTTCAAAGAATCAGAGAAAATTATACATATAAATATTTCATGTTTTCATTTGTACTGGGTTCATGGGGGACTAGAAGACATAAGCTAATGATTGTTTACTTCATTTCTTAGAGGTAATATGTTTATTTTATTAGTCAAACATATTATATTTGAATCCTAGCTCAAAAACCTTCCAAGTAGGACATCTTAGATTGATTATGACATTTTTGAAACTCAGTTTTCTCACATTTAAATGAGAATAAGCTCAGTATTACTATGTATTACATGAATTAAAAGTCAAGATATATGTGTCACACATACAAAATATGTATATAAGTATATATTAATCTAATTATGTTTCATGAATTAAAATCACATGAGATACATATAAACAGAGATATTTACACTATTTAAAACCACACACACACAGTTTTAAACAGTATCAGTTAACTAGAAAGTACACAAAGCACACAGTAAGTTATATTGAGTTTTGGGAAAAAGACACTCTCTCTTGGAAAGGGTGTTGGAAAAACTGGAATGCTCCATGTAAACCAGTGAAGTCACTTTCATAACATACACAAATAAATTCAAAATGGCTTAAAGATTTAAACTTAAAACATGAAACCATAAAACTTCTAGAAGAGAACATTAGCAAAACATTCTCTGATGTAAGTGGCACCAGTATTTTCTTAGGTTAGTCTCTCAAGCATTAGAAATAGAAGCATAAATAACCAAATGGGGGAAAAACATAAACAAACTTATAAGTTTTGCATATCAAAAGAAACCATAAACAAAATGAGAAGACAACCTATAGAATGGGAGAAAATATTTGCAAATGATGTGACAGAGCAGGGTTTAATTTCCAAAATATACAAACAGCTTATACAATTCAACATACACACATAAAAACACACACAACCCAATCAAAAAATGAGCAGAAGAACTAAACAGATATTCCTCCAAAAAGGACATACAGATGGCAACAGGCACATGAAAAGATGCTCAACATTGCTAATTATTAGAAAAGTTCAATCAAAACTACAATGAAGAAACACCTCACACTGGTCAGAATGCTCATCATTAAAAAGTCTACAAATAACAAATGATGGAAAGTTTGTGGGGAAAAGGCAACTCCCCTGAACTGTTGGTGGGAAGGTAACACCCACCTACGTGTTTGATGCAAACACACAGGAAAACAGAGTTACAGTGGCTACTCAAAAATCTGAAAATGGAGTTGCTATATAATCCAGCAATCCCATTACTGAATATATATGTGGACAAAACTATTATTCCAAAAGATACATGCACTCCTTTGTTCATAACAACACTATTCACAATAGCCTAGATATGGAGACAACCCAAATATCTAATTGACAGGTGAATGGATAAAGAAGACGTGGTGTGTGTGTGTGATTGAAAACTACTCAGCAATAAAAAAAAAAAAGAATTTCATTTGCAACAAAATGAATGGACCTAGACAGTGTCATACTAAGTGAAGTAAGTTATAAAGACAAATACCATCTGATATCACTTATATGTGGAATCTAAAATATGACACAAACGAACTTATGAAACAGACTCACAGACATAGAGAGCAGACTTGTGGTTGCCAAGGCGGAAGGGATATGAGGAGGGATGGAGTGGGAGGTAGGGGTTAACAGATGTAAACTATTATATATAGAGAACGGATTAACAACGGTTCTACTTTATAACCCAGGGAATTATATTTACTATCCTATGGAAAACTGAAACAGAAAAGAATATATATATATATAACTGAATCACTTTGCTGTATAGCAGAAACTAGCACAACATTGTAAATCTGCTATTCTGCAGTGAAAACTTATATCTAGCTCTAAAACCAAAGATATGGCATTCAATGGGCATTCTAGAAAATCTGTTGTATGAATTAGTACAACTGTTCAACTATTATTGTCATCATTACTGTCATTGTTTTATTATGCAATGCATTTCAATGACATGGAACTACTATTAATTTTTGAAGTACACAGTATTCCTTTTGCTTTCTGTCACTTTTCATATCATTCCCTTTCCCCCACCTTTGAAATGAGTTTACTGTTTTTTCTACCTAGTAATTACCTGCTCTGCTGCCATAACTCACAACCAGTGTCATCTAGTCTTTGACTCTATTTGACCAAAATCCTGATACTTGAGTTGTTTCTAAAATACTAATTTTACTTTCAACACAAAGTTCGGTTCAGTTCAGTCTCTCAGTCGTGTCCACCTCTTTGCGACCCCATGGACTGCAGCATTCAAGCCTTCCCTGTCCATTACCAACTCCCCAAGCTTGCTCAATCTCATGTCCATCGAGTCGATGTACATGGATAACCATCTCATCCTCTGTCGTCCCCTTCTCCTTCTGCCTTAATCTTTCCCAGCATCAGGGTTTTTTCAAATGAGTCAGTTCTTCACATCAGGTGGCCAAAGTATTGGAGCTTCAGCTTCAGCATCGGTCCTTCCAGAGAATATTCAGGACTGATTTCCTTTAGGGTTGACTGGTTAGATCTCCTTGCAGTCCAGGGGACTCTCAAGGATCTTCTCCAACACTACAGTTCAAAAGTATCAGTTTTTCAGTGCTCAGTTTTCTTTTATGGTCCAACTCTCACATCCATACCCAGCTACTGGGAAAACCACAGCTTTGACTATACGGACCTTTGTTGGCAAAGTAATGCAATGTGTCTAACATAAAGTGTTTGACAATTAATGTAAGGTGCTTTAAAATTTGTCTACATTGATATCTCTCAATAGACTATTAGGTCATGGAAGGAAAGGGTATAGATAATTTATCTATTTTTCTCAAAGATCCAGCATTATCTATTCTGCTGAAAAATGGATGATTTCATTATTTCTATTATTGCAAATCAATACTATTTTTTCTAATGCATTCAATATTCTCTGTCTGGTATCTCATATTTATCTTGAAGCTGTGCTAGAATTAATGAGATGCAGAGAGAGGAGAGCATGGTCTCTGACCCTACATGTCAAGCTTCACTTCATGACATCTATAATATTTAATGGTAGATGAGGAATTAATTTGACTGAATATCACTGCAATAGCAATTCAGGCTACTGTGCATTGCATATTTCTCTGAAAGGAAAAGACATTACATTCCATTTAGGACAATCAGGATGATTGTCTCTCTTGAAGACATATACAATTTGAATAGTTTAAAATATTTTCAGGCTTAGGATTTAGTACTATGGTGATTCTTAGAAAATAATAATAAACTGATATCCTTTACTATTGTTTTTCTTGTTGTAAAGCATGTATTTTTACAAAATTGCTAATGATGTGGGTATTGTACATTTTCAGAGCTAAAGCACAGATAAATTCCATTTAATCATGAATAATGAGTTAGGTTCATATTTGAATAATCTGGGGTGACAAATTTCCTTCCTTCTTTCCTTATATTTTCTTTCTTTGCTCTCTTGCTGCCTGGTGTTAGCTAATTGTATCTCATATGGACCTATGAAATTATGATCTTTAATGCCCATCATATCAAGAATAGAGATGGGCAGAGACCTTCTATCATCCTCATTTGTCTTCCACTACTAAATCCATTCTTCCTCCTTGTAGGTCATAAAAGTCTCCATACTGGTTTCAATCTACCCATGAACAATGATGTGTTGTGGAAAAATTAAAGATTCTAACTGCTTTAAAGCTGTGTATTGATTTGGTTGAGCTTAATCTTTCAGATGCAATGTGAATCATTGGACATAACTTCAAAAAGACTCATGCAGTCAAAGCTTTATTTACATAAGCTTTATGGAAAGGTCAGTAATTTAAATTGAATTACTATTAAATTTAGTAAATTCAATTTACTAAAAATTGAACATTTTACTAAGTGAAGAATTTTCTGAAATGTACCTCTCAACAACTAATATTCCTTTTTGGATGTGACTGATTAAGATACACAGTGGAAAGATACCTATTATTATTAGACTTTCTAATGTTTTAAAATTTTATTTTATTTTAAAACTGTGTTAAAATACACAAAACATAAAATGTACTATCTTAACCACTTTTAAGTGCACTGTCAGATGGCATTAAGTCCATTCACATGGTTGAATCATCACCATCAGTCTCTGGAACTTGATAACTGAAACCTGATAGCCATTAAATAACGATTTCCCATTCATCCCTCTCTCCAGACACTGGCAACAACCATAATTCTGTCTATATGAATTTGACTATTCTTACTGCCTCATGTAAATGGTATTTGTCCTTTTGTGACAGGCTTACTTCACTTAACATAATGCCCTTGAGGTTCAGCCATGTTATAACATGTATGATTCCATGATTATAGGTATGTATTTGTACTGTTAATACACATTAACAGTATAGATACCAGTGATATGATAGACACCAGTCACATGTTACTTTTGAAAACTGGAATAAGGCTGGAGTGACTTGGGATCTAAAATTAAAATTTATTTTAATTAATTTACACTTGCATTGACACATATGACTGACTGGTGGCTATTCTATTAGCAAACTCTATATAATCTGCATCAATTATTTTCTCATTTTATCAATTTTAGATATTATTTTTATTGATATATTATTGTTTAGGTCATATACATCTTCCTCCCATTCAAACACTAATACATTAAAAAATAAATATGTCAGTTATCTCTGTAACTTTAAACTAATGCACCAATCTTTTATGTCCTTCTTTTAACAACTATAAACTAAGCTGCTAACTGGTATTAACTCTCTTAAATTTTCTTATAGCTTTTTGGACTTTTATTTTGAATGCTAGCAAGGCTTATAACAATTATATTCTCTTCTGTAATTATAATTCAGTCTCCACTCTTTTGAACTGACAAATATTATTAACTATAAATCCTAATAATAATTTCATTTATCTCTTTCTCAAAGTGATTTTTATTTTGTTTTTCTACATTTTAAAATCAGTATTTTTTCTGGCACGATTTAAACATTATCTTTAATTTTTTTCATCTTCTTAATTTAATGAAATATAAGGTTTTTTGTTTCAGAGACATCCCTACAGTAGCCTGCTATTCTTAAGCTTCAATCTGTAATAGCTGATCTCTGCAACTGTTAAACAATAAGTTGGCCCTTTCATTTTTTGCTTTGCACAGTTCTTTATATGGCTCTCTATATCCTATATTTCTACCTTTTTCTTCTTCATATTGAATGGTTTATCAAGTAACTTCTTAAGAAAGAATGAGTATGCTGTAGGTTAACTTTCTAAGCAATTACCTATTTTTAAATGTATTTTTTTCCACTAAAACAAGCATATTTGGTTACAAAATTGGCTTGTAACCCAAAATTGGCTTGATATAGAATTTCAGGCTGAAATAGCTTTCCCTCAGAACACTAAGTTCACTGATTGATTGTAGTCTTGTCTCACTATGACTTTTGAAAAGCTACATGCCAAGTATACGCTCTCTTTTTTTAGGTGACCATATGTTCTATGTGAAAGCTTTCAGTATCTTTCTGTTTATACTTGACTTCGTATTGAATGACAGTCGATTTTATATTAGAACTTATTAATTCTTTGAGATACAGATTTGGGAAGAAATTCAAACTTCTTTGGGATATATGTTTTTTGTTCATGAGGCTTTGTTATATTTGTTTGGAATCCTCTTCATACTCAGTGAGAAACTAGACTTTTTAATTTATACCATATCAAATCAAGCTTCCTGGGCCTGACCTTCTTGAGAAAAATCTGTCCATAAACTGGTATCTTTTTGGACATTCCACACATATTAGGGTAAATCTCAGTATGTGATGCATATATTTCTGAAGAGTGTAGCCTCTCTAAAATTCTACTTCTGATAATTAAGTGATATTAACAACTTTTTTAGATTATTTCAATAAATAAATATACATTCCAAATGAACTTAAGTTGTATCCAACATTACCATACATTTTAATCAATTTGCTAATTAAGTAGTCCTCTTTTTCCCCTTCTCTCTCTCTTCTATTCCTGGAAATGTGGAAAGTCCTGTATTCAACAAAGAAATGTAGAAATGAAAGTGTTTAAATTTTAGATACTGAAATAATGGAATTTAGGATTTTCAGGCCATACCAAGACCCAGTCAATATCTCTCTCATGTATTATTTAAATTTGCATTAGTTTAATGAAAATATTTTATGGAACTACCCAGGAAGATATTTAGCCTAATTATTTTGACTACTTAATGATACTCAATAATTTCCTTTTCTTATGCCTCAGCTTAGTGAGAGACTATCTCCTGTTAATATCAACTCCCAAACTAGCAATCCCACCACTGATACTCACTAGTGATTAAAATATATATATATGTATAATTATTTAAATATCTTATTCTCTTTTACTGCAATATCCTCGACTTTGGGAACAGGCATATTTTCTTGAGATAAGGGTTATGATGATCCATGATTAATAAATGGCTCTATGCTTACCTTAATCTCAGAGAATAACCTAAGTATCCTAGTAGAATTTTACTAAAATAGTTAGAAAACTTAACCAAAGAATAGGACCTAGGGCTACTAAGCCACAGTTTTTATTTTTCTTCTTCCACTAAAATACTCTACCACAAAGAAAGTAAGTTCCTTCTCTCATAAACTAAATGAGCAAAGGACCTCAGAGGGATAAGAAAATTGAGCTAATTTTCTTATATTGAAAAATTCATCAAGTCTCAATTTAGAAAGGGAAGGTCAATAAAGAGCAATTATATGAGCATTATCCCTAGGGTATTATGCCAAATTCTTAAAATGGTGAACTTAAAAGTTTTCAGGTAATTTTAAACTTTTAATGTAATATTTTTCTTCATCTATGGTAATTTATTCTAGTTATTTCTCTCTCATCTCATCAGTTGCTCACAATTGATTCAAAACTGAAATGTTCTTTGAGATATGTCTCTTTAGATTTTCATGTCTGTCAACAGAATTTTTATAAAGCAAAAATCCTGTTGGGAAAGGAAGCACACATGACAATAATCTGATAATCTAGCTAAATTTGAATTGTCTCAAAACAAAATCACAGGGACATCTAATTCTTTAGTTATACCTGGGGGAATCTAAATATTTTCCCTTTAGGTCAGGTCTTAATTAGGATCAACATGCCAAATATCACCTGAAGTTTCTTTAATTTTTATCTTGAAATTTCTCATAGAAGCATAAAATAATTCCTTATTAGAGAATTTGTATTTTCCTCACACTCTTAGTTTCCATTGAAAGGACAGAATTTTTAAAATGAGAAACCTAACTTGCATTCAGAATGTGTACTGAATTTTTAAAATGGTTAGCATACCAAGTTCCTTTCCTGTTTACCTATATGTCACTATAATCCATATTTCTATTCTTTATATTGATTAGGTTTCTTCTGTTTTATTTGGATGGCCAACAAGGCCTGAGATTTCATCCTTTCATTATTTTCTCAAGCACTTATTCCCTTGTGATTAACTGGCTCTGAATTATCTTTAAACCTCTTTCCATGTGCCTCAGATGGAGGGGATTTCTTTCCTGTAGGAAGCTTCTTTTGGATAATAAGAAATGAGCTCAGAATAAAACCTCAAAATTAATTAAAATGTATGGCTTATCTCAAGAGCAATAGCAGCATGATATATCCAAGCAAATTTCCCTATTGTATTTCTATTTTTCTTTCCCTAGACTGTTGGTGGTCAAAATGATTAAGAAAGATACAGATACTTCTGCCAGTTTTAAATACACCTAAGTAAGTTCAGTACTATTGTAAAAAGAAATAAACCAGAAATGGCATGTTTTCCCAGTTGTTTTGGAAGATGTGATTTTGTTACCCAATGTGATTTTGTCATCTTTGTTACCCAGATGTGATTTTGTCATCTTTGCCTCTAAAACTAAAGAAAACAACTTGATAACAGTTTTCTCATGATAAATAGTTAACTAACAAGCGTCTCTAGGTCACAATAAAAAAAATGAGCATTTTCTGGGGATTTTTTTAAAGCAAAGCTGATGCTACCTGTGAATGTGCTGGAGTGTGAGTGGAAGTATGTGTTTCCTTGTATACCAAAGAACAAAACTGAACCCCATGTGCATCCTAATCACTCACTGCTCTCAACATATACACTGCTCTACAGAGGAGCACGATCCGATCATTGCTATAATGATTAATGTATACAAGTGTGTCAAGTGTGTTCTGACAGCAAGAATGTTGGGAAATAGCCTTCAAGTGAGTGAATAGATTTTTAAGTGTTGGGAAACAGCAGTATGATAGAAAACAACCATCCAAATGTGTTGGAACATCAAGGTATTGTTTTCTAATTAAGGGGATATCAAGTTATTGGGCTTCCCTGTGGTTCAGCTGGTAAAAAATCCGCCTGCTATGCAGCAGACTTTGGTTCAGTCTCTGAGTTGGGAAGATCCCTTGGAGAAGAGAAAGGCTACCCACTCCAGTATTCTGGCCTGGAGAATTCCATGGGCTATATAGTCCATGGGGTTGCAAAGAGTAGGACATGACTAAGCGACTTTCACTCAAGTTGTAGAACAACACATAACCAAAGAAGAGGTAAAGCCTGAAAACTCTGTTGTCAAATGGGAGATGTGTAATTATTGGTTTTCCCTTTTTTAATAGTCGAGGACTCTTACCTATAGGGAGTATGGTGTCAATGAAAAATTACATAAGCAGGATTACTCCATCCATAGGAACTGACTATATTTATTTATTTATTTATTGCTTTAGGGGATTCCCTGGTGGCTCAGAGGGTAAAAAGTCTGACTAAATGCGGGAGGCCAGGGTTCAATCCCTGGGTGGGAAGATCTCCTGGAGAAGGAAATGGCAAGCCACACCAGTACTATTGCCTGGAAAATCCTATGGATGGAGAAGCCTGGGAGGGGTCCATGGTGTCACAAAGAGTTGGACACAATTGAGCGACTTCACTTTATTGCTTTTATTTTGAAATTTTTAAATTGATGTATGGTCAATTAACAACATTGTGTTATTTGATGGTGTATAGCAAAGTAATTCAGTTATATTGTTTCACATTCTTTTCCATTATGGTTAATTATAAGATACTGAATATAGTACCCTATGTTATACAGTGGGACCTTGTTTTCTGTTTTAATATGTATTTGCATTTGCTAATCCCAAACTCCCAATTTATCCCTCCACCTCCCCATGGTAACTTGTTTTTTGTATCTGTGAGTCTGTTTCTGTTTTGTAAATTGGCTCATTTTTATCATATTTTAAACTCCACATATAAGTGATATATGATATTTGTCTTTCTCTGCCTGAAATACTTCATTTAGTATGATTACATCCAGGTCCATTCATGTTGCTACAAATGATGTTATTTCACTTTTTTTAAGCCTCAGTAATATTCCATTGTGTATACATATGATATTTTCTTTATTCATTCATCTGTTGATGAATGTTTAGATGTCTACTTTGAAAATATGCATGCACCTCAATGTTCATAGCAGCACTATTTATAATAGCCAAGTCATTGAAGCAGCCTGACTTTACTGCTATTAGAAGACTTCCTTTAGAATAAATCTAAGTGACTTTCCATCTCTGTGGTTTCTATTGACCAGAAGACTCTCTAGGAATTAAGCTCTGTGTTATACTGTAAGTCTTAATCAAATTGGTCTTTCAAGCGCAAATGTGTCTCAAGGGTTGTTGTTGTTTTTGTAGAACTAACCAATACAAAACATTCCCAGGCCCAGCTATAGAATTCTTTTATAAAATGCATTTTCTTTTCATTAGATAAACTCAAAGCTATCTGTACCTCAAAACAAGCACATATGCACATGTACACATAAAGAACAAACGAAATATTCTGCCTTATTTAGCCTTACATGAAAAAGCAGTCTTGACAAATACGTGTTGGAAAGCCATGTGAGTAACAAGAGGATATTTTTCAGCCCATTAACCCCTTCCATTCTGGTTATGAGAGTCTGAGACATTACTAAGGATCACTGGTAATTCTATCTCCTATAAAAGTCAGGTACTTGATAGTTATGTTTTAAATTTTTCTCAAGATGTAAATATTATATAAGCCTCAGAGGCACTGAGGTGAGTGTGATGGAATGTGATTTTAAAGTCTCAATAAGGTCACCATTAAAAAAAATAATAAATTTAAAGAAGCATAGAAAAATTTTAAATGTGATGCAATAAAATATTCTGATACTTTTAGATAGGGATACTTTTGTTTACTTCTTTTGTTTTCATCCTAATATTTTAACAATACCCATTTATATCTTAAATATAGTTATTTTAAAAGTAATATTCTTTATTTGATAAAAACAAAAAAATATTTTTGACAATAATATCATATCAAAAGAGGTCAACTTCAGAGGAAAAACATTTCATGTGTCAGAGTTTTGAGGTGTTAATTTTTTTTACAACTGATTTTCGTTCACTGACTTGTCCAAAGTCAATTCAAGCTAAGTTCTGCAAGGAATATGATACTGCATGGAGTTATTTTTTTTAAGGATAGTGATTAAATATTTAATAGCATCTGAAAACTGCCATCACAATAGGATTCTTACAGCAAGATTAATCTGGGATTGGAGTACAATATACCTGAACACAGTTCTTCAATAATAATAAATAAATTATTTGTATTGTGATTAGAGAATCATTCTACTGGGTTATATCTGCAGTCAGTCAGTCAGTTCAGTTACTCAGTTGTGTCCAACTCTTTGTGACCTTGTGGACTGCAGCACACCAGGCCTCCCTGTCCACCACCAACTCCTGGAGCTTGCTCAAACTCATGTCCATCAAGTCAGTGATGCTATCCAACCATCTCATCCTTTGTCTTCCCTTCTCTTCTTGTCTTCAATCTTTCCAGCATCAGTGTCTTTTCCAATGAGTCAGTTCTTCACATCAGGTAGCCAAAGTATTGGAGCTTCAGCTTCAGCATCAGTCGTTCCAATGAATATTCAACTGGTTTCCTTTTGGATTGATTGGTCTGATCTCCTTGCAGTCCAAGGGACTATCAAGAATCTTCTCCAACACCACAGTCCAAAAGCATCAATTCTTAGATGCTCAGCTTTCTTTATGGTCCAACTCGCACATCCACACATAATTACTGGAAAAACCATAGCTTTGACTAGATGGACCTTTGTTGGCAAAGCAATGTCTGCATTTCAAAAGCTCATAGACTGTTTTGCTGTTTAGTGAAACTGAATATACTTTGTCTTTGAAAGTAAACGTTCTAAATTTTTGAAACTCACCATTTCAATATGCTCAATTCTACTTCTTTTGATCAATTTTGAGACTGCTCCGTGTGAGTGTTATCAAGAATAGACTCGCAAGAAGCATTGCCCCTAGGGACTTATCACACAAAGACACCGATGGAAGCCATATTTAAGAGATTTTATTGACTTCATCTTGTTACATTATCAGGAATTTTCATGTTCACTCCTGACTCTGTGATTCTTACACTAAGATTTCATAAGCCAGACATCACCTCCAGGGCACTGCCATTCTGTTCCAAACAAAATATAAGCTCTATGATTTGAACTTGAGGATGGAGATGAGTGTACACAGAGAGAATATTATAAGTAAAGGAAACAAATCAACTACTAAAAGTCTACCTTTTTGTTCTGAGAACAATCCTTTAAAAGTTTCCTTAAATCTAGGCATTTAAAAAAAATCATTATTGACATCTATTCACAAATCCATGGAAATCTAGGCTTTATTATGTATCTTCGGCTTTTAGAACTTTCTTCTTTACTAGCATTGTTAGTTCAGGAGGGAAGTGTAAAGGCTGCATACACCAAACACATGACCTGTGGACTTTGATAATTCAGACATTTTTCCAGGTAACTCAGTTCTCTTGAGAAGGAAATGCAAGTTGATGACTCAGTTAAGTTTAGTTCAGTTCATCAGTCATGTCCGACTCTTTGTGATCCCATGAATTGCAGCATGCCAGGCCTCCTGTCAGTCACCAACTCCCAGAGTTTACCCAAACTCATGTGCATCGAGTCAGTGATGCCATCCAGCCATCTCATCCTCTGTTATTCCCTTCTCCTCCTGTCCCCAATCTTTCCCAGCATTAGGGTCTTTTCCAATGAGTCAACTCTTAGCATCAGGGGGACAAAGTATTGGAGTTTCAGCTTGAACATCACTCCTGCCAATGAATGCCCAGGACTGATCTCCTTTAGGAAGGACTGGTTGGATCTCCTTGCAGTCCAAGGGACTCTCAAGAGTCTTCTCCAACACCACAGTTCAAAAGCATCAATTCTTCGGTGCTCAGCTTTCTTCACAGTCCAACTCTCACATCCTTCTATGACTACTGGAAAAAACCATAGCCTTGACTAGAATACACATTACCTAATTCTCTACATAAATGACCCTTATTCCCTATGTCTGTATCCCATGGCTGTCTGTAGCCTGCCAGGCTTTTCTGCCCTTGGAATTCTCCAGGCAAGTATACTGGAGTGGGTAGCCATTCCCTTCATCAGGGGATCTTCCCAACCCAGGGTCAGAATCCAGGTCTCCTGCATTGCAGGCAAATCCTTTACCAACTGAGACACCACAGAAGCCCCATGAAGAATCATAATATTTCCCCAAATCCAGCAAATCTATTTTAAAAATCTTATCTCTTATATTTCAGTCCTCTTACAAAACCTGTACTGCTCTGTCTTATAAGAAATTCCAATTTATTCTAAATCAACTCCATGTTTAAGGGAGAATATCCATAGTTAAAGGGGAAGATGAAAAAATTAGGATAACTATTAAGGAAGGCATGGTATTGGTTATTTTTCATCACCTCCTTCTGTAGGAATCCATTATGAATTTTCTCTTCCCACTTTGTGAAATGAAGACAAAGCTCTATGGAGTATTAATTCATTTTACCTTCCTTTATAGTCAAGTTTTGATTGGGTTCAGTCCACAGAAATTATGAGCAAAAAACAGAAGGTGGGAGAAGAGAGAAGTCAAGATATTTCTTACATGTTCCTTCCCTGTCTTAACATTGGCTGTATCTCCTTATGGCTACAACGACTACTAGGATGTCCCCCTGTCAAAATTCTATGTCTCATTTAGTTTTAGTAACCCCATTTATTATTTTGTTACTTTACCCCAGGCATAGTAATATTGACTTCTCCCTTACCATGAATGTCTGAATCCACCCTGTTGGATTTATGACTTTCAATCTTAAAATAAACTTCTTTTAGTATTTTTAAAGTTGATTTATTGGGTTATGTGCATTTGTTCAACAAAATAATATGTTATCTTGTCTTAGTTTTCAGTGTTATCATGGATATACCTTCATGGGTAGTTGCATTATTGAAGCTGTTTTAGGAGATGTTGGTCAGGTACCAATTTAAATCATACATATTCAATTTGAAAATAATATATTTTAGGATTATGATGAATTTTTTTCTAAAAATTTAGAATTGGTGTTTGAAATATAATTATGCCTATAGCATTCCCCTGCTTAAAATATTTAAATGACCTGTACTGCTCACAGGATAAATTTAAAAGTTGCTTTATAATTGTGATCCTCAAACTGTGATTCACAGACCTTTCAAAATTTTTTCGGTAGATCTGAGCAGTCAAACCTACTTTCATAATAACGCAAAGACAGCTTTTGCCCTTTTCATTGATCTAACATAAATTGTATGCTTCAACAACCTGGATATATAAACTCCTTCTGCCTTAGCATGAATTCCAACAGCACTGACAAACTAGAATAAGTAATCAATAAATTCTTCATCACATGAACTTGCCAAAAATTTAAAAACCATCAAATTTCACTTCAGAATGTACTTAACAAAGTAGTAAAAGTTATTAATTGTACCAAATCTCAACCCTTAAGTATATGTCATTTCTTATGAGATGACTTCCCAGATAGCTCAGTTGGTAAAGAATCTGCTTGCAAAGCAGGAGATCCCAGTTTGATTCCTGGAGGGATCAGGAAAATCCACTGGAGAAGGGATAGGCTACCCACTCACGTATTCTTGAGCTTCCCTTGTGGCTCAGCTGGTAAAGAATACGCCGGCAATGCGGGAGACGTGGGTTCAAATCCTTGGTTGAGAAGATATGCTGGAGAAGGGAAAGGCTATCCATTCCAGTATTCTGGTCTGGAGAATTCCATGAACTGTATAGTCCATCCGTGGCAAACAGTCGGACACAACTAAGCAACTTTCACTTTCACATATAAGTTCATATAAAGTAGTTCTACAGTATACCAGTGTGATAATGCAGCTTTTGTAGTGAATTAATGGCTTTAAAAAAAATGTAGCAAACACTATTTTTATGTAGCTTTCACATATAAGTTCATATAAAGTAGTTCTACAGTATACCAGTGTGATAATGCAGCTTTTGTAGTGAATTAATGGCTTTTAAAAAATGTAACAAACACTATTTTTATGTAGCTTTTTAGGGAAACATCTTTTTTCACTTAGATGAATGACTAAGAGCAAGAGCTATCATTATTTAATCCTGAGTAGGATTCTAAAAAGTGGCAGGCGTGCTTTCAAAAATATATAAGCAAAGCTACCATTTCAAGAAAGGCAACTGATAGAATGTATTCCCAATGATAGAATTTGGGTTTTCAGGCAAAAAAAGAAAAGGTTTTGGAAAACGCATCCACCACAAGCTTAACACTTTTTAAATAATAAAGACTATTCTGAGAAGACTGGTGATGTTATTAATGAATATCTTTTTTTAAGATATTGTGTAGTAAAAATGAGTCACCATGAAAGAACTGCATAATGAGTCAGTGAACCAATGTTTTCCAAATAACCAATGTGTAATGTTATGAAATTATGTGTGGGCAAAAGATCAGATTAATTCAAGAAGTAAGACAGAAATGCACTTTAATGTAACCTTGCAGAAAGTTAATTTATATGATTTTAGGTTTTATATTGCAATTCACTTTTATGAAATTACTAATCAAATTTTGTATCAAAGATCCACATTTGAAATATCTATTAAAATACTCTTTTATTTCCCAGCTACAGATCTATGTGAGATCAAATTCTCTTTATCAACCAAAAAAATATAAATAAAATGCAGAAGATTACATGATCAAGTAGTTGTTATCTCTATTAAGCCAAAAATCTCAAAGAGATTTTTAAAATGTAATACAATGTCATTCCTTAAACTAAGTTTTGGATCTGGAAAATATGATTGTTCTCATAAAATCATTATTTATGCTAACTCTGCTGTGTTTATTATTGCTACTTTAAAAGAACTATTTGTAACTCAAGCCTTAATTTCTAATATGGCAATACTTATAGATATAGTCTGCATAATCAAAAGCTGTTGGGGTGCTCAGTGACCTTTAATATTTCAAACAGTCAAAGATTAATATGTTTTTGAGTAAAAAATGTAATATTTCATCCATATCTGTTTTTCCAGCCTTATTTATTACCATTATCATCTCTCTCAAAATTTAAAATCTCAATTTTCATACTAACTAAGCAAACAAGTTTCCCTCTGGTTTAAGTACTTTACCAGATTTTCTTGCCTTTTAAATGCGGAACTGAGTATATCACGAATAATGTCCTTGACTATTGCTCATTTCTATAGTTCATTTAATACAGCACAATGGGAGTATGAGTATTTATTTGGGATCTATGGAAGTGTTGAGAGCATAGATATCTACTATTCTTATTTTTTCTTTATTAAACATTTGGGTTTGATTGGTGGAGGGTAATGGAAATGAATAGTTGGCTTCATTAAGAAAAATCAAGTGCGATTTGATTTATCTGTATGAGACTACACTTCTTAAAAAAGCATAGAAACAATCAACAGCATGTATCTTTTGAATTTTTATGAAAATTAGAATTAGTGGATCTGTAAAGTACTTAATACTAGAAGGTTGAAAATGACTTTTAATAATGCCAAAAAGTATCTACGCAGAAAAAATTTTATGATAATAAACAAAACAGATGTCTGAAAACTTTTAGGAGTGAAACAGCTGAAAAGAACTTCAGAAGCCAAGTTCTAATCATCCTATACCTATACATCCATGCACAGAGATCATAAGAACCTGTAAATTTACAAAAATTGCCAAAAAGTTGTACTGTAGATATTATCACATTTAATGCATAGAAATCATGATTATGGCAAAGAAAGACTATGCCTTATCCACAGGAAATGTCCAAAATATAAAAGATATCAACAGTAGACCAAGAAATAATTTATATGTATAGAAATACAACTTATACAGGAAACTGATGAAAAATTTCAGGGTGAGGATAAATTAGAGGCAAATAGATATGGTATTTTGATGGATAATTTGGAATATTGGAGATTTTTAAAAAAGAATAATTAAACTAAGAGTGATCCAACAGAGTAAGTTTATGAATTACAGTAACTTTCAAACAATGACTTTGAAATAAACTAAATTTTATAGAAACAAATGAAAAATATTTATAAATGTATCCATTATAATGTAATTATGACCATCAGGATGATTTTTCTCCCATTCTTAATTGAAAGAGAGGCTTCTATGTCAACCCACCAGTCTTTTAAATAGTTCACTATCATATAAAATATATTTCAAGAGTAAAATTTATCAAGCACCATGACAATTAGATATAGTAAATGCTAGATAATACATTAGATTGGTTTCACTCAATCTTTTTCTAATAGAAAAAAATACGTGGGTACAGCCTTATTTGCACAAGACACTTTGCATTTACTTTTTACCTATTTGTAAATCTTTATCTTTTAATTAATTTATTTTTTAATTGAAGGATAATTACTTTACAGAATTTTGTTGCAAATAATTTCAATCATTATTTGAAACTACAGAAACTATAAAAATATAAGGAAAACTCACCATCAATTCTACCATCTACTATATAGTAACACTAAGCATACTTATTTTTAATATTTCCTCTTTTTAAACTCACTAAATTTTATTTAAAACTTACTATTTTATATTTATTTATTTATTATTTTGATATATGACTAGACTTAATGAGTTTCAAAAGAACTACAGAAAATTTCAGTGTACACTGCACTCAAAATTCCTCTAAGGATAACATCTTACATAACCATGGTACAATGATCAACACTATGAAACTAATGGTGTTTTGATGCTGTTAACAAAATTGTTGAATTGATTCAAATGTCATCAATTTTTCTGATAATGTCCTATTATGGTTCCAGGATTTTATCTAAGATACATTACATTTAGTTGTTATTTCTTCTTAATCTTCTGTAGCTTATAATATGCCTCAAACTTCTATTTTATTACCTTGACACTTTTGAAGACTACTGGTTAATATTTTGAATAATGTCTCTTAATTTGGTTTTATCTGATGTTTTATCATAATTAGATTAAGCTATAAATTATTGGGAAAATAATCATAGATATATTTAAACAAAATTGAAAGCATTTCCTTAAACAATTTCAAAACTTCATATTCTCAAGATATTATGTCATATGTTTTTGGGCCATATCAGTGACAACTTTCATGGACATTATTTTCTCATTGAGGAAATTATAGGGAAGTAATCAATTCAGTTCAGTTCAGTCACTCAGTCGTGTCCGACTCTTTGCAACCCCATGGATGGCAGCATGCCAGGCCTCCCTGTCCATCACCAACTCCCGGAGTTTACCCAAACTCATGTCCATTGAGTCTGTGATGCCATCCAACCACCTCATCCTCTGTCGTTCCCTTCTCCTCCCACCTTAAATCTTTCAGAGCATCAGGGTCTTTTGAAATGAGTCATTTCTTCACACCAGGTGGCCAAAGTACTGGAGTTTCAGCTTCAACATCAGTCCTTCCAATGAATATTCAGGATTGATTTCCTTTAGGATGGACTGGTTAGATCTCCTTGCAGTCCAAGGACTCTCAAGACTCTTCTCCAATACCAGAGTTAAAAAGCATCAATTCTTAAGCATTCAGCTTTCTTTATAGTCTAACTCTCACATCCATACATGACCACTGGAAAAACCATAGCTTTGTCTAGATGGACCTTTGTTGGTAAAGTTATGTCTCTGCTTTTTAATATGCTGTCTAGGTTGGTCATAACTTTCCTTCCAATGAGTAAGCATCTTTTAATTTCATGGCTGCAATCACCATCTCCATTGATTTTGGAGCCCCCCAAAATAAAGTCTGTCACTGTTTCCACTGTTTCCCCATCTATTTGCCATAAAGTTATGGGACTGGATGCCATGATCTTAGTTCTCTGAATGTTGAGTTTTAAGCCACCATTTTCACTCTCCTCTTTCACTTTTATCAAGAGGCTCATTAGTTCTTCTTCACTTTCTGTCATAAGGGTGGTGTCATCTGCATATCTGAGGTTATTGATATTTCTCCTGGCAGTTTTGATTCCAGCTTGTGCTTCATCCAGTCCAGCATTTCTCATGATGTACTCTGAATTTATATAAAAAGGATGATAATATACAACCTTGATGTACTCCTTTCCCAATTTGGAACCAGTCTCTTGCTTCATGTCCAGTTCTAACTGTTGCATCCTGACCTACATACAGGTTTCTCAAGAGGCAGGTAAGGTGGTCTGGTATTTCCATCTCCTTCAGAATTTTCCACAGTTTATTGTGATCCACACAGTTAAAGGCTTTGGCATAGTCAATAAAGCAGAAATAGATGTTTTTCTGTAACTCTCTTGCTTTTTCAATAATCCAACAGATGTTGGCATTTTGATCTCTGGTTCCTCTACCTTTTCTAGAAACAGTTTGAACATCTGGAAGTTCACGATTCATGCACTGTTGAAGCCTGGCTTGAAGAATTTTAAGCATTACTTTCCTAGCATGTGATATGAGTGCAATCCTGTGGTAGTTTTAGCATTCTTTGGGCACTGCCTTTTTTGGGATTGGAATCAAAACTGACCTTTACAGTCCTGTGGCTGAAGTAATAAATAGTTTACATATATATATATATGTAAACAACACACACACACACACACAATATGGCCTGGTATACATAATATAAAAATATAATTACAAATCATTAATGATGTTTAATATCATTGTGGATGATTAAATGGTTAGGCAGAATTTGAGATGGCTTCTACAAGGTACAGGAAATAGTGCTAGTTATGTAGGTTGTAACTAAATGTCAGGCAAAAAAGGTTAATTAGAAATATGATGGGCATGGGAACACACAGGATGGCATCAAGATTATCCAGCTAATTTTCAAAACTTTTCACAACTCATCATATTCTAAAATATAACCATGAAGTATCTGTCATTGACTATTTTAATTAATGAAATAAGTTGAGACAATACAGAAATTGAATTATTCTCTACTAGACTGCCTTCCATAAACAGAGCAAGAAGAACCAAATCCAGACAATATGAATTTCTAATTTTATTGTCTTTATTTGCGCTTTTTTAAAATATAATACTGTGACAGTGTTATTTGCTCAGTCATATCCAAATCTTTGTGAGCCTATAGACTATATAGCTCACCAGGATTCTCTGTCCATGGAATTCTTCAGGTAAGAATACTGGAGTGGGTATTCCTAACCCAGGTCTCCTGCACTGAAGGCAGATCCTTTACCATCTGAGACAACTTGGTATAACTTGGTGATATAAAATAAATAATTCCATCTAAATCATATCTTCTCTTTTTTGAATTCCTATTTTTTAACTTTCTCAAGGAAACCACCCTGAAATTTCACTGGAAGGACTGATGCTTAAGCTGAAGCTCCAGTCCCTTGGCCACCTGATGTGAAGAGTGGACCCACTCTTCCCTGATGCTGGGAAAGACTGAGGGCAGGAGAAGAAGGGGGTGAAGACAATGAGATGGTTGGATGGCATCACTGACACAGTGAACATGAGTTTGAGCAAACTCAGGGAGTTAGTGAAGGACAGGGAAACCTGGCATGCTTCAGTCCATGGGGTTGCAAAGAGTCAGTCATGACTGAACAACTGAACAACAACATTTTGCTTAATCTCTTAAACAGCTGAGACAGTTGACATTATTTTTGTTGTTGTTATTCAGAAATCATACTTTTAAGTCTTTGAATACCTATGAATATTTCCTTTTGGTTGTCTTTACATGTAAGAGAATACTTGTATAGGAAACATTTGAGGGTTAACATTTTTCAACAAAATGCTGCAGAAACTGCTCTTATGCAATTAAGTATTACTGAGACCAACAAAACCCAGATAGTTATCACTGTTTCTAGATTACTTAGTAAGACAACAAAACATATATCAAATTTTAAAAAATGGGTTTGATGCATAGGGATTTCATGCAATTTTAATAGGCGATGCAGTCACATTTTCCATAAAAATGTATACACATATTATTTTCTCTCATGCCCATTATTATCTATTTGCCTACGTCTCCCTATGTGATCCTAAGTAATCCTTGTTATTAGTTTCTTATGTATCTTCCCAGCATTTTTATATGTGTATAACATATTTGAAATTTTCATATACAGTATGCTTTCTTATAGAATACCAAATGAAGTCTAGTATTTATACTGTTATATATCTAACATTTTCATATAAAATAAACATTGTAGATCTTTCCATAGAGAGTTTCATTATTTTTATTTCTATAACTATATTGTATGTAGAATTTAGTGAATATTAAGTCAGAAAAATTTTTTAGTAACTATGGAAAGGAGTGCATCAAGACTGTATATTGTAACCTTGTTTACTATCTCATATGTAGAGTACATAATGTGAAATGCCAGGCTGGATGTTTCACAAGCTGGAATCAAGATTGTCAGGATAAACTCAACAACCCCTGATATGCAGATGATATGCAGTAATTCTAATTCACTAGTACTAAAACCTAGACAGCATATTAAAAAGCAGAGACCTTACTTTGCCAATAAAGGTCCTTAAAGTCAATGCAATGGTTGCTCCAGTGATTATGTATGGATGTGAGAGCTGGACCAAAAAGAAGGCTGAGCACTGAAGATGTGATGCTTTTGAACTGTGGTGTTGGAGAAGACTCTTGAGAGTCTCTTGGACTGCAAGGAGATCAAACCAGTCAATCCTAAAGGAAATCAACCCTGAATATTCAATGCAAGGACTGATGCTGAAGCTGGAGCTACAATCCTTTGGCCAGTTGATTCAAAGAGCCAGCTCATTGGAAAAGACCCTGATGCTGAGAAAGACTGAAGGCAGGCGAAGGGGATGACAGAGGATGAGATGGTTGGATGGCATCACTGACTCAATGGACATGATTTTGAGCAGACTCCAGGAGATGGTGGAAGACAGAGAAGTCTGGCCAGCTGCAGTTCATGGGGTTAAAGAGTCAGACATAACTGAGTGGCTAAATATCAACAACAACAATGGCAGAAAGTGAAGAGGCACTAAAATGCCTCACGATGAGAGTGAAAGAGGAGAGTGAAAAAGCTGACTTAAATGTCAACATTCAAAAAACTAAGATTATAGCATCTAGTTCCATCACTTTAGGGCAAATATATAGGGAAACAGTGGAAACAATGACAGATTTTACATTCTTGGGATCCAAAGTTACTGCAGATGATGATTGCAGCCATGAAATTAAGATGCTTGCTCCTTTGAAGAAAAGCTATGACAAACCTAGACAGTGTCTTAAAAAGCAGAAACATCACTTTGCCCACAGAGTTCTGTAGGGTCAAAGCTATGGCTTTTCCAGTAATCATGTATGGATGTGAGAACTGGACCATAAAGAAGGCTGAGCACCAAGGAACTCATGCCTTTGAATGTGTGGTGCTGGAGGAAAGACTTCAGAGTCCCTTGGACTGCAAGAAGATCAAATCAGTCAATCCTAAAGGAAATCCACTCTGAATATTCTTTGGAAAGACTAATTCTGAAGCTGAAGTTCCAATATTTTAGCCACCTGATATGAAGAGCTGACTCACTGGAGACCCTGATACTGGAAGAGATTGACAGCAAGTGGAGAAGGGGGCACGAGGGTATGACGTGGTTTGATGGCATCACTGACTCAATGGACATGAAGCTGAGCAAACTCCAGGAGATAGCAAAGGACATGGAAGCCTGGTGTGCTGCAGTCCATGGGGTTGCAAATAGTCAGACATGACTTAGGGACTGAACAACAACAACAGTGATGCACATTAGGATAAGAGACCAGATAATTACTAACAATTTATCTTTATCTAAATGAATGTCTAGTGAGACAATGAAAAATTGCATAGAGTGAAATTCAATGAAAGTGTTAGTCACTCAGTCATTTCAGACTCTTTGAGATCCCATGAACTTGTATCCTGCCAGGATTCTCTGTTCATGAAATTCTCCTGGCAAGATTACTGGAGTGGGTAGCCATTCCCTTCTCCAGGGTATCTTCCCAATCCAGAAAGAATATTCTGACTTTTGCACCTAATGTCCTTGGCACTAAATCACAAAATGTCATTGCTGCACCACAATCACTGCACCTAAAGATTTTTTAAATAATTCTAAGGGGAGCTATTGTCCCAGTTGAGAACCACTCTATCATAGAATAACTAATACTAAAATTTCTGCCTCATAAACGTTTGATAATGAATTAAAAAAAACAAACTTGCCTAAGACTAGAGTAGTTACAAAGAGTAACTGTGATTTGTATCTACCTACTTTTTGATTAGTTTTGTCCATCAGTTGAATGACCTTTTGTCATTGTCCTTTTGTCCATAGAGAGAATGTTAGAGAATGTTGTGAATCAGCTAGGTCTTTTCACATATCATTTCTGTAGTTGGAACAATGCTGTGTTTAAGGTTGGCTGAAAAATGTGCCATCTGGTACAATCTGAGATTGATCTAGATGGTAAGATGTTACAGCAAATGACCTTCTGACACTCAGATGTTACAATTTCTAATGTGAGATATTCACTAAATATTTATGGAAACCCTTAAGGATAACTGAAGAAAACAAATCCCAATTATAATGTACTTCCCATGCTGCTATTTCAAACAATCATTTGCTTTCATGACAACATTTTGGGGGAAATAAAGGGTTTGAAGATTTTGGGTTGTCATCCTTTTACTCAAATTTCATAACTGATTTTGAGAAATAAAAGGACATGTCATATTAACTTTGCTTGTGTTGAATGATGTAGATTGTAGTTTCTGTAACTAAGCATAGCCCGATTAAAGTCAGGCATTCAGTGCTAAAATATGACATTATATCAAACACTAGACATTTTAATTCATATTTTAGTACTTTCAGGTGGTTGTACAAAAACATTAGTCATCATAAGCTGTTCTGTACTCAGTAATGTTAGAATCACATGCCTTTTCAACTCACCTCTGGAAATCAAGATTCATTCTGCCTAAGCTCTCATCTCCACCATTAGTTCTGAAAAACAGAAATACAAGATCATAATTTAATTTCACATCACCTCCTAGCCTTCTAAAATGTCCTTCTTTTGAAATACATATATACAAGTAAATGTATTCTCATCATGAAATCAGGGATTTTAAAAAGTTTGATAAACCAACTAACTGTTGGGTTATTTAATAAACTAACCATATTTTAATTATAAATATATATATACACATTTTGTGAACCTTGACTTTGTAAGAAACTGATATTTTTATTGGGTTCATTTGCCAGCACCCTGATGGAAATGTTATCTTGTTATATATTAAGAACCTTAAAATGTCTGACTTTTGAATAAAAAATATTTGGGAAATATTTTCTTTGCTAATTATTACTTGAGGAAACTTGGTCATATTATTTAAACTTGCTATACTTCTATTTTCTCATCAGTAAGGTATAAATACAAGCATCTTTCTTCCATGGCTAATGAAAGGAATCATCATTAAATATGTATTTTTTGTGCATATAAACCCTTGGTAAATGCCATCTCTTATAATTAACCACTTCTCTTTTATATAGGGCTCTGCCTGCAAATAGGGAGGACTGGGTTCAATCCCTGGGTGGGAAAGATCCCTGGAGAAGGGAAAGAAAGTGAAGTCACTCAGTTGTATCCAACTCTTTGTGACCCCATGGACTGTAGCCTACCAGGCACCTTCGTCCATGGGATTTTCCAGGCCCTGGAGTGGGTTGCCATTTCCTTCCCCAGGGGATCTTCCAAACCCAGGGATCGAAACCCGGTCTGCCACATTGTAGACAGATGCTTTAGCATCTGAGCCACCAGGGAGAAAGGAATAGCTACCCATTTCAATATTCTTGCCTGGAGAATCCCATGGTCAGAGGAGCCTGTGAGGCTATAGTCCCTGGGGTTGCAAAGAGTCAGACACGAATGAGTGAGTAATACTTTCATTTCACTTACATGTGATACTATTTTCTTTAATGTCAGCCATAATGATTCCTGTTCCCACTTTTTCCAAACATTGTCAGTTGATGTCTTTTTACCTTTAGGTAGAAAGTGAAATTACCATTGATAAAATTCACAGGAGTCTTAAATGTAGCATATTCAAAATGGATACTTTAGTCCAAATTACCAAAAGGTTTCATGTGAGACCACTGCTGTCAGCAGTGCATACTGAGAAAAGAGAATTTTCCACATATTCTAAGTTTTTAAAATTTTAGAGAGATTTAACATATAGGTTATCTCCTGAAGAGATAATGAAAATATTCTAGAAACCTAAGGCCTGGGAAATAAACTCTAACCTAGCTATCATTTGAGAAGAAAATCTAACCCTAACCCTTCTCTTGAAAAGACCCTGTGCTTTCTTGATTTAACATTATATTGCCACTATCTCAAATTCTTAATAATTTTTAGCAAGTGTTTCTGTAAACTATGTAGTTGGCCTTGCATACACCAATGAGAACATACATCCTACAAAATGTGCAAAGATAATATGAATATCCCAAGCAAAACTTCATGTAACATACATATTTTATGATTCCAATCAGGTAAAATAAAGCAGACAAAATGAATTAATTCAGTTAGAAGTCAGTGGAGATTTTAGTAGCTAGAATTGGATCATGAGAGATTCTGGGATATAAGTGAATCGCATTTCATAATCATAGTCTCATAGACACTTGTATGTTCACTTCATGAAAATTCATTGAGCCATATTCAAATACTTATTCACATTGCTTTATGTATATTGCACTTCGATACAAAAATTAAATGAAGATCAATGAAATCTTGGTGTGTGAAAATAAGTAAAATAGAAGGGAGAGGAGGAAGAGGGGGATTATAATAAAGATATGAAGAATGAGTTACAAAATTTAAATATAACATAATAATAAGTCAGTCCTTGTTTCATATACTCCCCTTTTTCAGGATGATATAGTGCTCCCAGACTACCAATTCTTAGTCTCCCTTCCTTGGCAGTATGTCATCATGATACTCAGGACTGGACATTTATAAATACATGGAGCTGTTTTTTTGTTTTGTATTTTTTAAATGTTTAATTAAGTTATTGAGCTAATTTATATATGATACAATTCACCTATTTTACATAAACAATTCAATAGGTTTTGATGAATATGTACCACCAGGAAACCATCATCACACCCCCACACCCACACCCCCAAAGGTTCTTCAAGCTCCTTTGAAGGAAATTCCAAGCTATCACCACTAGCCTGAGGTAATCATCAATATTTTTTCTATTACCATCACATATTTTCAAGAATATGAAATACAAGGAGTAACATAGTAGGTATACTTCTGAGTTTGGCCTCTTTAACACAGCATAAAGCTTTTGAGAGTCATCCATGTTGTTATGTGCATTAATAGGATTTTTTTCCCTTTAAGTTGCCAAGTAGTATTTCATTGTAATGACATGCCAAACGTTGCTTGTCCATTCACTAGTCTGTGGGTGTTTTGGTTATTATTACTTTTTGGTGATTGTGAATAAAGCTGCTATAACGTTAGTGTACAAGTGCTATGTGGATTTGCATTTTCATTTCTTTTTTGGTAGATACACAGGACTGTTGTTGCTAGGTATACTTAACAAAAGTGTCAAAATGTGATTCAAATTGATAATACCATATTGTAATCATATTGGGCTGGAGAAGGAAATGTAACCAACTCCAGTATTCTTCTTGGAAAATTTCATGGACAGAGAAGTCTGGTAAGCTACAGTCCACAGGCTCATGAAGAGTTGGCCATGACTTCGTGAATGAGCATTGGGATTCCCAGGTGGCTCAGCAGTAAGGAATTTGCCTACCAATTCAGTAGCCACAGGAGACAGGCTCAATCCCTGGGTTGAGAAGATCCTCTGGAGGAGGAAATGGCAATCCACTCCAGTATTCTTCCTAGATAATCTCATGGAGAAGCCTGGCAGGCTGCAGTCTAGGTGCATCACAGAGTCCGGCACAACTGAGCATGTGCATATTTTTTATTCACACCAGCAATGTATGGTGGGTTTCCCAAGTGGTGCTAGTGGTAAATAACTCACCTACTAATGCAGGAGACATAAGAGATGCAGGTTTAATCCCTGGGTTGGGAGGATCCCCTGGAGTGACTTATCACAGCAGGCAATGTATGAGGATGAGTTATTCCAGATCTTTTATGATACTTGTTATTGTCATTGTGTTTGACTTTAGCCATTTTAGTTGGTGTGTGGTTGTAACTTCTTGTGATTTTGATTTGCAGTTATCTAATTTCTACCTCTGTTTCAATGACTACACTAAAGCCTTTTACTGTGTGGATCTTAACAGACTGTGGAAAGCTCTTAAAGAGATGGGAATACCACACCACCTTACCTGTCTCCTGAGAAACCTGTATGTGGGTCAAGAAGCAACAGTTAGAACCATGTATGGAACAACTGATTGATGACTGGAAGCAAAGAGGAACAAAAGAGCCTGTTGATGAGGGTGAAGGAGGAGAGTGAAAGAACCAGCTTAAAATTAAATATTAAAAAAAAAAAAACTAAGATCATGGCATCAGGCCCCATTACTACATGCCAATTAGAAGGGGAAAGGTGGAAGTAGTGACAGATTTGCTCTTCTTGGGCCCTCGAATCATTGTGGATGTTGACCGCAACCATGAAATCAGAAGACGATTGCTTCTTGGCAGGTAAGCTATAACAAACCTAAACAGTGTATTGAAAAGCAGAGACATTACTATGCTGATAAAGGTCCCTATAGTCAAGGCTATAGTCTTCCCAATGGTCATGTACGAGTGTGAGAGCTGGACTGTAAAGAAGACAGAACACCAAAGAACTGATGCCTTCAAACTGTGGTGCCAGAGAGGACTCCTGAAAGTCCCTGGGACAGCAAGGAAATCAAACCAGTCAATCATAAGGGAAATCAACCCTGAATACTCATTGGAAGGACTTATGCTGAGGCTGAGGCTCCAGTATTTCAGCTATCTGATGCAAACATGACTCGTTGGAAAAGTCCCTGATGCTCAGGAAGATTGAGGACAAAAGGAGAAGAGAGCTTCAGAAGAGGAGCTGGCTGGATGGCTTCACGGATGCAAGGGACATGAACTTGGACGAACTTCATGAGATGATGAGAGACAGGGTGGCCTGGCATGCTTCAGTCCACGGGGTTGCAAAGAGTCGGAAATGACTGGATGACTGAACAACAATGATGACTAAATTTTAGATATCTTCTTTAGATGTCTTTTAATGTGCTTGTTATTCATATATCTTCATTGACAACTTCCTTTCAAATGTTTCTTTTATTAAAAAAGATTGATGGTTTGTCGTATTTTTAGTTGCAAGAGCTCTTTATGTATTCTAGATATAAGATCCCTATCAAATACATGTTTTGTGAATACTGTCACCCAATCTGTGGTTCACCTTTTCATTTCTTCTTTCTTTCTTTTTTCCTATCTTTCAAATAGGTAAAAAAATGTTTATAGATAATGCTCAATTTGTAACATTGCTTTTTTACAGTTCTTTTTTAAAGCATATCTAAGAAATCTTCCCCAATACAAGGACAAAAAGATTGTATCCTTCATATTTTGAAAAGTTTTATAGCTTAGAGTTCTTATATTAGGATTATAATTCCTGACAAGCTTTATTTTTTGTACATAGCATGAGATAAATTTTGAGGCTTATTTATTTTCAAATGAACATCCAGTTATTTTAGCACAGTTTCTTGAAAAGATGATCAATACCATACTTGTAGAAGATTAGTTTGTCAGCCAAATTCTGGCCCTGGCCTTGTCTCCCCTTATAGTCCTGTAAGAATAAGTTTTTGTATTTTATTATTCCACTGTGGGCCTAGACCCTGCCAACTTTGTCCCCCGACCCCACTCTGATTTCTTCCCCTTGCATGAGTACTTCCAAAAAACTTAAGTGCAGCCCCAAGACAAATCACACCCTCTACTTTCCTCCCTCCATCACCTAACTTCAGTTCAGTTCAGTCACTCAGTCATGTCCAACTCTTTGCCACTCTATGGACTGCAGCATGCCAGGCTTCCCTGTCCATCACGAACTCCTGGAGCTTTTTCAAACTCATGTCCATGGAGTCGGTGATGCCATCAAATCATTTCATCCTCTGTCATCCACTTCTCCTTCTGACTTCAATCTTTCTCAGCATCAGGGTCTTTTTCAAGGAGTTAGTTCTTTGCATCAGGTGGCCAAAGAATTGCAGCTTCAGCTTCAGCATCAATCCTTCCAGAGAATATTCAGGACTGATTTCCTTTAGAACGACTGGTTTGATCTCCTTGCAGTCCAAGAGATTCTCAAGAGTCTTCTCCTATACCACAGTTCAAAACACAAAGTCTTCAGTGCTCAGCTTTCTTTATGGTCCAATTCTCACATCCATACATGACCACCGGAAAAACCATAGTTTTGAATAGACAGATATTTGTCAGCAAAGTATTGTCTCTGCTTTTTAATGTGCTGTCTATTTTGGTCATAGTTTTCTTCCAAGGAGCAAGTATCTTTTAATTTCATGGCTGCAGTCACCATCTGTAGTGATTTTGGAGCACACGAAAATAAAGTCTGTCACTGTTTCCATTGTCTCTCCATCTATTTACCATGAACTGATGGGACTAGATGCTTAATGATCTTGGTTTTCTGAATGTTGAGTTTCGAACCAGCTTTTTCACTCTCCTCTTTCATGTTCATCAAGAGGCTCTTCAGTTCCTCTCTGCTTTCTGCCATAAGGGTGGTGTCAGCTACATAGCTGAAGTTATTGATATTTCTCCTAGCAGTCATGATTCAAGTTTCTACTTCATCCAGTCTGGAATTTTGCATGATGTAATCTGCATATAAGTTAAATAAGCAGGGTGACAATATACAACCTTGACATACTCCTTTCCAAATTTGGAACCAGTCTGTTGTTCCATGTCTGGTTCTAACTGCTGCTTCTTGATCTGCATACAGATTTCTCAGAAGCCAGGTAAGGTGGTCTGGTATCCCCATCTCTTTAAGAATTGTCCACAGTTTGTTGTCATCCACACAGTCAAAGGTTTTGGCATAGTCAGTAAAGCAGAAATAGACTTTTTTTTTTCTGGAAATCCCTTGCTTTTTCTATGATCCAATGGATATTGGTAATTTGATCTGTGGTTCCTCTGTCTTTTCTAAATCCAGCTAGCACATCTGGATGTTCTCATTTCACATACTATTTAAGCCTCGCTTATAGAATTTTGAGCATTACTTTTCTGGCACGTGAGATGATTACAATTTTTCAGTATTTTGAACATTATCTGGCATTGCCTTTCCTTGGGATTGGAATGAAAACTGACCTTTTGCAGTCCTGTGGCCCCTGCTGAGTTTTCCAAATTTCCTGGCATATTGAGTGCAGCACTTTCACAGCATCATGCTTTAGGACTTGAAATAGTTCAGCTGGAATTCCATCACCTCCACTAGCTTTGTTCCTAGTGATACTTCATAAGGCCCACATGGTTTTCCATTTCAGCATGTCTGGCTCTGGGTGAGTGACCACACCATCATGGTTCTCTGGGTCATGAAGATCTTTTTTGTATAGTTCTTCTGTGTATTCTTGCCACCTCTTTTTAATATCTTCTGCTTCTATTAGGTCCATACCATTTCTGTCTTTAATTGTGCCCATCTTTGCATGAAATTTTCCCTTGGTATCTCTAATTTTCTTGAAGAGATCTCTAGTCTTTCCCATTCCATTGTTGTCCTCTATTTCTTTGCACTTAGCTTGGTCCTCCAAAAAGAGGAAGAAGCAGTACATGAATTATAACAAGCTCAGTCATTCCTACCCTAGTGATCCACTTGCCCCTCCTTAAGGCAGATGCTGGCCCAGATTATCTTTTAAGTCTAACCCATGTACTCTATCTTCAAGAATGTATTTGTTCTGAATACATTCCACTTCTGTACCCTCCTTTCGATCTGCTGCTGTGCCAAAATACCCAAGATTATTGAGAAGGACTAAAGTGAAATCAGTGGTCAGTTGACATGAGCCTAATCACAGCCAACACACGTATGTATATAAAGAGCAGAGGTACATAGTATCATTGCCAGGATTTTAGGAATTACATCCTACAGTGTTAATCTAACTAGTGACCGACGTTGCAGTCACTGCTCACTGAGAACTCCAGCATCAAAGATGTACTCAAGAAAGGGCATTCTGGAGTTGTCTGGTGCCTGTCCACAAGACTTACTCTGGACGGCATGGAAATGGGGGGGAATCAGTTCCCCTGCAGCCCTTGCTGTCCTAAGAGAAGATCTAATCCCTCCCCACTTTCTTCCCATTCTTTTGGACAGCTTAGGTTTCAGGGAAAATTAAGGAGAATTTTGGGTCCATACCCCTCTAGATATTGAGCCCTGGGCCAGGCCCCTCAAACATGTTTCAGGTATGATGGGCAGGTGTTTGGTAGGGGGGCATAAGGCTTCACTTACTTCCAACTATTCCATTACAGCTTCAACATAGTAACAACTGTAGTCACTAGCCATACTCTCCATGGTCTTTGCACCACCCAGGGGTTGCACACTGGGGTTGCCCAATACTTACATGTCGATTTCTCCACTACTCTGGAGAAAGAGTACCAAAGGATGCCCCTCAATAAAAGCATCTGTGAATTAGCCATCCTCATACCTGCCCTCTCCAGGGAAATGTTTACCCCCAAACCCAGTTGACTGATCTCTTGAAACATTCTGTAACAGCTCCCCAGGGAGGGCATGACCCCCTGTTCCATCCCTTTCCCACCAATCCAAGTCCTTGCCTAAGGGTTTGTGGACAAGAATATCAAAGTCAATACTGTGTCTACAGATATGGCACTCTCAAAAAAAGCAGCAAACAGGCCAAACATCTGAAATACTTATTGGGCTACTGCATGGCCAAATTTCTGGCCCAGGTGGATAAAACCTTGACTTTGATGGACAGCCATTTGTTTTCTTAAAGCCCAAGAGGCTAGGGCGGAAAGAGAAGGATGGATCTGAATAGCTCTTCTTGTTTTCTTCCCATGTTGATCCTCCTCAACTCATCCATGTACCTCTCTATTCATGATCATCTGTCACCACACTCTCCCTGAATCCAGGCTGAGTAAGGAAAATCTAATTGAAGTCCTTATTATAATAAATTAACTGCGAAGATAGAGATAGCACTTATTTTTTGGTAGGTGGGTAGGGTTAGAAAGCTGAGAAATTAAGACTGGATCACATATCCTCTTCGTGGTTCTGAGGAAAATAACAATAAAAGAACTTACATCAAAAACAAACGTCAATAATCTTATAGGTGTAAATCTGTTCCTAATTTATTATTTCATTTATCTATATATCTCATTTTACCCTAACCTAACATTTTACTGATTCAGTTCAGTTCAGTCGCTCAGTCATGTCTGAGCCTTTGCGATCCCGTGAACGGCAGCACACCAGGCCTCCCTGTCCATCACCAACTCCTGGAGTTTACCTAAACTCATGTCCATTGAGTTGGTGATGCCGTCCAACCATCTCATTCTCTGTCGTCCCCTTCTTCTCCTGCCCTCAATCTTTCCCAGCATCAGGGTTTTTTCAAATGAGTCAGTTCTTCACATCAGGTGGCCAAAGTATTGGGAGTTTCAGCTTCAACATCAGTCCTTCCAATGAACACCCAGGATTGATCTGCTCTAGGATGGACTGGTTGGATCTCACTGCAGACCAAGGGACTCTCAAGACTCTTCTCCAATACCACAGTTCAAAAGCATAAATTCTTCAGTGCTCAGCTTTCTTTATAGTCCAATTCTCACATCCATACATGGAAAAACCATAGCCTTGACTAGACGGACATCTGTGGTCAAAGTAATGTCTCTGCTTTTTAATATACTGTCTAGGTTGGTCATAACTTTCCTTCCAAGGAGTAAGTGTCTTTTAATTTCATGGCTTCAATCACCATCTGCAGTGATTTTGGAGCCCCCCAAAACAAAGTCAGCCACTGTTTTCCCATCTATCTGCCATGAAGTAATGGGACCGGATGCCATGATCTTAGTTTTTGGAATGTTGAACTTTCAGCTGACTTTTATACTCTACTCTTTCACTTTCATCAAGAGGCTATTTAGTTCCTCCTCACTTTCTGCCATACAAGTGGTGTTATCTGCATATCTGAGGTTATTGATATTTCTCCTGGCAATCTTGATTTCAGTTTGTACTTCCTCCAGCCCAGCATTTCTCATGATGTACTCTGCATATAAGTTAAATAAGGAGGGTGACAATATACAGCTTTGATGTACTCCTTTACTGATTTCTGTGGTTTTATAGCAAGTCTTAAAATCAAGTAGTAGAAGTCCTTTAAAACTGTTTCTGTTCCAAAAATATCCATTATTCTAGATCCCTTTGAATTTCCACATAAATCTTGAACTTTAGTTAGGTTCACATTAAATCTAGAGATCAAGTTAGGAAAATTTGATGTCTCGTCACTTATGAGAATAAGAATCTCCTTTCTAATGTCTTCTTTGATTCTTCTCATCAAGGTTTTATAATTTTCAACAGAAATGAAAGGTTTTATAGGTTTGTTGCACATAATTGAATGAACTTGTTTCTAAGTATTTATGCCTTTTGACATTATTTAATACGGCATTTTTAAGATTAAAATTTTAAATTGTTTTAACTAATATTCAGAAATATACTTAACTTTTGTATATTAGCCCTGTGTATTGTGACCTTGCTAATTCTTATTCTAGTAGTGTTATCATAGAATCTATAGGAATTTCTATAATTCTATAGATAATCATGCCATTTGCTCTGTTTTAACTTTTCATTTTTACTCTTTTTGTATTTTATTTCCTTTTATTGCTCATTATTATTATCATTATAATATAGAAAGGGGCTATATTATAAAAGAGAATAGAGACAACATCTCTGCCTTATCCTAATTTTAAGGAGAAACTGTCCAGTTTTTCACTGTTAAATTTACCATTAACTGTGGGTTATTCATGGATGATCTATACTGGGTTGTGAAAATTTTCTGATATTCCTAGTTTGCTGACAGTTTTTGTTTTGAAATGGTAAATACTGTCAGATATTTGATAAACATCAATTGAAAAAATCATTTGGTTTTCCATTTATTTTCTTAATATAGTGAATCATATTGCTTGATTTTCTAATGGTAAACCAATTTTTTAATTCTGAGTAAATCACACTTAGTCATGAAGTATTTTCTTTTTTGTATATTTCTGCATAGGATTTACTAATGTTTGTTGATGATTTTTGTGCCTATATTTTTGAGGATGACTGATTAGTACCAGTCTTTTCTTTTGGTAATGTTTTAGTATCAGGTTAATGTTGACCTCATAAAATAAGTTGGGGATAGTTGCTCTTGGGAAAAATTCATGTAAAATTTTACTATTTCATCCTGAGGCATTAAATAGAAACCACCAGTAAAGGCATCTGGATTTGATGTTTTTTTGGAAAAACTTATTTTTCATTTATTTTATTTTCTTTATAAATATAAGGTTTTTCACATTATTTATTTTTGAGCAAGTCATGGTTGCTTGTATCTTTTAAATAATTTTTAAATCTCATCTACATTGTTTAATATATTGATTTGGCTTTTAAATAATATTCTCTTGTTATCCTTCTAATGTCACTGTTCTATACAGTGATATCTCATTTTTTATTCCTGTTTTAGTAACTTATCCCTTTATTTTTTTTTCTTTATCACTTTGCTTAGATGTTTGTCAATTTCAGTGACCATTTCAATAATTCCTACTTAGTATCAATGGTTTTCTCCATTATTTTTCTATTCCATTGATATCTGTTCACATTTTTATTATTATTTTCATTCTGCTTACTTTCTGTTCACTTTGCTTTCTTTGTCTAGATTCTCAATGACTTTGGACTTTTCTTCTTCACTGTAAGCATTCAACACTCTAAATGTCCCTTTAAATATTTCTTTAACTATTGCCCACATATTTCACTATCTCCTATTTTCATTTTAATTCCCTTCAAAATAATTCTAACTTCCTTTAGATCTCTTCTTTGATTAATGTCACTTATAAAAATGTTATTAATTTTTCAATAATGTAAAAAAAAAGTTATCCTTCTGCTATCAGCTTCTAGCTTAATGACATTTTAGCCAGGTGCTATAGTTTATATAATTTCAATATTTTTAAAATTCTTGAGATTTATTTTTATGGGCCAGAATATTGTCTGTCTTCATGAGTTATCCATGTGTTCTTGAAAAAATATGTATCCTGTTGCTGTTGAGCAGTGAGTTCTGTAAATGTTGAGTGGTCCTAGCATTATTCAAGTCCACTAAATCTTTACTGATTTTTTGTCTATTCTTCTGTCAATAAAAGAGAAGCACAGAAATGTGTTCCAAATTTCTATTTAATGTCTTTTCCTCTGCCTGGAGAACTTCTGTTAACATCAAGTACATATATGTTGTCAATTCATTCTTTCAGCTTTTGCGTGTCTTATGGGTTTTTATTTTACCTTATATTTGAAAGACATTTTCTCTGGTTTTCAATTCTGAGTGTTTTCTTTTTTCTTTTTTTTTACTCCCATGTTTAACTTTAGACTTTACAGATGCAATATCCTTGTCTATTTGCTTGCATATGTTTTCACAAGAGGGTTACATTTTAGATTGTTGAGTGCATTTTAGATTTTATTGCATTCCTTCAGTGTGCATTGGACTTTGATCTGGCACACTGACAAATTACTTGTGACTAGCATGATTCTATCAAAACTGTTATAATAGATTCAGAGCAGCTTTATTCTCCCACCAACTAAGCCCCATTATTAACCTGTAAGTCCTTCTGAAGACTTACAAGGACATTTTTCTACCTCATAGGAACACAAATTCTTTACAGCCTTGTGGGAGCATAGGGAATTTTATAACCGTTGTGGTACCTATTTTCTTGGCCTTATGGAATTTTACCTCATGTGGATGCAAATCAGTACTTATTCAAAAACTTAAGAGGATTACTCTGCCTATGTCAAGAGCTTCCATTTTCTTTGCACTTTGCCCCCAACATTTTCACTGCCTTTTCCTCCTTGAATTCTGGTCTCTGTCTTCTCAAATTCACCTGATTGACATGCTATTATTGACTCTCTTTCCCTGCTCTACAGCTTGGAAACTGCCTTCAGCTAGTAATCCAAAGGTGATCATTTATTTCTCTTTTATATGAAATCATAATCTTGTGCTGCCTGTTTTCCAGTGTATGAAAAAAAATGTGGTTTCACATATTTTTCTGGTCTCAAAATAGCAAGCATTTCTATAAATCTACAAGTCTGTTTACTCACTGTTCCTTTTTTCTCCCTTTTAGAATGTATGATTCCGGTGTACAGGAAGCACTCACATTAGTTAAGATTTAAAAACATTAGACTTACCTGAACATTTAAAGTCAGATAGGTATATATGTTACATGTATAGACATATTCTCAGAGTAGCATGTATATATACACATAAGAATACACTGTAGTCAGTAATTAAGCATGCCAAGGTACAAGACACAGATAGGCTGATCTAGGAATAACTCCACAAAGCTTCATATAGTTAATTCTAGACCTCTTCCTCCCAAATATTGCGATTATTGTCCTTGGTTGCCACATTTTGAAACATTTCATGGTTCCTCTGGTATTATTTCTCCCTTGCTAAAGTACATTAATAAAACTTAGTTTGTTTGACTAAAAAACATGTTTCTCATTATCTCCAGCTAACAGAATTTAAGAATAATTAAGTCTAAAATAAACTCTAATTTGTTCACAGAAAACAAAATCCTACTTTTGGTGTACATACTTTGGTATATGAATATAAACATTTTTATATACACTATGGTTTTTCCAGTAGTCATGTATGGATGTGAACCATAAAGAAAGCTGAGCACTGAAGAATTGATGTTTTTCAACTGTGGTGTTGGAGAAGACTCTTGAGGGTCCCTTGGACTGCAAGAAGATCTAACCAGTCAACCCTAAAGGAAATCAGTCCTTAATATTCATTGGAAGGACTGATGCTGAAGCTGAAGCTCCAATAATTTGGCCACCTGATGAAAAGCGCTGACTCACTGGAAAGGACCCTGATGCTGAGAAAGATTGAAGGCAGGAGGATAAGGGGATGACAGAGGATGAGATGATTGGATGGCATCACCAACTCAATGGACAGGAGTTTGAGCAAGCTTCAGGAGTTGGTGATGGACAGGGAAGCCTGGCATGCTGTAGGCCATAGGGTCACAAAGAGTCAGACACTACTGAGTGACTGAACTGAATTGATATACCAATTTCACTCTATTTAGCTTGTAAACATTTCAAGATCTGGGGTATAAAATAGTATGCAAGCATCTCTGGCATCTGATGTTTTTGATAGTTCAAAATTAAAAATTCAACTTCGAATATTCTTCATTAACTAAAATGTTCATTATGAATTAAATATTTGTGTCCTCCCATGCCAAAATTCACATTTGAAACACAACCCCAATAGTGATGGTGTTTGGGGATGAGGTCTATCAGAGGTAATTGGAGATGAGGTTATGAGTATCTGCCTTTGGAATGGTATACATTCCCTGATAAGAGGGCCTCCCTGGTGGCTCAGCTGGTAAAGAACCTGCCTACAATGTGGGAGACCTGGGTTTGATTCCTGGATTGGAATGATCCCCTGGAGAAGGAGACAGCTCCCCACTCCAGTATTCTGGCCTGGAGAATTCCATGGACCGTATAGTCCATGGGGTCACAAAGAGTCGGACACAACTGAGCAACTTTCACCTTCCTGGATAAGAAGAGACACTTGAGGGTCGGGACTCTGTCTCAACCATGTGTGGATACATTTTGAAAGTAACCATCTGCAAGTCAGGAGAAATGCTCTAACCAGAACCTGACTATTATGGCACTCTGATATCAGACGTCCAGCTTCTAAACTGTGAGAAAATAAATTTCTGTTAAGTCTCTCAGGTCATGGTATTTTGTTACGAAGACTGAGCTTTCTTTTTCTTTTCTTTTTTTTTTTTTTTTTTTTTTTGCCTACAAAGTCTCATATTTCACCATGGGTTTACATATGCTTCCCCTCCAGAACCCCCCTCC
>ML661897.1:8412356-8438471 GCA_007570785.1 Antilocapra americana
TTTTTCTTTTCTTTTTTTTTTTTTATTGTTTTTGCCATACAATGTCATGATATCACCATGGGTTTACATATGCTTCCCCTCCAGAACCCCCCTCCCTCCTCCCTCCCCCCCAGGAAATCTCGCTGCACCAGCCCCGAGCATCAATCCTGGGCTGGCGATTGATTAGACATATGATAATTAACTTGTTTCAATGTCCTTCTCCCATATCATCCCACCCTTACCCTCATCCCCAAAGTCCACGAGTCTATTCTATGCGAGACAGCAAAAGGAACGCAGATGTATAGAATAGACTGAGCTTTCTAATGCAATGTTTATAATTTAAGTGAGAAGAGCAGTTAATAAGCTTATGTATATAGCATGATCACAATTTTATTTTCAATCTATGTACATACAGCATTATTTTATATGAATGCATCTACATGAAAAGCAGTTTGTGAGATTGTATGTGATCGTTCTTGGTTTTACTTTAACTAGTATGCCATTGTCTACAATGCAGAAAAGTCTACAAACATTTTGAAATTGAACTTTATCATATATTCTATCAACTCTCTTCCCCATGCTGCATGATGTTTCTCACATGTAAATAATAAGCAAAGCCAAGACCTGGTTCTTACTGTGGGTTTCTGCTTCCCTGTTACCACCTAGGAAGTCTCATATCCATCCAACTCTTTCTTATTCCCAAAATGACTGCCTCAGGCTGGACTTCATTTTCTTTTAGTTATAAATGGCCTCCTTACTTGTTAATGTAGCCAAACTGACTTACCTTTCTAAAACATAAATCTGAGTGGTTTTAAAGTTTCCCTTAAAGGCTTCCCATTCATATGCAAAATAAAAATAAAACTTATAGTTTAGTTTACATACCGCAGTCAAGCAAATTACTGAGGAGGAATGAGTTTTTGGCTAGACAGAAGTCTAGCTTGCTGTGACTTCTCCACTGGGATGCCAGCAAACTGCATTCCTGCGACTCTGGGAAAGAAAACATGGATATGGCTAAGTGTCACCTGAAGCAAAGAGCTTTCAGTAAGCTCTTCAGCAGAGTATATTTTGGCACAATCATGACTTTGTTTCCCTCTTGAGAGAGGTAGGCCAAAGAAATTGGGTGTTTAATGACCGACTATCTGTATAGGATAATCTGTGTAGGTTTGTATAACATTGTGTGTGTGCATTCAGTCACTCACTCATGCCTAACTCTTTGTAATCTCATGCGCTATAGCCCACCAGGCTCCTCTGTCCATGGAATTTTCCAGGCAAGAATACTGGAGTGGGTTGCCATTCCTTCTCCAGGGTATCTTCCCAAACCAGGGGTAAAACTCACATGCTCTTATATGCCATTAATTAATATGAATTATACTTTGGCCACCTGATGGGAAGAGCTGACTCATTTGAGAAGACCCTGATGTTGGGAAAGACTGAAGGTGGGAGGAGAAGGGGACGACAGAGGATGAGATGGTGGGATGGCATCACCGACTCAATGGACATGAATCTGGGTAAACTCCAGGAGTTGCTGATGGACAGGGAGGCCTGGTGTGTGCTGCAGTCCATGGGGTCGCAAAGAGTTGGACACGACTGAGTGACTGAACTGAGCTGACTGATGCTTGCAGAGCTCTTTAGAAAGTCTAACTTTAAGGCATGAATATAATACACAAAAGATGAGTATCGAGAAATAAGGTAATAGCATTTTTTTTTAATTTCAAAGAGTTAAAAGTGCTCTATTGAAAAATTTTATATTGAGCATCTTCTATTTTCCAGGAACTCCAGTTTTAGGGACATGAATATTAGTCAGAAGGTAATATGTATTGCTTTAAATAATTAACATAACTGTATATAATACACTGCTATACAATATTATCAAGTTTAGCAAATCCAAATTATCTCAAGTGGCTGAGTTTGGAAAAAAATGTTTTCCGTACACCATTTATCATATCCGCTTACCTGATCTAGGCAGAAGCATTTTGCAATGTAGTGTTCAGGTTGCAGATGCTCCTGATATTGGAGTTTAGTAGGAGACATAATTACTTCATCCATGATAACTGAAAAGACAGTATACAAGTCAAACTTAAAGGTTGGGGTTATACTTTGTAAAATTTTTTATTCATTAAGCTTTAGCTATTTTCTAAGAAATGAGGTGTTCGACAGTTACAGAGACCTTAGACATTAACTAGACTCTCAGATTCCTGGAGGAGAGTAAGCCCTGGGAAAGAGGAGATAAACAGATAAAGATGGAAACAGTAATTTTGCAAAATCATTTTTTGTCAACAGGTTTTATTTCCTAGTTGCTGAGTTTTTACAGTACACAGAGCGATATATAAACTTCATTTTCTAGGAACTTAAGCAGTTAAAAAAATAACTCTGCTTTTTATTATATCAGGATCATGTTAATATAAAGTAAACCTCTGTCTCAATATTGGCTAAAATAGAGTTGTAAAGAATTATTTTGACTCAAAATTATTTATTTTGAGATTTAACTTATATACGTTCATGAAGTATAAATTTTTAAGGATTATATATTTAAGATATAATTTCATTGCTGGTATATTTTGAATATTTAATATATCCTTTATTTTAATTAAATGCAACCCATATCAGCTATTACTTGCACTTTGCTTATCAATAACAAAGGCAGTAAATAGATACAGGGTAAGATATCAGTACATAAACATTCTTAATGGAAAATCATCCACATAATTCATCTAGCCTTCTCCCTTCAAAAGAAGTGTTACATGGAGAAAAGCAAGGACAAACAAATTAAATTATTTAAATAAAGAAAAGCCATTAATCTGGGCTACAAGTATATATTTCAGGAAAGTAAGTAAAACAAACCTTTCCACAAATGCCTGGTATTCCTTTCCATTACTCTCCGTAACTTTTTTGTTTGTTTGATCTGTTTACAGAGATGGGATTATAATTTAGTGTTGTAGGCCCTTGTTAGTATGATATGAGAAGATAATAAATATTTAGTAGCATCAATAATAGTGATAACTAACATTGAAAGAGTACTCTGAAAATTAAAAAGCACTTTTTATACACATTGTTTTTTATTTATCAAATTGTTCAGTCACTCAGTCATGTCTGACTTTGCAACTCCACTGACTGCAGCATGCCTGGCTTCCCTGTTCTCCACTATCCAGTGATGCTTTCTAACCATCTCATCCTCTGCTGCCCTGTTCTCCTTTTACCTTCCATCTTTCCCAGCATCAGAATCTTTTCCAGTGATTCACCTTTTTACATCAGATGGCCAAAGTACTGGAGCTTCAGCTTCAGTATCAGTCCTTCCAAAGAATATTCAGGACTGATTTCCTTTAGGATTGACTGGTTTGAGTCCAAGAGACCCTCAAGAGTCTCCACCAGTATCACAATTTGAAAGCATCAGTTCTTCAGTGCACACCCTTTTTTATGGTCCAACTCTTACATATACATATGGCTACTGGAAAAACCATAGCTTTGATTATAAGGACCTTTGTCAGCAAAGTGATGCCTCTGCTTTTTGATACACTGTCTAGGTCTATCATAGCTTTCCTTCCAAGAAGCAGCAACGTCTAATGCATGGCTGCATTACCATCCACAATGAGTTAGGAGCTCAAGAAAATAAAATCTGTCACTGTTTCCACTTTTCCCCATCTATTTGCCATGAAGTGATGGGACCAGACGCCATGATCTTTTTTTTTTTTTAATGCTGACTTTCACCAAATAACTTTTAATAAATGAACTTCTCCAAAAAATATTTTCCAACGAATCATCCACTCACTGTTCTCTCCTTGTGGTATTATGAAAGTAATATTTATAAAAAGAGATTCTACTGCAATTATTACTAAGCCAGTGAAGATAGAGATTAATTAAAATATAAAAAGTACATGAAAATGAAACCACTGAAATCTAACACCTAAAATTATTTCTTTGGCATTGACTTAGAATATATCTTGGGCTTCCCTGGTGGCTCAGATGCTCAAGAATCTGCCTGCAATGTGGGAGACCTGGGTTTTGTCCCTGGGTTGGGAAGATCCCCTGGAGAAGGGAATGGCTATCCACTTCATTATACTTGCTTGGAGAATTCCATGGGCAGAGGAGACTTGCAGGCTACAGTCCATGGAGTAGAAAGAGTTGGATACAACTGAAGGATTAACACTTTTACGTTTCACTAGGATATACTTTTCGATATATACAATAAAAGAAACAGCTTTTTTTTTTTTAAAGTATAATGTTAGTCATGACTGTATAAAGAAAAAGGAAATTTATGCCAGTTAATACAGCAAACAGAACTGAAGACAAATAGTAAACTAAGACATAATATATGCAAAACATATAAAATGAGTTAATTGACAATTTGCATGTTTTAATTTATGTCTGATTTTGTCCTAATTGGGTATGGTAGACCACACAAGAAGCTTCAACAAAAAAACAAAACAAAACCCTAATGATCCATGTATTGGACATGAAGAAATATAAAGAAAAAAACAGAAATGGCTGATAATATATAAAAAATTGCTCAACCACATCAATAATTAATAATAAATAATAGTATATAGATTGCTCCTATCATGATTAAAAATTCTCACAACAGCATTATTTTTAACAGTAATAGTATACGATAAATTAAGATGTCCTTACAAGAACACTGTTAGTTGAAAACAATGAAATAAATAAGGGTTTGAAATGTTTTGCAACTTATCCATCAATGTGAGAAAGTGAACACAGCATTAAACAAAATGTTGTAAACAGCACATTTTATGTATGTCATTATCTATATGTAGAGACTTCCATTTTATATGCAGTATCTCAGATGAATACATACATATCAAATATTGGAAAGGATTCAAATCACAAATATTTGCATTAAAGCAAAGATTTTACTTGAAGAATCCAGACATGCTTATGAAAATATTCATTTTATAGTAAATTTTGGGCAGGTTCTACAACTACAAAAGGAAGTAAAATTATTAATCTTTTTGCAAAAGTATGAAAATACTTTCTAAAAAGAATTCTGATTAAGATAACCCTTTTGAAACTTTTATCTCTTATTCAATGTTAATTAAGTACCATTGGGACAGAAATGCCACAACATTAACAAGTATCCTTTCAAAACAGGGGAGAACCTCAAATCTAAAAGCAGCTTTTCTCATGCTGTACGTTAATCTTCAAACAAAGAAGACAAAGAAAATGCTAAGTAGGTGGCTCTATTGGGAAACCAACAAGGTAAACAGAAGAACAGATCAGAGCATTTAATTTACACATCTGCACCTGCTTTAAATGCTATTTGATAGGTATTTATAAATCTGTTGGAAAGAACTGACTGATCATCCAGAAGAACACACACACACACACACACACACATGCACACACATCTTATGAATTCCATTCTATGTGTGTGTGTATGTATTTCTGTGAAGTAGAAGAGTTATAGGGTATTTGTGGTTTACAGTAAAGATATTTAAATCCTCTATGTCATTATGTTACCTTTAAAGATATTCTTAAAAAACAATATTTATGTCCTTTGTACCAAGCTCTAACAGAAAAATGCTATCACAATTTGGATTGCATATTTTAAATATAATCCCACAAATAAGCCCAACAGGAACCTTTTACAAAAAGATTTTTTTCTTGGCTATAGCACAAAATCCACTGAACTGTCTCTTTTCTCAAACATAAATTATATCCACACTGATTATTTAGAAACAGATTACCCAGTTTATGGGTTTTCTAGGTGTTTAACTTCTTTCTTCTTACAGTTTTTCTTGCTTTTCAAGTGTGACAATAGCTAGGCTACTACCCTTAGAATGCAGCTCAAATGGAGCATACATTTTGAAGTTCAAATAGATTATACTGAAAATAATAACTAGGTCAGACATTAGATATGAAACCTTCAACAAACAGTTTTGAAAAGTCCATTGTCTAGGAAATAAAAATAGTGAGTATGGACTACTTATTATGCCCTGGTCACTCCTCTAAGCTGCATTAACTCCTACATCTTGTGTTTCTTGCCCAGACTCTTGGACAAGTTGAGCAAGAGCTTGGACTTCTGATAAAGCTTTTCCAATATCACTATAATATGAAGGAACCTTGAAAACATTATGTTAACTAAACACCTAAGGACAAATATTGCATGTTTCCACTTACATAAACTGCCAAGAATAGTAAATTTATAGAGGTAGGTAGCAGAGTACATGTTATCAGGGACTGGTCAGGGGTAATGGGAATTACTGTTTAATGGTTACAGGACTTCTGTTTGATGATGAAAAGTTTCTGGAAATAGATAGTGGTGATGACTGCACAACGTTAAGAATGTAGTTAAAGGCAATAAACTGCACACTTAACAATATTTAAAATGGTAAATTTTGTGTTATGTATGTTTTACCACAAAATAATTGCCTCCCAAAAGTCAATTTATGAATTCCATTCTACAATACAAATTTCAAAACACCACTTCTCCCTGTTTCATCCTTTACCCCCTTACTCCAAGTCACTCTCATCTTTAATCTAAAGTTTTGTACTTGGTCCAAACTGATTTCTCTATTTCTGTCCTTGGTCACTTCATGCAGCTCCCCACAAAACATCTAGTGCCAGCATTTTAAAGCACAAAACAGATCATGTTATGCTTCTTGAAATCTTCTGGTGACTGTCTGTTTCACATAGAGTCACTCCCAAAATTCTTTGCAAAGTTTCCACATGATCTCATTTGCTCATTAACTTTTTGTCATACCAAAGTAGGAGTGATGGAAGTGGTCTGCCCTGAGGAGAGGTAAGTTTTGTCATTGACATTGTATACAGATACATGATGACAGTTGAAAGCTAAAATGCTTTTAGTCAGTTTTATTACAAGTTTTAAATTTTCTACCCCTTTAGGCTTTATCCAGGATTGGGCATCTGCCAAAGACTCTTTGCTGTCCCATCGGACCCTCGCATTTTTCCTTTGTACATTCCACTCTGTCCACTTTCGTTGCATTATCTATTGATTAAATTGACTAAACAAGTGTATGACTCAGGGCTATTTGCACTTGCTGTTCTCTTAAGCTGGAACACTAGGTATTTGTTTGAGAGGGAAGTTTCATCATCTACATCAGACATCACTTTCTCTATATGGTCCACCTTGACTACTCTTTTGGAAAGTACACTGTCACCATCATACCCTAAATTCTTTCCATATTCATTTCTTCTCAATTTTTACCATCTAACATGTATCTTTCACTTATTTACTGTGCTTATCATTATCTTATCCACACAAGTAAAATCTTTTGAGTGCAAGGATTTTTTACCTAGGGGTTCAATGTTACAAGTCCAGCAAAGAGAGCACAACCTGGCTCACACTAGATATGTGATAAATTCTTGTTTAATGAATGAGTGAAGGGAGGAAAGAAGGAAGTCATTGGTGTTTAACTATATACCCATTAGATAGAAATACAACTATCTGCTTATCCAGAACACATATGAAAATATTCATTATCAATAGTAAATGAAACAAAATAAAGTTAATGATAAGCTTCCATTTTATCAATTATCAAACTAAGAAACACATATAATTGCAAATGGGTTAGTAAAGGAACCTTATCCATAGGAGGGCAGACTGAGTACTCTTATCCTTATCCATTAGAGAGCAGAGGGAATGAAAACCACAATCACAGAAAACTAACAAAACTGTTCACATGGATCACAGCCTTGTCTAATTCAATGAAACTGTGAGCAATGCTGTATAGGGCCACCCAAGATGGAGGGGTCATTTTGGAGAGTTCTGACAAAATGTGGTATCTGGGAAAAGAGAACAGCAAACCACTTCAGTATTCTTGCCTTGAGAACCCCATGAACAGTATGAAAAGGCAAAATGATATGACACTCAAAAATGAACTCCCAGGGTTGGTAGGTGACCAATATGTTACCAGAGAAGAGTGGAGAAATAGCTCCAAAAAGAATGAAGATACAGAGCCAAAGCGACACCCAGTTGTGGATGTGATGGGTGATAGAACTAAAGTCTGATGCTGTAAAGAAAAATATTGCATAGGAACCTGGAATGTTAGGTCCATGAATCAAGTTGAGAGGGTAAATTCTTAGGAAGGTTTATAAGAAGCCCAGGGTCCCCAAGGAGGAAAAAGGAGGTCTCAAGGAGGAGAAAAGGACAAACATATTTTTATCTACTTTCCTTTGTCTTCAGTTAGGTTCAGTTCAATCACTCAGTTGTGTCTGACTATTTGCAACCCCATGGACTGAAACACACCAGGCCTATCTGTCCATTGCCAACTTCCAGAGTTTACTCATGATCATGTCCCTAGAGTCAGTGATGCCATCCAGCCATCTCATCCTCTGCCGTCGCCTTCTCCTCCTGCCTTCAATCTTTACCAGCATCAGGGTCTTTTCCAATGAGTCTGTCACTGTTTCCACTGTTTCCCCATCTATTTGCCATGAAATGATGGGATCAGACCCCTTGATGTTTGTTTTTTGAATGTTGAGTTTTAAGCCAGCTTTTTCACTCTCCTCTTTCACTTTTATCAAGAAGCTCTTTAGTTTTCTTCACTTTGTGCCATAAGGGTGGTGTCATCTGAATATCCGTGGTTATTGACACTTCTCCTTGTGCTTCATGAAGTTCGGCACTTCTCATGATGTACTTTGCATATATGTTAAATAAACAGGGTGACAATATACGGCCTTAAGGTATTTCTTCACAACTTGGAAACAGTCTGTTCTTCCAAACTCCAGTTCTAAGTGTTGCTTCTTGACCTGCATATAGATTTCTCAGGAGGAAGGTCAGGTGGTCTGGTATTCCCATCTCTGGAGAATTTTCCACAGTTTGTTGTGATCCACACAGTCAAAGGCTTTGGCATAGTCAATAAAGCAGAAGTAAATGATTTTTTGGTACTCTCTTGGTTTTTCAATGATCCAATGGATGTTGGCAATTTGTTCTATGGTTCCTCTGCTTTGCTAAATCCAGTGTGAATATCTGGAAGTTCATGGTTCATGGACTGCTGAAGCCTGGCTTAGAGAATTTTGAGCATTACTTTGCTAGTGTGTGAGATGAGTGCAATTGTGCAGTAGTTTGAGCAATGTTTGGCATTGCCTTTCTTTGGGATTGGAATGAAAACTGACCTCTTCCAGTCCTGTGGCCAAGGCTGAGTTCTCCAAATTTTCTGATATATTGAGTGCAGCACTTTCACAGCATCATCTTTTAGGATTTGAAATAGCTCAACTGGAATTCCATCACCTCCACTAGCTTTGTCCATAGTGATGCTTCCTAAGGCCCACTTGACTTCAGACTCCAGGATGTCTGGCCCTAGGTAAGTGATCACACTTTTGTGATTATCTGGGTCATGAAGATCTTTTTTATATAGTTCTTCTGTGTATTCTTGCCACTCTTCTTAACATCTTCTGCTTTTGTTAGGTCCATACCATTTCTGTCCTTTATTGTGCCTATCTTTGCGTGAAAATTTCCCTTGGTATCTCTAATTTTTTTTGAAGAGGTCTCTAGTCTTTCCCATTCTATCCTTTTCCTCTATTTCTTTGCACTGATAACTGAGGTAGGCTTTCTTATTTCTCTTTGATATTCTTTGGAACTCCACATTTAAATGGGTATATCTTTCCTTTTCTCCTTGACCTTTGCGTCTCTTCTTTTAATAGCTATTTGTAAGGCCTCCTCAAACAACCATTTTGCCTTGTTGCATTTCTATTTCTTTGGGATGGTCTTGATCACTGCCTCCTGTACAAAGTCACAAACCTCCGTCCATAGTTCATGAGGCACTTTGTCTATCAGATCTAATTCCTTGAATCTATTTGTCACTTCCACTGCATTGTCATAAGGGATTGGATTTAGGCCATACTTGAATGGTCTAGTGGTTCTCCCTAGTTTCTTCAACTTAAGTCTGGATTTTGCAATAAGGAGTTCATGATCTGAGCCACATTTCGCTCCTGGTCTTGTTTTTGCTGACTGTATAGAGCTTCTCCATCGTTGGCTGCAAATATATAATCAATCTGATATTGGTATTGACCATCTGGTGATGGCCATGTATGGAGTCTTCTCTTGTGTTGTTGGAAGAGTGTGTTTGCTATGACCAGTGTTTTCTATTGGCAAAACTCTGTGAGCCTTTCACCTGCTTCAGTCTGTATTCCTAAACCAAATTCACCTGTTAGTCCAGGTATTTCTTGACTTCCTACTTTTGTATTCCAGTCCCCTATAATGAAAAGGACATCTCTTTTTGGTGTTAGTTCTAGAAGGTCTTGGAGGTCTTCATAGTACCATTCAACTTCAGCTTCTTCAGCACTATTGCTTGGGGCATAGACTTGGATTACTGTGATATTGAATGGTTTGCCTTGGAAATTAACAGAGATCATTCTATCATTTCTGAGATTGCATCCAAGTACTGCATTTCAGACTCTTTTGTTGACGATGATGCCTACTCCATTTCTTCTATGGGATTCTTGCCCATAGTAGTAGATATAATGGTCATCTGAGTTAAATTCACCCATTCCAGTCCATTTTAGTTCGCTGATTCCTAAAATGTCAATATTCACTCTTTCCATCTCGTTTGACCACTTCTAATCTGCCTTGATTCATAGTTTCCCTGATAACTCAGTTGGTAAAGAATCCACCTACAATGCAGGAGACCCTGGATCAATTCCTGGGTTTGGAAGATCTGCTGGAGAAGGGAAAGGCTACCCACTCCAGTATTCTGGCCTAGAAGGGCAGTATAATACAGCCCATGGGGTCGAAAAGAGTCTGACTTGACTGAGCGACTTTCACTTTCACTATGTACCTAACATCCAGGTTCCTATGCAATATTGTTCTTGACAGCATCAGACCTTACTTCCATTACCAGTCACATCCACAACTGTGTGTTGTTTTTGCTTTGGCTCCATCTCTTCATTCTTTCTGGAGTTAGTTCTCCACCTATCTCCCGTAGCATATTGGACACCTACTGACCTGGGGAGCTCATCTTTCCATGTCCTATCTTTTGCCTTTTCATACTGTTCATGGGGTTCTCACAGCAAGAACACTGAAGTGGTTTGCCATTCCCTTCTCCAGTGGACCACATTCTGTCAGAGGGATGGGATGGGGAGGGAGGTGGGAGGGGGGTTTTGGATGGGGAACACATGTACACCTATGGTGGATTCATGTCAATGTATGGCAAAATCAATACAATATTATAAAGTAAAAAAATAATTAAAAAAAAAGTATCTTACTTGAGGAAATGTTTCTCTTTAACAAGAACCTTCTGACTAATCTTGTTATCTTAAGACATATATTGTGGGAGTGGGTCTGGTAAGACCTTTGACCTTTCTATTGTTCTAATCTCATTCACTTCCAAGGCAACCCATTCAATATCACAGTAATCCAAGTCTATGCCCAAATCTTGTTGTAGAAGTGGGTCTGTTAAAAGTATATAGCTCCCTTGCTAAGAGTAGCAAGGGGGGGCACTTTCTGTACCCCTTCTGATGTCTATGTCAGAAACTTTCTCTATACTTTTTATACTTTAATAAAACTCTGCTACACAGAAGCTCTTGAGTGATTAAGCCTGGTCCCTGGGCCTGAACTAAATCTTTTTCAGAGATTATGAATCTGACATCATTCACTGTAGGCTATCAAAGGTAAATTGGAAGGAGTCAAACAGGGGAAGGCAAGAGTGAACATTGACATTTTAGGAAGCAATGAAATAAAATGGATAGGAATGGGAAAATTTGACCCAGATGACCATCATATCTACTATTGCGGGCAAGAAGAAATGGAGTGCTCCTCATAGTCAATAAAAGAGTCTGATGCAATAGTTGGGTGCAATATCAAAATGACAGAATGACCTCTGTTTGTATCCAAGGCAAAGCATTCAATATCACAGAAATCAAAGTCTATGCCCCAGACAATAATGTCAAAGAAGCTGAACGGTTCTATGAGGACCGATAAGACCTTATAAAACTAACACCAAAAAAGTTGTCCTTTTCATTATAGGGGACTGGAATGCAAAAGTAGGAAGTCAAGAAATACCTTGAGTAACAGGGAAGGTTGGCCTTGCATTATAAAATGAGGCAAGGAAAAGGCTAACTGTTTTGCCAAGAGAATGCACTGCTCATAGAAAACACCCTCTTCCAACCACATGAGATGACTCTACACACGATCATCATCAGACTGTTAATACCAAACTCAGACTAATTATATTCTTTGCAGCCAAAGATGGAGAAATTCTATACAGTTAGCACAAACAAGACTGGGAACTGACTGTGACTCAGGTCATGAACTCCTTACTGCAAAATTCAGAACATAAATTGAAGAAAGTAGGGAGAACCACCAGACCATTCAGGTATGATCTAAATCAAATCCCTTACGATTCTATAGTCGAAGTGGCAAATAGACTCAAGGGATTATATCTGATAGAGCCTGAAGAACTATGGATGGTTTTGATTGTACAAGGAGTGGTGACCAAAACCACACCTAAGTGAAAAAAAAAAAAAAGGCAAAATGGTTGTCTGAGAAGGCCTTACAAATAGCTGAGAGAAGAGAACCTAAAGGCCAAGGAGTAAAGGAAAGATATACCCATTGGAATGGAGAGTTCCAAAGAATAGCAAGGAGAGATAAGAAAGCCTTCCTCAGTGATCAATGCAAAGAAAGAGAGGAAAACAATAAAATGGGAAAGATTAGAGATCTCTTCAAGAAAATTAGAGATACCAAGAAAAATATTTCATCCAAAGATGGGTAAAATAAAGTACAGAAATGGAATGGATGTAACAGAAGTAGAAGATATTAAGAAAAAGTGGCAAGAATATAGAGAGGAAATATACATAAAAAGATCTTAAAGACCCAGATAACCAAGATGGTGTGATCACTCACCTAGGGCCAGAAATCCTGGAGTCTGAAGTCAAGTGAGGCTTAGAAAGCAGCATGATGAACAAAGCTAGTGGAGGTAAAGGTATTCCAGCTGAGCTATCTCAAATCCTAAAGATGATGCTGTGAAAGCGTTGCACTCAATATGCCAGCAAATTTGGAAAACTCAGCAGTGGCCACAGAACTGGAAAAGGTCAGTTTTCATTCCAATCCCAAAGAAAGGCAATGTCAAACAATATTCAAACTGCTGCTTAACTGCACTCATCTCACACGCTATCAAAATTATGCTCAAAATTCTCCAAGCCAGGCTTCAACAGTATGTGAACTGAGAACTTCCAGATGTTCACATTGGATTTAGAAAAGGCAGAGAAACCAGAAATCAACTTTCTAACCCCCTTCGGATCATAGGAAAAATAAGAGAATTGCAGAAAAACATCTACTTATGCTTCATTGACTATTCCAAAGCCTTTGACTGTGTGGATCACAATAAACTGTGGAAAATTCTTAAGGAGATGGGACTACCAGACAACCTTATCTGCCTCATGAGAAATCTCTATGCAGGTCAAGAGGTAACAGAATCATACTTGGAACAATGCACTGGCTCCCATTAGGAAAGGAAAATGACAAGGCTGTATATTGTCACCTTTCTTATTTAACATATATGCAGAGTACATCATGTGAAATGCCAGGCTGGATGAAACACAAGCTGAAATCAAGATTAACAGAAGAAATATCAATAACCTCAGATATACAGATGACACCACCCTTATAGTGGAAAGCAAAGAAGACCTGAAGTGCCTCTTCATGAAGGTAAAAGAGTAGAGTGAAAAAGATGGTTTGAAAGGCAACATTCAAAAAATGAATATCATGGCATCTGGTCCTATCACTTCATGGCAATCAGGTGGGGAAACAATTGAAACAGCGACAGGCTTTATTTTGGGGGGCTCTAAAATCACTGCAGATGGTGACTGTAGCCATGGAGTTAAAAAAGACACTTGCTCCTTGCAAGAAAAGCTATGACCAACCTAGATAGCTTATTAAAAAGCAGAGCCATTACTTGGTCAACAAAGGTCCATCTAGTCAAGACTATGGTTTTTCCAGTAGTCATGTATGGATGTGAGAGTTGGACTATAAAGAAAGCTGAGTGCCAAAAAATTCATGCTTTTGAACTGTGGTGTTGGAGAAGACTCTTGGGAGTCCCTTGGACTGCAAGGAGATCAGACCAGTCCATCCTAAAGGAAATCAGTCCTGAATATTCATTGGAAGGACTGATGCTGAAGCTGTAACTCCAATACTTTGGCTACCTGATGTGAAGAACTCACTCACTGGAAAAGACTCTGATGCTAAGAAAGATTAAAAGCAGCAGGAGAAAGGGACAACAGAGGATGATGTTGTTTGATGGCACCACTGACTCAATGGGCATGAGTTTGAACAAGATCTGGGAGTTGGTTGTGGACAGGGAAGCCTGGCATGCTGCAGTCCTTGGGGTCCCAAATAGACATGATTGAGGGACTGAACTGAACTGAGATGAATGCCCATAATATATATATATATATACACACACACACATGTACATATACATACATACATATATTTTTCCATGTATGCATGTTTACCTGTGAGCCATGAAAACACTCATTTTCCAAGAGACTCTTCAGAGGTACTCTGTTCATCTTTTACTATATTAGTGAAAGTGAAAGTGAAGTCACTCAGTCATGTCTGCCTCTTTGCAACCCCATCGACTGTAGTCTACCAGGCTTCTCCAACCATGAGATTTTCCAGGCAAGAATACTGGAGTGGGTTGCCATTTCCTTCTTCAGGAGATCTTCCCGACCCAGGGATTGAACTCAGGTCTCCTGCATTGTAAGCAGACGCTTTACTGCCTGAGCCACCAGGGAAGTCTCTTTACTATATTTCTGTGCATTAATTGGGGCTTCCCTGGTGGCTCAGATGGTAAAGATTCTGCCTTCAATACAGGAGTCCTGGGTTTGATCCCTGAGTCAGGAAGATACTCTGGAGAAGGAAATTGTAGTTTACTCCCACATTCTTGCCTGGACAATCCCATGGATGGAGGTGCCTGAAGGGTTACAGTCCATGGGGTTGCAAAGAGTCAGACACTACTGAGTGTCTAATACTTGTGCATTAATTATGTGAGGCTATCATTATTTCTTATGAAAACAGATGCTGTATTCAAGAGTAATTTGATTCTACAAAGGAATCTATGGCTCACTAAATTAAGACTTCTGAGGAAGCATGTATTTGGTTTAGTTGCAAAACAAGAACCTAGTAAGCTTAATAAAGACTCATTCTCTTTTCTGTTGGGGCTTGGAAATGAACCTCAAAAATACTTCCCAGATAATACAATTATTTTGTTGTCATTATTCTTTTAAGTTGTCATGATAATGGTTATATTTCACAAGCTATCCCTATACTATTGATGTCACTATTAACATAATACATAATCTTTATATTGTTTAAAGCCATTTTGAGTCTAAAACATCACTCAGCTAGAATATTGTGGCATTGTCTCTCAGAGTCTTACTCAACTATTTGAAAACAAGAAATAAATTAAAATTGATACCTCCAAAAGGGAAGGCTGAAAACTAACATAATGCCTGATTATGAGTGGTATATTCAGTAACTACAGGACAGTGGTATTGAAGTCAGAATTCTCAGCAATGAATACAGGCTTTCCCACCGTAAAAAGTTTGCTAGACTGAAAGGAAAATGGGTGGGTGCCTCTTCATCTTGCTGCCTCTTCCTGATATTTGGTTCAGTCACTCAGAGTCTGTACCAAAGAGATAACTGGGCAGTCAGCCATTTATTTCTCAGCCACTGATTCTTCTAGTAGCTAGAGCTTTGCCCCTATATCCTAACAAATACCTTTATTTCTGCATGAATTTACTGCCTGAAGTTCTTATAAAACAACTGAATAGAAAGTGAAAGAACCAAAGGGAGCAAAGTAGATCCTAAGGTGCTCATGCACAGTGAAGTTTAGTTCCAACAAGCATATCATTTAGGTAGGGTTGAAATTAGGAATACATCTGTTGTTGAATGCAGCTTGAAAGTTTACAAATGTCAGCCACATTTTCTATATAAAAGTATTTATTAGCTTTAATAATTACCTTTAAGTCATACATACTTTCTAGTAATACATGTTCCAATGTGCTGATTCCCAAGAGAAAAACTTTTAATAACTCTACCATATTTTCTCTGCTCAGCATAAGTAAAGGTGTGGTTAATCACCTGTCTACTTCTTCCAAGTGCTTGACATGTTCAAATATTAATTCTTTATACTTTGTAAATGCTATGTCCCATATCCAGCATAGTGTTTGGTAAATTTTGTACTAGTGTTAAAGAAAGTACAAGCATTTAAACCCAGTGGCAAATTTCTATAATGGGCTAAAAGTAAGGAAGGTGGACCATAAGGTGAGTATGTGTTGGTGCCAAGAAAAGTCACAATTATCAGCAGGATAAAATGAGAGATTTGGTGTCGCCATGAGAAAGATAAAGAACTGACAAGAAGGGGAAATAGAGGCATGAAACAATCCAGGGAATTTCAGACTACAGAGGTTTAACTAGGTTTTATAAGTCCTCAGGAGCTTCTCAGGTGATGCTAAGGGTAAAGAATATGCATGCCAAAGCAGGAGATGCAAGAGATGCATGTTTGGTTCCTATGTCAGAAAGATACTTTGGAGGAGGACATGGCAACCCATGCCGGTATTCTTGACTGTAGAATCTCATGGACAGAGGAGCCTGACAGACTACAGTCCATAGGGTTGCAAAGAGTTACACACGAATGAAGCGACTTACTACACATAAGCCCTCAGGGGCCACAGGACCTTCATGAAACAGGTTTGCTAATATTTAATTTGAATGTGCTTATATTGCTCTGATATCACATTCTCCTTCCCATCTTTTTCCAAATCTTCAATAACATTTAACAATCAACTGTATTTCTTGGGTTAAAGTGGTGTGTGTATTTTTGCATGTGTGCAGGTGGTGGTTTGTTTTGCTTTATTTTTCCTCAGTTGAAAGGGTGACTCATTTTCAAGTCCTGGTTGACATTATTCTGGTCAGATTCTGCATATATTGCATGGCAAGAAAGCATATAAACCAAAGAAGTAAAGAAATCATGAGAATATGAATCACTTTTACCATCTTCCAAGCCACTTCAAAATACTTAGGGCCAATTCTGGAATTCCAGAGCATGAAAATTTCCATTTAAGCCAATCATATCTAGATCTCAAGTGGGAAGGAGGATGTAAGACCCATGTAGCATGTGAGTTACAATGAATGAACTGATAAATATTTATAGCATTGAAGAGACCAGTGAAATCGAGAGACCATTTTCCAATTTTACATATAGGAAGGAGAGGCAAGAAGAAGTGAAGTGATCTGATTAAATACATCAACAAGAAAGGGGCAAAACCAAAAATATAACCCAGGATCTCTGCTTTGTAGCATTCAAGGGTACCAGGCTCTTTCCAATAGTCTAAGATTCTGTGATTCAAATCCATCTGGTTTAAGACTACATACTCTATGGAAGAGGGCAAGGGTGGGATGATATGGGAGAATGGCATTGAAACATGTTAATTATCATATGTGAAATCAATCACCAGCCCAGGTTTGATGCTCGGGGCTGGTGCACCTGGATGACCCAGGGGGAGGGAATTGGGGGGGAGGAGGGAGGAGGGTTCTGGAGGGGGAACATATGTATACCCATGGCAGATTCATGTCAATGTATGGCAAAACCAACACAATAAAGTAAAGAAAATTAAAAAAAAAAAGACTACATACTCTGAATCTGCTTTAGATATGGAACATTCTTCAGATTTCCTATCTGAATGCATTTAGGTATACCAATGGATTTGAATATAAGGTCATATTTCAGAAATCATGCTCAGAATCCAGTATTTTTTCTGTCAGTTTATCCTGGTTTGTATGATACACGCTTAACTAGCATACTAACTTGGATAGAAATATTCTTCTCTGGGTCTCTTAATATTAGTAGTTTTTTTTTAACCTATATTGCTGAAGAAAACATATAAAATGAAAATAGCTTTTCTAATCTATTGCTTCCTAAGTTTTAAAGTAATGCCTCTCTTAGGTAAGAAAGTTATAAGCAGCTGGAAAAAAGGAACTACAACATAAGTTCTTTTACTAGGAATACTGAAATACAGATAGAATTGTGCTTGATTCTTTCAGAATTACTCACTTTATATTGTCTGCTTCCATTCTTTTTATAAGCATTAATATCAAGGATGTTAAGAATAGCAGCTACAGCATTTTTTATGAGTAAAAATGGACCATGTTTCTATAAATAATGCATTTCAAATTAACTAGCTGCAACATCACTGACATGCAAAATCCTTCCTGGATCCAAGTTCCACACATATAAAATGTGTATACAAAATATAACCACCACCATCCATTACTACTACAGAACATAATTCTCTCCCAATTGATTGCTACTCAGTTTATACTAAGAAATTGTTCAGCTATATAATTTAAATGGTGTTCATATTTTCCAACTTCATAAATATTACAGAATACTAATAATTGTTTCCTGGAAAAAAAATGGGTACCTATTTCTGAAATTATGTAATCCATTTGAAAAATTTTGATACACTGAAAAAGTGAAACAATATAGCTGCTTATACCTCAAATTTAAATTAGCAAATTCAGGAACTTATAAATGATAAATATTTGTGAATATATTTACTAGAAACTAAATTCTCAGAGACAAAAGCTCAGGTGACTTAGTTATCTTTTAATTTCTTCCTTCCTAAGGCATACAACCATTTTCTTTATACTTCCCCTCTATAAAAATATTAAAATATTTGTAATTCTGACTGAGTCCCACATTTCTCATGTAAAATGATAATTTAAAGGATTCAGTTCAGTCTAAATTCTTGTGCCCTTGATAAATGGTATCTAATTTGATCATTATTATGATATGTATAGATATGATATCATGATTCTTAGTAAGAAATATATTGCTAGTCTTTGTTCCTTCTTGCAACTAAACTGAAATTTCTTAAGTGATATAGTTAGGGTTGTCTTTGGATGTGTCAATGAGGTGACTTTTGAACAGCTCCTACAGTTGAAGGTTGGTTACCAGGTGTACCAGTCAAATGATCAGAGGGTTGAACTTTTTAGTCTCACCCACTCTGACCTTTCAGAAAGAGCAGAGCTGGAGGTTGAATTTATTGCTAATGGACAATGATGTAATCAATGATTCCTGTGTAATGAAGTATCAATAGAAACCCAAAAGTACTGGGTTTAGGGAGCTTCTGGGTTGGTGAATATGTAGTAATTTGGGGAGAGTGGCATACTTAGAATATGGAAGTTTTGTACTCTTTCCCATATACCATGCCACGTTCATCTCTATCATCTGTTCTTGAGTTGCTGCTGCTGCTGCTAAGTCACTTCAGTTGTGTCCGACTCTGTGCGACCCCACAGACGGCATCCCACCAGGCTCCCCCATCCCTGGGATTCTCCAGGAAAGAACACTGGAGTGGGTTGCCATTTCCTTCTCCAATGAGTGAAGGTGAAGTCGCTTAGTCGTGTACCACTCCTAGCGACCCCATGGACTGCAGCCTACCAGGCTCCTCCCTCCATGGGATTTGCCAGGCAAGAGTACTGGAGTGGAGTGTCATTGCCTTCTCTGGTTCTTGAGTTAGATCCATTTATAACAAACTGTTACTCTCGTAAGTAAAATATTTCTCTAAGTTTTATGAGCCACTCTAGCAAACTAATCTAACCCAAGGTCTTAGAATCTCCAATCTGTAGCTTGTCAGTCAGAAGCACTGGTAATAAACACCTGGGCTTGTCACTGGCAGTGGAAGTGGGCGTCAGAAGGGCAGGTAGTATTGTAGGACTGAGTCCTCAACCTATAGAAATTGATGCTATCTCTGGGTAGATAGTTTTAGAATTGAGTTTAATGGAGGGAACTCCATTAGTATCTGAGAATTGCTTCTTGGTATAGGGAACTTCCCTGCCCCCTAATACACACATTGGAATCTCAGGGACCCAAAAGAGCAAAACACTGATTCATAAATGAGTAAACAGTTTTCCAAATTTGTCAGTAAAATTTTAATGATCTTGGAATCTTCTGTTCTTGCTGTTTCAGGAAAAAAAAAAAATCTGTGATTTTGAATGGTCAAATTCCTACCAGTTTGTCCAGATACCCCAGGTTCCTGAAAGAAATATGTGGAAGAGAAACTCAGGGCAAAAGGTCATTTTATTTCTATTAAACTTTGGGAACTCATAACCAAGGTATACTGGGCTGAACCACATATGAGCACAATAAATGATTTTATGATTCATTTCTTGAAAAAACAGGCTATCCACTCTGTCCTTAAGGCCTTAGTAGAGTTTACAGGTAGGTATTCTGAAGGCAGAATCCTATCTCAGGTGCTTCCACCATCTATGGCCTTGAACCTGTTACAAAACTTATTTAGGTTTCTGTTTGCTCTATATAACCCAGGGATATGAGGATTAAGAAGATGAGGCTTAGGAGGTGCCTAACATAGAGTGAGACATAGAATTCATATTCAATAATAATACTTAATGCTATCATTTTCATTTTTTTATGAGTTCATGAACTCAATATTTCAATATTAGAATAAAAATATAAACAGACAAACAAACAAAAAAAAAAGCCAGAGACTTCTTAAGACTCAAGCACAGATGAAATAACATACCATTCTCCAGTCATTTTTAGGACAGGTCTACAACCAAGCAAGAAACAGTCCCAAAGAGTCCTACCATATGTTGGAGAGCTCTTTGGCTTCACATGGTACAATCAAGCTAGTCTGTTCAAATATAGTTCATGGTTTTATCTCCAAATCACTTGTGAAGTTCATTATAAATATTAAGTAGTAATGGTAATATTATCAAGTTCACTGATTCAAAAATTGGGATAAGGAATATTTCAGATTTTTATTTTGAATAAATAAGTGGAATATATAAATGTGAAACTTATTTATATCATAACTCTCAACTTCAAACTTGGACAAAATGACAATACACACACAAACAGACACACACTTAAGTAAACTTAATCACTGTTAATCACTGTAATTCAGGTTAATTTGAGTTACATCTGTTACATTATGGACATCTTAGTTATTTAATATGAGTCTAAATTACTCCCTCTTCTTTACCCTACTTTAGACTGATTCTATATTTCAAAAATAAAGTAGCATTGAGAAAGTTTTGCCCAGTCCTAGTTTGTATTCTTCTATCAGGCTGTCATCAAATGAAATGCATGTTATTATTTTGGCCATGATACTTCCATATTTCATAAACATGGTGACTCTTAATTTTCTACACAATTACATCTAAGCTCCTTAAGCAGATACATAAAATCCAACATTGACCTGGCTTTCTCCTACCTTCTCATCTTTATTTCTCTGCTTCAGTTTCTATTCAGAAACACTGAACTGTTTCAAGTTGAAAACACAGTCTTTTACTGAATCTATGTCTTTGCTGATTTTTCTCTTTATACTTGGAATAGTTTTATCTTGCTTCTTTAGTTGGCCCATTCTTTTTCATTTTTAAGATTCAGCTCAGGTTGCTGGTAATACAATATTGAAAGGTATTACAGTTGGGTCTTACATAGAAAAACTCACAAGTATTACAAATGCAGATAGCTTGATAAAATACTTTGAATGTAAAGGGAATTATGCTAGAAACACTAGTCTTTATTTTACAGAACCATTTTCTTAAAAACAGTTTGATATATCAGGAAGTGAATGAGGCACTTGAAATAGGGTAGTAAGCAACATGAGATAGGGTTATAAGCAAAGCAAATATAACTTGTTCAGTTGCTCAGTCATGTCCAACAATTTCTGACTCCATGGAGTATGCCAAGCTTCCCTGTCCTTCACTATCTATCAGAGCTTGCTCAAACTTATGTCCACTGAGTTGGCGATACCATCAAAACATCTCATCCTCTGTTGTCCTCTTCTCCTCCTGTCCTCCATTGTCCCCAGTGAGAGAGTTAATTCTTAGGTAGGTTGATGGGAAGTCCAAGGCCCTCAAGGAGTAAGGGGTCCAAGGTCCTTGAGGAGGAGAAAATGGCCAAAGGCTCTTGAGGGAGAGAAAGGACAAACATTTTTTCCTACACTGTTTTGTCTTATTCACACAAGATTTTTTTTTTCTTAAACTCTGAGTTTCTATGACAACAACCTTTAAGACTAACTTTCTTTGAGGCCACAGCTAATGATTATACAACAAAACAATTCATCTTGCTCAAGGGTATGTTTTTTCTTAAGCTCTGTACTAATGACTATATAGCAACAATGTATCTTGCTCAAGGACATGTTATTCCTTCTTAACTAGAACCTTCTGACTAATCCTGTTATTTTATGTGGGAGTGGGTCTGGTAAGACCTTTCTATTGTTAGTTCTAATCTTGTTAATTTAAGTTGTATATCTGGGAGTGGGTCTGGTAAAAATATACAGGGCCTTGATCAGACTAGCCAGGGGGGCATTCTCTGTCCCCCTTCCAATGTCTATGTCAGAAGCTTTCCCTGTCCTCTGTCATTGTAATAAAACTTCTGCCACATAAAAGCTCTGAATAATCAAGCCTGGTTCCTGATCCCAAAGCTAAATCTTCTTTTGGTGATCAGGAATCTGACATATTTTATTGTAAGCTATCACCAGCATCAGGGTCTGTTTCAATGAGTCAGCTCTTTGTATTAGGCTGGCAAAGTATTGGAACTTCAGCTTCAGTATCAGTCCTTCCAATGGATATTTAGGATTGATTTCTTAAGGATTGACTAGTTTGATCTCCTTGCAGTCCAAGGGACTCTCTAGAGTCTTCACCACAATAGCTCAAAACTCAATTCTTTGGCACTCAGCCTGCTTTATGGTCCAACTTTCACAACTATACATGACTATTGGAAAAACCATAGCTTTGACGATAAAAAATTTGGTCAGAAAAGTGATGTTTCTGCTTTTTAACATACTGTTGAGTTTTGTCTCAGCTTTTTTTGGCCCCCAAAGAGTAACCATCTTTTAATTTCATGGCTGCAGTCACCATCCACAGTGATTTTGAAGGCCAGGGAATAAAATCTGTCACGCTTTCCACTTTTTCCCCATCTATTTGCCATGAAGTGATGGGATGGGATGCCATGATCTTAATTTTTTAAATGCTGAATTTTAAGTCAGCTTTTTCACTCTCCTCTTTCACCTTCATCAAGAGGCTCTTTAATTCCCCTTCACCCTTTGCCATTAGAGTGGTATCATCTGTATATCTTAGGTTATTGATATTTTCCCCAGCAATCTTGATTCCAGCATGCGCCTCACCTAGGCTGTCATTCTGCACAAATGTACTCTGCACATAAGTTGAATAATCAGGGTGACAATTTACAGCCTTAATATATTCCTTTCACAATTTTGAACCAGTCTACTATCCCATGTCTGGTTGTAACTGCTGCTTTTTGGTCTGCATACAGGTTTCTCAGGAAACAGGTAAGGCAGTCTGGTATTCCCATCTCCTTAAGAATTTTCCAGTTTGTTGTGATCCACACAGTCAAAGGCTTTAGCATAGTCAACGAAGCAGAAGTAGAATTATTTTTTTGAATTTCGTTGCTTTTTCTGTGATCCAGCAGATGTTGGCAATTTGATCTCTGGGTCCTCTGACTTTCCTAATGAATTTTGCATATTTTGAAGTCCTTATACTGCTGAAGCCTAGCTTGAAGGATGTTGAGCATTACATTGCTAATATGTGAAATGAGTGCAGTTGTGAGGTGATTTGAACGTTCTTTGACATTGCCTTTTTTGGGGATTTGAATGGAAACTGACCTTTTCCAGTCCTGTGACCACTGCTGAGCACTCCAAATTTGCTGGCATATTGAGTGCATCACTTCAACAGCATCATATTTTAGGATTTAAAATAGCCCAGCTGAAATTCCATTACCTCCACTACCTTTGTTTGCAATAAGGCTTCCTAAGACCCACTTGACTTCATACTCCAGGATGTCTGGCTCTAGGTGAGTCACCACACCATCATGGTTATCTGGGTCATTATGGCCTTTTTTGTATACTTCTTCTGTTTTGCCACCTCTTCTTAATGTCTTCTGCTTCTGTTAGGTACATATTGTTTCTTTTTTAATTGTTTGCTGTGCCCACTTTGCATGAAATGTTCCCTGGGTATCTCTCATTTTCTTGAAGAGATCTCTAGTCTTTCCCATTCTATTGTTTTCCTCTCTTTCTTTGCACTGATCACTTAAGAAGGCTCTTTTTTTTTTTATCTCTCCTTGCTATTCTTTGGAACTCTGCATTCAAAAGGGTGTATCTCTCCTTTTCTCCTTGGCTTTTCGCTTCTCTTCTTTTCTCAGATATTTGAAAGGCCTCCTCAGACTACCATTTTGTCTTGTTGCATTCCTTTACCTTGAGGTTGGCTTTGGTCACTATCTCCTGCACATTGTTGCAAACCTCCATCCATTGTTCTCAGGCACTCTATTAGATCCAGTCCTCTCAATCTATTTGTCACTTCTACTGCATATCATAAGGGACTTGATTTAGGTCATACACAAATGGCCTAGTCATTTTCCCTACTTTCTTCAATTTAGTCTGAATTTTGCAATAAGGACTTCATGATCTAAGCCACAGTCAGCTCCAGATCTTGTTTTTGCTGACTGTATAAAGCTTCTCCATCTTAGACTGCAAAGAACATAATCAATTTGAGTTCTGTATTGACCATCTGTTAATTCTTTGTGTAGAGTCCTCTCTTGTGTTGTTGGAAGAGGGTGTTTGCTATGACCTGTGAATTCTCTTGGCAAAACTCTGTTTGTTTTTGCCCTGCTTTATTTTGTATTCCAAGGCTAAACTTGCCTGTTACTCTGTGTATCTCTTGACATCCTACTTTTGTGATCCAAATGCTATGATGAAAAGGGCATCTTTTTTTTTTTGCTGTTAGTTCTAGAAGGTCTTGTAGGTCATCACAGAACCATTCAGCTTCATCTTCTTTCCCATTAGTGGTTGGGGCATAGACTTGGATCATTCTGATGTTGAATTGTTTTCCTTGGAAACAAACTTTGATCATTCAGTTGTTTTCGAGTTTGCATACAAGTACTTCATTTTGGACTCTTTTGTTCACTATGAGGGCTGCTTCACTTCTTCCAAGGGATTCTTGCCCATGGTAGTAGGTATAATGGTCATCTGAATTAACACTCTTGCCATCTCCTGCTTGGCCACATCCAATTTACCTTGATTCATAGACCTAACATTCCAGGTTCCTATGCAATGTTGTTCTTACAGCATTGGACTTTACTCTCATCACCAGACACATCCCACAACTGGGCATTGTTTTGCTTTGGCTCAGCCTCTTCATTTCTTCTGGAGCTATTTCAACACCCTTCTCCAGTAGCATATTGGACACCTATGGACCTGGGGAGTTCATCTACCATTGTCATATCTTTTTGCATTTTCACAATGTTCATGAGGTTCTCAAGGCAAGAATGCTGAAGTGGTTTGTCATTACGTTCTCCAGTGGACCACATTTTGTGAGAATTCTCCAAGACAACTTACGGCTTGTCAGTAATGAAAGGCATTAACCAATTAATTAGAAATATTTTTGTAAACAGTTATATGTGTAATATGAGATCTATCCTAATGTGGGGAGCAGTACCAAGAAAGACAATCCTCGGTAAATTGTGTTTAAACTGTGGCCTGAGAAAAAGGAGTAATTAGGTAGACTAAAATAGAAGTTAAAAGAACATTTTCAACTTTGCTATTTTTACTAACAAATCACAAATCTATTTCTAAAATGATGTACATATTTTGAAAAAGGAATGAGATAAATTTTGAAAAGCAGAATCACTAATTTGTAATGAGTGATGTGAAAGTGTTAGTTGCTCAGTTGCATGTGACTGTTTGCAACCCTATGGATGGTAGCCTGCCAGCTCTTCTGTCCATGTAATTTTCTAGGCAAGAATATTGGAGTGGGTAGTCATTTCTTCTCCAGATGTTCCTGACCCAGGTATCAAACCCAAGTCTCCTGCATTGCAGACAAATCCTTTACCATCTGAGCCACTGGGAGTGTAAAGAAATTAATCAATTGCATTTGTACTAATCTAGAAAGATTTAATTTGCTTAGCAAATTAATGGAGAAACATTCACTTTTTTTTTTTTTTTTTACTGAACAATTTTATTTTTTTTTTTTTTAATTTTTATTATTGTTTTAGCCATACATTGTTATGATATCACCATGGGTTTACATGTGCTTCCCCTCCGGGTCCCCCCTCCCTCCTCCCTTCCCCCCGGGAATTCTCGCTGCACCAGTCCCGAGCATCAATCCTGGGCTGGCGATTGATT
>ML661897.1:8453471-8504552 GCA_007570785.1 Antilocapra americana
CCCAGAGCTATAGCAAACTCATGTCCATCCAACCATCTCATCCTCTGTCATCCTCTTCTTCTTCTTCCTTCAACCTTTCCCATCATCAGGGGCTTTTCTAATGAGTCAGTTCTTCGCATCTGATGGCCAAAGTATTGAAGTCTCAGCTTCAGCATCTGTCCTTCCAATGAATATTCAGGACTGATTTCCTTTAAGATGGACTGCTTGGATCTCTTTGCAGTCCAGGGGACTCTCAAGAGTCTTCTCCACACCACATTTCAAAAGCATCAGATCTTTGGCATTCAGCTTGCTTTATAGTCCAACTCTCACATCCATACATGACTACTGGAAAAGCCATAGCTTTGACTAGACAGATATTTGTTGGCAAAGTAATGTCTCTGCTTTTCAATATGCTGTCTAGGGTGGCCACAGTTTTCTTCCAGGGAGCAAGCATCTTTTATTTGCATGGCTGCAGTCATCATCTGAAGCACAAGAAAAGATTTTGGAGCTCAAGAAAATAAAGCCTATCACTGTTTCCACTGTTTCCCCATCTATTTTCCATGAAGTGATGGGACGGATGTCATGATCTTAGTTTTTTGAATGTTGAGTTTAAAGCCAGCTTTTTCACTCTCTTCTTTCACTTTTATCAAGAGGCTCTTCAGTTCCTCTCCACTTTTCTGCCATAGGGTGGTGTCAGTTGCTTATCTGAGGTTATTATTTCTACTGGCAATCTTGATTCCAGCTTGTGTTTTATCCAGCCTGGCATTTCGCATGATGTACCCTGCACATAAGTTCAATTAACAAGGTGACGATATATAGCCTAGATGCAGTCCTTTCCCAATTTGAATCCAGGCTGTTGTTCCATGTCCAGTTCTAACTATTGCTTCTTGACCTGCATACAGATTTGCCAGGAGGCAGGTCAGGTGGTCTCGTATTCCCAGCTCTTGAAGAACTGTCTGCAGATTGTTGTAATCCACACAGTCAAAGGCTTTGGCAGAGTCAATAAAGCAGAAGTAGATGTTTTTCTGGAATACTCTTGCTTTTTCTATGATCCATCGGACGTTGGAAATTTGATCTCTGGTTTCTCTGCTTGTCTAAATCCAGGCTGAACATCTCGAATTTCTCAGTTCACATAATGCTGAAAGCTTGCTTGGAGAATTTCGAGCATTATTTTGATAGCGTGTGATATGAGTGCAGTTGTGCAGTAGTTTGAACATTCTTTGGGATTGGAATGAAAACTTACCCTCTCCAGTTCATGACCACTGATCAGTTTTCCAAATTTGCTGGCATATTGAGTGCAACAAATTTCATAGCATCTTCTTTTGGGACTTGAAACAGCTCAGCTGGAATTCCATCAACACCACTAGCTTTGTTTATAGTGATGCTTCCTAAGGCCCACTTGACTTCGAACTGCAGCATGTTTGTCTCTAGGTGAGTGATTACACCATCGTGGTGGTTTGGGTCATTAAGATCTTTTTTGTATAGTTCTTCTGTGTATTTTTGCCACCTCTTCTTAATGTCTTCTGCTTCTGCTAGGTCCATACTGTTTCTGTCCTTTATTGTGCCCATCTTTGCATGAAATTTTCCCTTGGTATCTTTAATTTTCTTGAAGAGATCACTAGTCTTTCTATTGTCTTCCTCTATTTCTTTGCATTGATCATTGAGGAAGGCTTTCTTATGTCCCCTTGCTATTCTTTGGAACTCTGAATTCAGATGAGTATATCTTTCCTTTACTCCTTGGCCTTTAGTTTCTCTTCTTTTCTCAGCTATTTCTAAGGCCTCTTGAGACAAACATTTTACTTTTTGCATTTCTTTTTCTTGGGGATTGTCTTGATCATTGCCTCCTGTACAATGTCACAAACCTCCGTCAATACTTCTTCAGGCACTCTATCAGATCTAATCCCTTGAATCTATTTCTCACTTCCACTGTGGAATTGTAAGAGATTTGATTTAGGTCATAGCTGAATGGTCTAGTGGTCCCCTCTACTTTCTTAACTTTAAGTCTGAATTTGGCAATAAGGAGTTCATGATTTGAGCCACAGTCAGCTCCTGGTTTTATTTTTGCTGACTGTATAGAGCTTCTCCATCTTCTGCTGCAAATAATAAAATCAAATTGAGTTCCATAATGACAATCTGGTAATGTCCATGTGTAGAGTCTTCTCTTATGTTATTGGAAGAGGGTGTTTGCTATGACCCATTTGTTCTCTTCACAAATCTCTGTAAGTCTTTGCTCCGCTTCATTTTGTACTCCAAGGTCAACATTGTCTGTTACTCCAGATATCTCTTGACTTCCTACTTTTGCATTTCAGGACCCTATGATGAAAAGGACATCTTTTTTTGGTGTTAGTTCTAGAAGGTCTTGTAGGTCCTCATAGGACCGTTCACTTTCAGCTTCTTCAGCATTATTGTTTGGGGCATAGACTTGTATTACCGTGATATTGAATGGTTTGCCCTGGAAATGTATAGAGACCATTCTTTCATTTTTGAGAATGCACTCAAGTTCTGCATTTTGGACTGTTGTGTGTACTACGTGGGCTACTCTATTTTTGCTAAGAGATTCTTGCCCACAGGAGTATATGTAATAGTCATCTGAATTAAATTTGTCCATTACAGTCCATTTTAGTTCACTGATTCTTAAAATGTAGATGTTCACTCTTGCCATCTGCTGTTTGACCACTTCCAATTTCCCTTGATTCATGGACCTAACATTCCAGATTCCTATACAATATTATTCTTACAGCATCAGAGTTTACTTCTATCACCAGCTACATCCACCACTGGGCATTGTTTTCGCTTTGGCTCCTTCTCTTCATTCTTTCTGGAGTTATTTCTCCACTCTTTTCCAGTAGCATATTGGACACCTACTTCCCTGAGGATTTCATCTCTTAGTGTCATACATTTTTGCATTTTCACACTGTCCATGGGGTTCTCAAGGCAAGAATACTGAAGTGGCTTGCCATTCCCTTCTCCAGTAGACCATGTTTTGTCAGAACTCTCCACTATGAGCCATCTGTCTTAGATGGCCCTACATGGCATTGCTACCCTCCAAATAAATTCATCAGTGCCATGTTTCTAGATTCCATATATGTGCATCAGTATACAATACCTTATCTTTCTCTGTCTGACTTACTTCACTCTGTATAATAGGCTCTAAGTTCGTCCACCTCATTTGAACTGATTCAAATGTGTTCCTTTTTTATGGCTGAGTGATATTCCATTGTATATATATACCACACCTCCTTTATCCATTCATCTGTTGATGGACATCTAGGTTACTTCTATGTTCTAGCTATTGTAAGTAGTGCTGCAATGAACATTTTGGTACGTGTGTCATTTTCAATTTTGGTTTCCTCAGGATATATGTCTAGTGATGGGATTTCTGGGTCACATAGTGGTTTTACTCCTAGTTTTTTAAGGAATCTCCATACCATCTTCCATAGTGACTCTATCAATTTACATTCCCACAAGTTATGCAAGATGGTTCCCTTTTCTTCACACCATCACTGGCATTTATTTTTTGTAGACTTTTTGATGATGGCCATTTTGACTGGTGTGAAGTGGTATCTCATTGTGGTTTTGACTTGCATCTTTCTAATAATGAGCAGTGTTGAGCATCTTTTCATGTATTTGTTAGCCATGTGTATGTATTCTTTGGAGAAATGTCTGTTTAGGTCTTCTTCCCACTTCTTGATTGGGTTGTTTATTTTTCTGGTGAAATTTCTTGATTAACACTATTGAAGATAGTCTCTGCAAGACAGAGACTCCTGCCACTCCCTTCCACCAAAAGAAAATGGTCTGGCTTGAAACAACCTTTTCTTTTCTTTAGCCAATATTTTCTTCTCCTATCCTCCTTCTGCATATGAAATTTTCCATTTTGTACAGCTTCTCAGAGCACCTATTTACTACTTGAGATTCTGTCAGTTCATGAATCTTTGAAAGTGAAGTCACTCAGTCGTGTCTGACTCTTTGTGAGCCCGTGGACTGTAGCCTACCAGGCTTCTCCATCCATGGGATTTTCCAGGCAAGAATACTGGAATAGGTTGCCATTTCCTTCTCCAGGAGATCTTCCCGACCGAGGGATTGAACCTGAGTCTCCCGCATTGTAGGCAGATGCTTTTACCTGAGCCACCAGGGAAGTCCTTTGAATAAAGCCAATTAGATCTTCAAATTTACTCAGTTGATTTTTGTTTTTAACACTACAAATGAATTATGGTGTGACTCATCATAATATTTATTTTTACTTTCTGACAAATATTTATGTATTTATTAAAGTTGTCTATATTAAATATTTGTGAATTCAAAGTAGTGAAATGTACTGATTAATATAAATAAAGAACTTTCATTATTTTAAAAATAGACTAGGCTTGCCATACAATATTATATTAGTTCCAGTTGTACAATATTTGATATTTTTATACATTATGAAATGATTACTATATTCATCTAGATAGCATCTGTCACCATAAAAAGTTGTTACAACATTACTGACTATATTCTCTATGCTGTACTTTCTCATGACTTATTTATTTTATAGTGGAAAATTTGTACCTCTTAATCCCCATGACTTATTTTTTCAGTCCCCCACCTCTCTCCACTCTGGTAGCTACATTTATTCTATGACAATTTCTGTTTTGTTTTTTCGTGAAACATATAAATGAAATTGTATAGTGTTTTTCTCTGACTAATTTTACTTAGTATAATCCCCTTCAGACCCATCCTTGTTGCTGCAAATGGCAAGATTTCCTTCTCTTTTATAGTTGATCATGTATTCATATTTTGTTAAATTTGTCTATATGTAAGTATATGTGTGTAGCACATCCTCTTTATTCATTCACCTATTGATAGATAGGTGATTCCATACCTTGGCTATGATAAATAGTGCTGCAATGCCCATATGGGTAGATACATCTTTTTGAATAGTGTTTTCATTTCCTTTGGATAAATACCCAGAAAGGGAATTGTGGGACTGTATGATTTTTTTTTTTTTTTTTGAGAAATTTCTACACTATTTCCATAGTGGCTGCACTATTTACATTCCTACCAACAGTGCAAAAGGGTTCCCCTTTCTTCACATCCTTGCCAACTACATTGTTTCTTAGTTTGATAACAGTCATTCTGACAGGTGGCTTTGATTTGTATTTGATTATTGATATTGAGCATCTTTCCATTTGTTTGTTGACCATCTGTAAGACTTCTTTAGAAAAGTCTATTTAGATCCTCTGACCATATTTTTAATCAGACTCTTTTTTCACTGTATTGTATGAGTTCTTTATACATGTTAGATATTAACACCTTATTAGATATATCATTTGCAAATATCTTCATTTTGCTTTCCCTTCATCACATAAAAGTTTTTTAGCATACCATATTTTTATTTATTTTTGCTCTTGTTTGCCTTGCCTGAAGCATGCGGGATCTAATTCCCTGACCAGGACTGGAACCCAGGCCCTCTGCATTGAGAGCCCAAAGACTTAGTCACTGAACCACCAGCGAAGTTCCTAAAGGCCTTTCAATTTAAAAGTGAAAGTGGCTTGTAACCACAATTCTGCCTTTCCTAAATATGCTTCAAATTATTACTGAAGTCAAAAAAATGAAAAAGTAGTAAACTTAGGCCAGAAAAAAATGATGGAATAAAAAAAATCACACTTTACATGTATGAACAAAACTCTAAGTAGAAAGTTAAACAAAATACTCCTTAAGAACTTAGGCTGCAAAGTTTCATTAACAAAAGTGAGGCTAAGACTTTTCTTTCATAATTTTAAATTACTGAATAAAAGGGAAATTTCCAATGGATTATGAAGGAGAAATATTATACACCTAGAACTTTATATTAGCCAACTCTCTTTGCTCTATAAGAGTAGCAGGCTTATAGTTTTAGATATAAACCATCTTATTTATTCCTATTAAATTGTCATTCAGTAGAGTGAGTCATTAATTGAAAATGAAAATCTAGTCTGTGAGAGTTACAATGAAAAATATCTGGTATTTTCTTAAACTATCATTAAACACTGCCATGTGGAACAGTATATCATGAATAACACAAGATGAGGAGTTGATTTCAACTCTATAATTTTAAACAAATTACTTAGTTTCACTTAACTTAATGATTTATGCAATAGCATATCAGTACAACCAGCCTATGTATCAACAGGTTCTGCACTCACAGGTTCAAGCTATTTTGGATTGAACTGAATCCGTGGATGGTGAACCTGGGTGGAACCAGAGGGCCAATTGCACTACTCCATTTTATATGAGACTTTAGCCTCCACCAATTTTGGCATCTGCAGGAGTCCTGAAACCTATAACCCCTGATACTGAGGAATGACTGTATCATAATCCCTGATATCGAGGAATGACTCTATCACCTTCTTCTAAGTCCTATTTCAATGTGAAAGAGAGTTAACATGCTATAAAAGATAAATATGTTTAAAATGTCAATAAGTAGCAACTATTATTCTAAGTAATTAATATAATTAACTTATTTAGTCCTAGAACAGCACTATAAGGCTTATAGTATTATTACTGACTACTTTGCAGGTAACAAAAACTCTGGTACAGAAATATTAAGTCACAGAGCATTTAATTAGCAGAGCCAGTTTTCAGGCTCAGGACTTCTTGACCTATATTCTTTGTTTTGAGCCATTATAGAGATTCTTAATACTTACTTAGGAACTTGCAAATTATAAAGTAGAGAAAGAGATATTTTTGCAGCTTTTTAACATAGATTTTATACACTTATTTACTTCTTTATAAATGTAGTTGGCATAGTAGAAGTTTCTCTATAAACTACTCTGTTAGGTTAAACTAATAAAACAACTATATTTCATATTTATGAAAAACTAAACTTTGACTTTTTCTCAAATTTTAACCTTTGATCTTTTTTCTCAGATTTTTTTTTAACTGTTCAGAATTTGATCCCAAAACATCTCTAATTTCCTTCTCTCTGTAATACAGAAGAGGTAGGCTTCTTCTTTTTTCTATGTCTCCCCTATGTTATAGATAGAATTCTCAAATGAACATGAAAACTCCCATTTTCTGATGTACAAATTGTGATAATTTCTTCCCTTTGAGTTCAGGAAGAAACTGCACATATTATGGGATGCTGTGCTGGTGATTCAGTAACCTTATTATAGCAAAGATGTATCAATATTGCAGATATAATAAAAGACACTAATATATTGACTTCTGGATATCAAAGATATCAAGCCAGTCAATCCTCTTAAAGAAATAGATGCTGAATATTCACTGGAAGGATAGATGCTGAATCTGAAGCTCCAATACTTTGGCCACCTGAAGCAAAGAGCCTATTCATTGCAAAAGACCCTGATGCTGGGAAAGACTGAGGGCAAGAGGAGAAGATGGCATCAGAGGATGAGATAGTTGGATGGCATCATCAACCTAATGGACATGAGTCTGAGCAAACTCTGAGAGAGTGAGGGACAAGGAAGCCTGGTGTGCTACAGTCCATGGGGTAGCAAAGAATTGGACATGACTTAGCAACTGAACAGCAACAAATATATTGACTTTAGGTTAATCAAAAGGGGCATTTCCTGAGTGGGCCTGATCTAATCAGGTGAGTACTTTATTTTTTTGTTGTTTGTTTTTTTAAAAATTTTTATTTATTTATTTATTTACTTTTTCTTTACATTATCGTGTTGGTTTTGCCATACATTGACATGAATCCGCCATGGGTATACATGTGTTCCCCTTCCAGAATTCCCCTCCCACCTCCCTCCCAATTCCATCCCTCTGGGTCATCCCGATGCACCAGTCTTGAGCACCTTGTATCAAGCATCAAACCTGGGCTGGCGATTGATTTCTCATATGATAATTTACATGTTTCAATGCCGTTCTCCCAGATCATCCCACCCTTGCCCTCTCCCATAGAGTCCAAAAGACTGTTCTATACATCTGTGTCTCTTTTGCTGTCTCATACAGGGTTATCATTATCAGGTGAGTATTTTAAAAGATGATCTATAGGTTAGCAATGGAAAGAATCAGGGAGAGCTGAAATGAGAGATTTTCCCACCAACTTAGAATCAATAACCTGCCAGGTTTCAAGAAAACCAGGCGACTGGACTCCAAGGGTAGTATCTAGGCTCTGAGAGTGAGGTCCAGCTAATAACATGCAAGAAAATGTTGACTTTAGATTTTCAACTGCAAGGGAATGAATTCTGATAACAACCCAGATCAGCTTGCAAACAGATGTTTCCTTAGTGATGCCTACAGATGAGAAGGCTGACACTTTGATGTCAGCCTTGTGAGACTCTGAATGAAGGATCCAGATAATCTGTGACCAGACTCCTGACCCATAGAAATTATATTGTTATAAATTTTTTATTCTTTTAACCTGCTAACTTGGTGGTAATTTGATATTCAGCAAATAAAAAGTCAATGTATTCTGTATTTGTTTGCTTTCTGGAAGCCCTTTTATAAGTTCAGCTGTTTTTTGGTACTGATTATCTACTATTTGTATTAAAAGTATCCATTTTATACCCACTGTTCAACTTCAATTTTCCTCCACTCAAAAGCCTTTCCTGATGATTTTATATCACTGATCTTCCACAATCTTTTTGTAATTTACCAATCTGACATACACAATTATGTTATGTAATGCTAGTTCTATTTTCTACTTTTCTCTATTGCAAAATTGAGAAATTTTTTTTATTTTGTATGAATTTTATTGACAGCTACTTTCAATCTGTGTAAGGCTAATAATGTTCACTGAACTCTATAATAGCATAGTTTTACTGTAAAGTGTTTTAGTGATTTTCACTGTATAAAGTATAAACAATGCATTTTTATTAATAAAAGAGGCAGCTATTAAACTTACTATATTTCAATTATGAAAAAGTATAGATGGGAATGTATATACATAAACACATGAATAAAAGATTATGAATGAATTTTCAACCAACTGTTGCTAACGGTTATCAGTACAATGAAAAAATTTTTTTAATTAATTTATTTATTTTCTTTACATTATCGTGTTGGTTTGGCCATACCTTGACATGAATCTGCCATGGGTATACATGTGTTCCCCTTCCAGACCCCCCTCCCACCTCCCTCCCGAGTTTTGATACTTGATACAGGGTGCTCAGGGTTGTGCACCATTCCAGTATTCTTATCTGAAAGATCCCATGGATAGAGGAGTCTGGTGGGTTAGAGTCCCTGAGGTCTCGAAGAGTCAGAATCAGGCATGACTGAGCACCCACACATAACGTGTCTCGAAATTTTAAATGATTTTTATTTTCTTCCAAATGATAGTAAAGTTCAAATTATTTATTATTTTTTTTTTTTCAATTCTGAGTCCACTTTTAATTTGGATCTGTCTCTGCTGCTAAATCAGTTGCTCAGTCGTGTCCAACTCTGTCTCTGCTGCTAAATCAGTTGCTCAGTCGTGTCCAACTCTGTGCAACCCCATAGACGGCCGCCCACTAGGCTCCTCCATCCCTGGGATTCTCCAGGCAAGAACACTGGAGTGGGTTGCCATTTCCTTCTCCCAAATTATTTATGGTAAACAATACATTACTTTATAATCAAAGCAGTTCCCTTGTGAAAAATAGAAAGGGAATTGTGAGAAAATATATACTAAAATTTTGACCATGATTTTCTTTGATTGATGAGAAAATGAACAGTGTTGTTTTCTATCTTTATTATAGCAATTTAAAATTATAATTTGAATATATACTCTATGCAAACAAATTAAACAACACAGAGTGCATAGAGTAGAAATTGAAAATATTTACCATAACACTTGAATTTCTGTACTCAACCCTAATGTAATGCTTCTTTCAATTAAAATACACTATTTTTGTAAACAGTTTCATTCCCTCACATACAATAGTTGTGGGGGAAACAATAGCAAAGAATCTATATCCTGAGAGGCAGAGAAACAATTTAGTACTATCTTTACATATTTGTTAGGCAATCGGTTTCTTCTTATTCATCTAGGTCCCAAAAGAAAGGGAGAATGGAAAGAAACTCCTAGCCAAAGCATGCAATTTGATGCATTTTGACATGTATATACATTTGTAAAATCACTGCTGACATGAAGGTACAGAATATTTTGATCACCAAGTATTTCTTTGTACTATTTTGCAGTCTTTGTACACTGTTTACTGACATTATAAGTTGATTTTCTTTCTCTAATATATATATATATCTATACACACACATATATTATATATATGTGTGTGTATATATATATGTAATATATATAAATAGAATCAGTGATCATAGACTTATTTTTGGCTTTCTTTACCCGGCATCATGATTTTAAGATTCATCATGTAGCATGTTCATCTTTAGTGCTGAGTAGCATTCTTTTGCATAGATATTTTACATTTTGCTTAGCCATACACCAGTTGATGAACATGTGTTGTTTTCAGTTTTCCACTATTATGAGTAATAGCTGCTACGAATATTCTTATGCAGTTCTTTGTGAAAAAATGTTTTCATTTCTCTGGAGTATACCTAGAAGTTGAAAGGCTGAATTTGTGACAGGTGAATATTTAACTTTTAAAGAAACCACTGGACCAGATTTCCAAAGTGGTTGTACCATTTCATATTCCTACCAGCAGGATATTCTCCAGCAAGTTGTTCTCCATCTTCACCAATTTTGAACTTAATTCTTTTTAATTTCAGCCATTCTAAGAGTTATATATTAGTATCACATTGTGTTCTTAGATTGTAATTCCCTCATGACTAATGATGCTGAGAATGTGTGCTTATCAGACATTTGTATACATTCTTTTATTAAATATCTGTTCATATCATTTGCCAATTTTTCTACTGGACTGATTCCTATTATATAAAAGTTCTTTAATATTATGGATACAGGTCCAGTCTTTTGTAAGATTTATTAATAATATTTTCTTCAAAACTGTGTCATGCTATTGATTTTCTTCATGATATTATTTCACAAAGGTTTCAACTATGATAAATTCTGATTTATAACTTATTGTTTTAATTTTATGCTTCTTCCCTTATACTACTACCTAATAAATGTTTGACAACGTTGAAGTCATCAGGGCTTTCCTCATAGCTCAGCTGATAAAGAATCTGCCTGCAATGCAGGAGACCCACGTTCGATTCCTGGGTCGGGAAGATCCCTGGAGAAGGAAATGCAACCCACTCCAGTATTCCTGCCTGGAAAATCCCATGGACAGAGGAGCCTGGCAGGCTATATATAGTCCATGGGTTTGCAAAAGTCAGACATGACTTAAGTGACTAAACAACCAAAGTCATAAACATTTTTATAGAAATTTTATAATTTTAATCTTTATATTTAGAGCCATGACTCATTCTATGTTTATTTTTGTGTAGAATAATGAGGTAAAGCTTAAGGTTCTTTTTTATTCATATGGCTTTTCAGTTCTTCAGGCACCAATTATTTCCAAATCTTTCCATTCTCTATTTAATCACCTTGAAAACTTTAGGGAAAATCAATGAAAGATCCATCCCAATTCTATTTCTATACTTCCTATTTTTCTATCGATTTAGCATCTATCATCTTGCCAAACCACTTTCTCTTTAACAGTGAAGTATTATAATAAGACTTGAGGGAAGCAGTATATTAATAGGTGTCTCCCACCCCCAACCTAGCAACAAAAGGCAGCCCAGGAAAACTCATCCTTTCCACCACCAAAGACAATTCCCTATGGCAACATCAGGCAAGCTTCACATAACTGTAAAGGGGTGCCAACTGTAAAGAAGTGCCCAGGAGAAGCATTCTTGATCCCACTGAGGGTTAAACACTCTTTACTGTCTAGAGATAAAAAGGTAGAAGACCAGACTTTGCAAGAGAATCAGCTACACCAGATTTTGCAGCAATTCACAATCGTGGGATTCTCCTCCCCTGCCCCAGGATATAGGCAGAAAAAGAAACTGTGCCCTAGTCTGGGAGGCCCATTTATTTCCACAGGTTAAGACTATTTTCTCCCAGCTGGGGATATGAGGGTAGCCAAGGGGCACTTATCTCCATACATGCCTTCTCAACCAAGAGACATTCTTCCTGATTTTGGAAAACCTGTTTTGCTTACTCATGCAACATCAGCAAAGACCAGTTTACCTGGTACATAAACAGTACCAGATAAACTGAACAGACCAAAATAAAATTTCAAAGGCTTTCAAAATTAACCTCCCACTGAAAACACAGCCTCCTCTACTCAAATACACAAGTTTTAAAAGACTCCAAAGAAAAGGATGGTATAATGATTCTAAATGTATACACACCAAACAATGGAAACTCAAATGGTATGAAGAAAAACTGATAGAGCTGAAAGAAGAAACAGACAAATCTGAAATTATACTTGGGGACTTTAATCCACCACCCCTGTCCTCAAAAACAGAAGGAACTCTTGGAAAATCAGCAAACACATGAAGCACCTTAACAATGCCAGCAGCCAAATGAATCTATTATACATATATAGCATATCAATCTTAACTACATAAGACTGTACATTTTTTTCAAGTGTCTTGGAACATTCAACAAGATTATCCCTATCCAAGTCCATAAAAAAAAGAAAAAAATACTTCAATATATTTAAAATAATTGAAAACATACAAAATGTGTTCTCTAACCATAATCAAATCAAATTAAAATCAATTAAAAAAAGACAACTGTCAGATGACTTTATATCTTGATTATACTGGTAATTAAAAGAACCCACAAAGGTAGTAAAATTGCATATCTTTATGCACATATGTCGAGCTTAAATACTTGAGTATAGTGTTAAATAAATGGTAGAACAGGCATCATTGTATTGTTTTTAATCTTACAGGAAAAAATTAAACATTTCAACATCAAGTATTTATGAGCTTTATATTTCTCCTGTGACTTTTACCAAATTGAGAGTTTCTTTTTTGTTTGCTGAGTGCTTTTTTAAAGAATGAATAAGGAGTGTAGAATTCTGTCAAATTCTTTGTCTGCATTTATTGAAATATGTTTTATCTCCTTTTCTAATAATGAATTATATGGATTAAGTACATTCAAATGTCCTTCTATTCCTATTTGCTCAAAAGGTACTATCCTCTTAATTATTGTTGGATTCAATTTGACAATACTGTTAATGATTTTTATGGTTATATTCATGGGGGATATTTGTCTGAAATTTTTTTTTTGGTATAATTTTATTGTCAGGATGTATATTCTGAGTTGTGAACATGCTAAGTTGCTTCAGTCGTGTCCCACTATTCTTCACTCCAAGCAAGATTACTGGAGTGGGTTGCCATCCCTTCTCCAGGGGATCTTCCCCACCCAGGCATCTAATCCTGGACTCCTGCATTGACAGGCGGGTTCTTTACCACTAGGGCCACCTAGGAAGCCAGAGTTAGTTGGTCTCAAAAAGTGTTTCAGAGAGGGAGAGTCCCATTCTCTCCTGCTTTATCAGGGAAAAAAAAAAAATCAGGATTGAATGTTTCTTGGAACTCTCAGTGAAAACATCTATCAAGTTTTCTTTGTGAGAAATTTTTTTGCTAATTCCTTTTTTTACATACATATATATGGGGAAAAGAGAGGGATGGATGGAGAGAGAGGAAGTCAAAGATCTGCAAAAGTCAGAATTTGAGCTGGCGAAGATTGATTGCTTGTTAACCATCTGCCGGCAAGAACGTGACTCTGCTCTTTCAGCAGCTCCTGGAGCAGCTGGGATTGTTAAGTACAGCAACCTGGAGACTCATTAGCCGCAGGTCTTGCTGGGATAAGGAAAACGAATTCTGGAAGTTTCCCCAGTCCATCATAGTAAAAACCAGTCTCCCGGTAGTTTCAAAAGCGCCGCAAAACATATCAGCCCCCCAAACCTCAACAACCAACAGCGGCTAATGAGGTTTGCAGGAAGAAAACCACTTCTAAGAGACTCCTCAGTCGGAGAGACGGCGAAAATACTGCCACAACTACTTCCAGTCTAAGCCTGCCAGCCAACCCCAGCCAACCAACCTCTGAAGACCCTCAAGCATCACCCCCGGTCACCAGGCCTCCATACCTGCTGCAGCAACAGCTCTGCCATCTGCCTGCTCAGGCTCCTGAAAGGTGCCAGTCTTCGTCCTTTGCCTCGAGCCCTCAACATCGCCTTCATGGAGGCCAAGCTGAGGAAGCAATCGCAACTCCGGCAGCCAGCCTCGGCAGGATAGCTGCCTTGAGGCTTCTGTGAGGCTGCAGGCCTCGTCCCCCGGCCCCACAGTGACCCGGAGGCCCGTTCTGCAGGGAGCCCATCTCTGTTAAGGGTGCGAGCCTCTTGGAGGCTGGCCCATGCTCCCAGGAGAGGCCAGTCAGACGTTCGGTATCTGCCATCTTTGCCCTCCGGCGGTGGCGTGAGCCTCAGGCGGCGAGAGCCTCGGCAGACTCAGAGCCTCAGCTCAGTCTCACGGTCTCAAACAGAACAGGGGTGAATTCCCACGAGGTTCAAGCGCAGCGTCGACTGGAAATGGGAGTCCCCGACTGACAGGCCCCACATCCTGAAGTAAGCCCTGCGGAGGTACTGGAGGAGGCCTGGAGCCGAGGTCCCGTGCGGCCAGCTCACAGCAGCTGTCCTCAGGTCTGTGCACCAGCTGTCAGCTGCTGGGGTGGGGTGGGGGAGGGCATGCAGTGTCTCCGGTAGCTCTGTCCTCGTACCTCAGACCTTGTATAAGGTCTTTCCTCTCTGTTTTATTAATGTGTACTTTTATCTTCTTTTTATTTTTCATTTCTACTTTTAGTTTTTATTTTGTTATTTTTTTAATGCAGAATTTTGTGTCATAAAACCACTATTTATTTTTTGCCTGCATTGCTCGGCCTGAGGGATCTTAGATCCCCTACCAGGATCAGACCTTCTCTCTAAGCAGTGGCAGTGCAGAGGCCCGACCGCAGGACCACCAGGGAATTAATTCCCTTGCCTTCCTTAAGTTTTGTATGCTGTATTTTGTATACTATTAAGATGAAATTATTCTATAGTATCTCATTTGGTTATTGTTGGTTTATCTGATGGGTTTTTTAAAAGTGGATGTAATTGTAAATATTTAGTTTTCCCAGATATGGTTATCAATACCTAATTTAATTATATTGATTAGAGTTTTCTCCCATGTGATTTCAATTCTGTTAAGCTGATTTAGATTTATGGTCCAGTTTATGAACCATCTTGGTGAATATGAGTGTATTCTGACATTATCATAGGTAATATTGTACAATAATTTTTGCAAAGTTGTGGATGTTGATTCCATTAAAGTTTTTTTTTTTTTTTTGGCCTAGTTCAGTCAGCTGTTCAAGGGGACTGTTAATTTCAAAATTATAGTAGAAGATTTTAACTAGTTTTTTCTTTAATGCTGTAGTTTTTGCGCTATGAACGTTATCTTATCTCATCTTAAAATAGGTAATCCATTACACTCACTCTATCTGAGCTTCATATTTAAATTTCATCTCATATTTAACATAGGTTCTGCTTTTAGTAACTATTCTGTTAATCTGTGCCTTTTAATTAGGGGTTCATCAATAAACATTGTGTTTCATTACTGATGTCATTTGGTTGCGTTCACCATTTTATTACGTAATTTCTAAATATATTTTCTATTTTATTACCCTTTTGTGATATTCTGTTTCAAGTGAATTTTAGAATTCCATTAGAAATTATCAATTTGGATTTTTTTCATAATTGATCTAGGATTAAGTCTTTACAATGTATATAGATTTAATATTTTACTACCTCAAATAATACATAGGAAACCTACAACCATGTGGATACGTTTAGCATAAATTCATCATTCTATGTATGTTAATTATAATTAATGCTAAAAAATGTTATACATTGAAAAAACACTCTAATGTTTTCTGCTTTAAATAATCATGTGTGTGTTAGCTAAACTAAGAGAAAGTTATATTTTATCAATATATTTATTATGTTGTTCTTCCCAGATAGTTCCTAGTTTGTTTTCCCTCTAGGATTTTTTTTTCAACTGCAAGAAATTCTTTCAGCATTTATTTTAGGTGCAGTACTGGTGAAAAGGTTTCTTATTCTTTTATTTGAAAATGTCTTTATTTACCATCCATTCTTTGTTTTAAACTTTTTAATGTTACATTGGTGTACAGCTAATTAACAGTGTTGTGGTAGTTTCAGGTAGATAGCAAGTGGACTCAGTCATACATACACATGTATCCATTCTCCTCCAAACTCCCCTCCCATCCAGACTGCCACATAACACTGAATAGACTTTCCTGTGCTATATTGTAGGTCCTTGTTGGTTATCCATTTTAAATATGGAAGTGTATACTTGTCATTCCAAACTTGCTAGTTATCCCTCTCTCACAGATAACCAAAAGTTTGTTCCCTAAGTCTGGGAATATGTTTTGTTAATAAGTTTATTTCTATCGTTTCTTTTCAGATTCCTCTTATAAAGGATAGCATACAATATTTCTCTTTCTCTGTCCTACATTCTTCTCTCAGTATGACAGTATCTAGGTGATTCCATATAGCTGAAAATGGCATTTATTCATTCCTTTTAATGGCTGAGTCATTCAGTCAGTTCAGTCATTCAGTTGTATCTGACTCTTTGCGACCCCATGGATTACAGCACTCCAGGCTTCCCTGTGATCACCAACTCCTGGAGTTTATTCAAACTCATGTCCATTGAGTTGATGATGCCATCCAACCATCTTATGCTCTGTTGTCCCCTTTTCCTCCCACCTTCAATCTTTCCCAGCATTAGAGTCTTTTCAAATGAGTTAGTTCTTCGCATCAGGTGGCCAAAGTATTGGAGTTTCAACTTCAACATCAGTCCTTCCAATGAATATTCAGGACTGATTTTCCTTTAGGGTGTACTAGTTGGATCTCCTTGCACTCCATGGGACTCTCAAGAGTCTTCTCCAAAACCACAGTTCAAAACCATCAATTCTTTGGCATTCAGCTTTCTTTATAGTCCAACTCTCACATCAGTACATGACTACTGGAAAAGTCATAGCTTTGACTAGATGGACCTTTATTAGCAGAGCAATGTCTCTGCTTTTTAATATGCTGTCTAGGTTGGGCATAACATTTCTTCCAAGGAGCAAGCCTCTTTTAATTTCATGGCTATAATCACCATATGCAGTGATTTTGGAGCCCCGCAAAGTAAAATCTGTCATGGTTTCCCCATCTATTTGTCCTGAAGTGATGGGAGTGAATGCCATGATGTTAGTTTTCTGAATGTTGAGTTTTAAGCCAACTTTTTCACTCTCCACCTTCACTTTTATCAAGAGGCTGTTTAGTTCTTCTTTGCATTCTGCCATAAGGATGGTGACATCTGCATATCTGAGGTTGTTGATATTTATCCTAGTAATCTTAATGCCAGCTTCTAATTCATTCAGTCCAACATTTCTCATGATGTACTCTGTATATAAGTTAAATAAGGATAGTGACAGTATACAACCTTGACATACTCCTTTTGTGATTTGGAACCACTGTGTTGTCCCATGTCCAGTTCTAACTATTGCTTCTTGACCTGCATACAGATCTCTCAGGAGGCAGGTCAGGTGGTCTGGTATTCCCATCTCTTGAAGAATTGTCCGCAGATTGTTGTAATCCACACAGTCAAAGGCTTTGGCAGAGTCAATAAAGCAGAAGTAGATGTTTTTCTGGAAAACTCTTGCTTTTTCTATGATCCAACAGATATTGGCAAATGATCTCTGATTCCTCTGCCTTTTCTAAAACCAGCCTGAACATCTGGAAGTTCATGGTTCACGTGCTGTTGAAGTCTGGCTTGGAGAATTTTGAGCATTACTTTGGTAGCCTGTGAGATGACTGCAATTGTGCAGTAGTTTGAACTTTCTTTGGTATTTCCTTTCTTCAGGATTATAATGAAAGCTGATCTTTTCCAGTCCTGTGGCTACTGATGAGTTTTCCAATTTTGCTGACATGTTGAGTGCAGCAATTTCACAGCATCATCTGCTAGGATTTGAAATAGCTCACTGGAATTCTATCACATCCACTATCTTTCTTTTTAGTGATGCTTCCTAAGGCCCACTTAGCTTCGCATTCCAGGATGTCTGGCTCTAGGTGAGTGATCACACCATCATGATTATCTGGGTTGTGAAGATCCTTTTTGTACAATTCTTCTGTGTATTCTTGCCACCTCTTTTTATTATCATCTGCTTCCGTTAGGTCCATATCATTTCAGTCCTTTGTTATGGCATATTTGCATGAAAAGTTCCTTCTGTATCTCTAATTTTCTTCAAGAAAACAGAAGATGGCAAGAGTGAATGTCGACGTTAGGAATCAGTGAACTAAAATGGACTGAAATGGTTGAATTTAACCCAGATGACCATTATATCTACTTCTGTGGGTAAGAATCCCTTAGAAGAAATGGAGTAGCCATCATATTCAACAAGAGTCCAAAATGCAGTTCTTGGATGCAGTTTCAAAAGTGACAAAATGATCTCTGTTCATTTCCAAGGCAACCCATTCAGTATCACAGTAATCCAAGTCTATGGCCAGACCAGTAATGATGAAGAAGCTGAAGTTGAACAGTTCTATAAAGATCTACAAAATCTTCTAGAATAACACCCAAAAAAGGTGTCTTTTTTATTATAGGGGACTGGAGTGCAAAAGTAGGAAGTCAAGAAATACCTGGAGTAGCAGGCAAATTTTGCCTTGGAGTACAGAATGAAGTAGGACAAAGGCTAATAGAGTTTTGCCAAGAGAACACACTGTACATAGCAAACACCCTCTTCCAACAATACAAGAGAAGGCTCTACACATGGACATCACCAGATGGTCAATAACAAAATCAGAATTATATTCTTTGCTTCTAAAGATGAAGAAGTTCTATACAGTCAGCAAAAACAAGACCAGAAGTTGACTGTGGCTCAGATTATGAACTCCTTATTGCCAAATTCAGACTTGAATTGAGGACAGTAGGGAAAAATACTAGACCATTCATGTATGCCCTAAATCAAATCCTTTACGATTATACAGTGGAAATGAGAAATAGATTCAAGGGATTAGATCTGATGGAGTGCTTAAAGAACTATGGACAGAGTTCATGACATTTTACAGGAGACAGGGATCAAAACCATCCCCATGAAAAAGAAATGCAAAATGGTTGTCTTAGGAGGCCTTACAAATAGCTGAGAAGAGAAGTGAAAGGCAAAGGAGAAAAGGAAAGATAGACCCATTTAAATGCAGAGTTCCAAAGAATATCAAGGAGAGATAAGAAAGTCTTACTCATCAATGCAAAGAAATAGAGGGAAACAATAGAATGGGAAAGACTAGAGACCTCTTCAAGAAATTTAGAGATACCAAGGGAAATTTTCATGCAAATATGGCACAATAAAGGGCAGAAATGGCTGAGTAGTATTCCGGTTTATATATGTACCACATTTTTTTATACATTCCTCTGTTGATGAATGTGTAAGTTGCTTACTTGTCTTGGCCATTATATTTACCAATCATGCTTGATTGATATTTATACTTCATAGAAAATTCTGTACTTATCTGTTTTCTGCCTTCTTGCCTCCATAACTTCTGATATGTAGTCTGTGGTGATATGAATTATTCTTCTCTGTGTATATATATTATGACATTTTTGAGTTAACTTCAAAATTTTCTCTGTTTTTTAGCAAGTCTATTTGTCTTTACTAATATTTAGTTTTATTTAGATTATTCTACTGCAGATTTACTGAGCCTCTAGTTTGTATAAAAGTATGTCTTCCATACATTTGGTAAGTTTTGGGCCATTATTCTTCAATTTTTTTTTTTGTCTTAATCTCGCTTAACTAAAGCTTCTTTTGCTCAAATTACATGTAATTTATACTTTTGACATGTCCCACAGGTTCCTGAAGCTCTTCATTTTTTTCCAAACATGCCTTGGTGTTCTGAAAATTGTATTATTTCTATAGATCTACCTTCAAGATTACTGATTCTCTACTCTATCATCTGTATTCTGCATACCCAAAGAATGTTTTATGTAGCTATGTATTTTTCTGGAATTTTTGTCTTTTTAATCATCTTAAATTTTCTAGATTTTTATAGATATTTTTTCTTCATATACCACACACATATACCTCTCTCAACACACACACACACACAAACACACACACACACACACACACTCTAGCCACTTTAAAAGTCCTATGATAATTCCAACAATGGATAATCTAAGGGTTCAAATATGTTGATAATATTTTCTGTAAGAATGAGTACCACTTTAAAAATAAACATTTGACTGCACCAGGTTTTAGTTAAGACATGTGTGATCTTTAGTTGTGTCATGTGGAATCTAGTTCCCTAAGCAAGAATTGAACCCCAGCCCCTGCACTGAAAGCATGGAGTCTTAGCCACTGGACCACTAGCAGAAGTCCCAAGAATGAGTAACACTTTTAATTCCTTATACATGGGTAATTTTGACTATATCCCACCAATTGTTAATGTGATATTGTACATGTGATACATTTTCATTTGGTTATATTCATAAGAATGTTGATATTTGTTTTGTTTTAATAATCAATTGGTTTGATTACATTTAAATTTTAAATATTACATCTCAACTCTAAGTTAAGTTATTTTAGAATCATCTAAAGCTACTTTGAGTCTGTACCATATATTTATGGGTTAGGAGCCAGCTGGAGACTTGGGTAGAGCTTACACTCATAGCTAGGGTTTCCTCCTCTGTGACATTCTCCTTTCCAGAGGTCTCCTCTCAGGTTTTTCAAAATATAGTTGCTTTGAAACATGTCTTCTGGTTTTTCAGGTAAGGAAGTCTGCAGGATTTCTCTAAGAATTATAGTCACTTCGCACATTGAAAATGTTGGCCTAACTTCAAAGTACAATAAAAGCCGGTAGAAAAAAAGCCACATAGTCACACAGTACCATTCTTTTTTGACAAGTGTCAGTTCAGTTCCTGAATGTACCTGCATTTGATTACTCTCCATTGCCTTCTAGACATTGTTTATTTTTTTGTGTGGTTTATCTGGAGTTTATAGTTGTTATACACAGGAGGATTGGGTCCAGTAGGAGCTACTTAATCATGTTGGCAGTGATAGTCCTTGTCTTAGTTTTTTTGTATTATTTCTTACTTCATTCCTCCATGCAGGGAAATAGGAAAAGATGAGCCAGAAGTTTCAAGAACTGGGGCTGGCATGAGTTTCCTACACCCAGTGAATGATGTGTGTCCTCAGTTTTGGGCACTGCTGATACATTTGCCTAGATTTCAACAGTTGCATTATGTGTATGTGTGTGTGTGTATCTGTGTGTGTATGTATGTATATAGGAAAGGAGTTCTGAATTATATCTTACAACATCTCTCTATAACTTTTTATCCTTAGTATATATTAATATTATCTCCTATTCTAAGTGAGAGTCATAGAAGGGTTGTAATTTGAATGTATTTAAATGTTCACAAAATAACAAGGCTTCAGATCAATTATTTTCTTATCTCATATTTTATTCCATTATAATAAATATAAGTTAATAATTGTATTATTCCATTATAATAATATAAGGGTTATATATAATGTTATATAATGAGACAAACTTCACTAAGCTCTAAAAATATGAAAATATCTTCAGTGGCAGCATATTCTAGGTATGTCCAGAAAAATAGCCTGGATTAATTTCAATCTGTAGAATCATCAGCAGAAAACTCAAAATTGCTTTCATAAGTATTCCAGGGGAAGTAAAAATCTGTATATAATCTTTATATTGCCATTTTATTCTTCAGAAATGCCATATGCTTACTAATGTGAGATAAAGTAGACACCTTAAACTTGTTTGCAGGGGAAAATAGCATCTCAGTGTCAGTTTCTATGGTGATTGACTGAGGAGCACAAATTAAAGCATATATTTGTATTAATTAATGACTTGCAATGAATCAATCAAAGATGAATAGGTCAACCAAATAAATTTTTCTGGATATACTGCCATTGGTAGGAAAAAAAAATCACAGCTATCAAAAAAAAAAATCGGTTCAGATTCCAAATGCTTATTGGGTCATTAAATATTTTAGAAACATCCTCATTTTCGATTCTTGGGTGAAACGGTGAGGCAACTCCCTAAAATTTGAAAATGAGGGAATTAATTTTCATGGACTTCTGAATAGTTAAACAGTGAACAAACATTTAATAGGGGAATTTGGTAAATTCTTAAAGATTTAGGAAAATTAATGGATTTCTCCTAGTTGGTCAAGCTCTTGAAGTATAGCTTAAGACAAATTTAGGTCATAGAAAATGACATTAATAGTCACAGAGGGAAAATCAGTAGCCAGAGAAGATAAAACAACTTAAAAGGAGTCTATTTATTGAATATTGAAATATTCTAATGTTGAAAATAATTGTTTTCAGTTTCATTGAAATTGCAATATTCAGTACATATTGAGCATGGTCAGTGTGAAATCAGAAAGTCAAAGAAGCTATTATTATTTGTATTCTAATGTAATTTGAAAAAATAGTAAAACAGGTAATAATTGATATGTGTATTAAGTACTTGCTTTATTTCAGGCTTCATATGCTTACAATGCTAATGGCAGTGCACTGTTTTCAATTGTTGCTCTTGCTCAGTCACTCAGTCGTGTCTGACTCTCTGCGACTGTGTACTGTGGCCAGCCAGGCTCCTCTGTCCATGGAATTTTCCAGGCAAGAATACTGGAGTGGGTGGCCTTAGCTTTATGTAAATTAACAAATTGAATTTCTGTTGTCTGCTCTGATATTATATACATATATTAGTTTATATTTGTTAGATTAGGCACATAAGGGACAGATTTCTTTCTGGGCATTGAACAGCAAGCCTGAACTTTCAAATAACTTTTATAATAGTGAACATATCCAAAGTAGTTGAGATAATATTTATTGTTACTGTTTAAATTCATAATTCTATCCTTGCTCTTTAATTCAGTGACACTGATTCTCATGTAAAAATATATTAAAAGGTATATAAAGCTTAAAATTTGTATATTATTAACAAGTGTAGTATGCATTTCAAAAAATATGATTATAATAAAATATAATTTGCCATTCACAGAATAAGTTAAATGATGAGTTATGGAACTGCAATAATAGCCAAAGTCATCAGCAGTACCATACAGAATAGGCAAATTGAAATTAATGGAGGACAGAAAATGTCACACTGTTGGAGCAATGAAAATAACAAGAATAAAACATAAAGCTGAACATGTGCTGAGCTGTTAGCCCAAGAAAGAGATTTTGTTGGGTTTTTTTTTTTTGCTCAAATTTCCCAGATTATTTTCCTTTTTTTTTTTTTTTTTTTGTAATTGGTTTTGCCATATAATGACATGATATCGCCATGGGTGTACATATGCTCCCCCTCCAGTACCACCCTCCCTCCTCCCTCCCCCCAGGAAATCTCGGTGCAGCAGCCCCGAGCAACAATCCTGGGCTGGCGATTGATTTCACATGTGATACTTAACATGTTTCAATGCCATTCTCCCAAATCATCCCACCCCTGCCCTCATCCACAGAGTCGACGAGTCTGTTCTATACGTCTGCGTTCCTTTTGCTGTCTCGCATGCTGGTTTCTCATTACCATCTTTCTAAATTCCATATATACGTGTTAATATACTGTATTGTTGTTTTTGCTTCTGGCTTACTTCACTCTGGATAATAGGCTCCAGTTCCATCCACCTGAGTAGAACTGATTCAAATGAATTTTTTTTTTTAATGCTGAGTAATATTCCATTGTGTATATGTACCACAGCTTTCTTATCCATTCATCAGTTGATGGGCATCTAGGTTGCTTCCATGTCCTGGCTATTGTAAACAATGCAGCAATGAACATTGGGGTACACGTGGCTCTTTCAGTTCTGGTTTCCTCGGTGTATATGCCCAGCAGTGGGATTGCTGGGTCATATGGCAGGTCTATTTGCAGTTTTTTAAGGAATCTCCACACTGTTTTCCATAGTGGCTGTACTAGTTTGCATTCCTACCAACAGTGTAAGATTTCTCCATATCCTCTCCAGCATTTATTGCTTGTAGATTTTTGGATGGCAGCCATTCTGACTGGTGTAAAGTGGTACCTCATTGTGGTTTTGATTTGAATTTCTCTGATAATGAGTGACGTTGAGCATCTTTTCATGTGTTTGTTAGCCATTTTTATGTCTTCTTTGGAGAAATGTCTGTTAAGTTCTTTGGCCCACTTTTTGATTGGGTCGTTTATTTTTCTAGAATGGAGCTGCAGGAGTTGCTTGTATATTTTTGAGATTAATTGTTTGTCCATTGCTTCATTGGCCATTATTTTCTCCCATTCTGAAGGCTGTCTTTTCACCTTGCTTATAGTTTCAAAAGACTTGTATATAGAAAACTATAAAACACTGATGAAAGAAATCAAAGAGGACACAAATAGATGGAGAAATGTGCCGTGTTCGTGGATTGGAAGAATCAATATAGTGAAAATGAGTATACTACCCAAAGCAATCTATAGATTCAATGCAATTCCTATCAAGCTAGCAGAGGTCTTTTTCAAAGAATTAGAACAAATAATCTCACAATTTGTATGGAAATACAAAAACCTCGTATAGCCAAAGCAATCTTGAGAAAGAAGAATGGAACTGGAGGAATCAACCTACCTGACTTTAGGCTATACTACAAATCCACAGTCATTAAGACAGTATGGTACTGGCACAAAGACAGAAATATAGATCAGTGGAACAGAATAGAAAGCCCAGAGATAAATCTACGGATCTATGGACACCTTATCTTTGACAAAGGAGGCAAGAATATACAATGGAGAAAAGATAACCTCTTTAACAAGTGGTGCTGGGAAAACTGGACAGCCACTTGTAAAAGAATGAAACTAGAACACTTTCTAACACCATACACAAAGATAAACTCAAAATGGATCAAAGATCTAAGCATAAGACCAGAAACTATAAAACTCCTAGAGGATAACATAGGCAAAACACTCTCCAACATAAACCAAAACAGGATCCTCTATGACCCACCTCCCAGAATATTGGAAATAAAAGCACGAATAAACAAATGGGACCTAATTAAAATTAAAGCTTCTGCACAACACAAGAAAGAGATTTTGTAATGCAAGGGAGTAAGTCTATAAACTGGTTCATGATGGAAGATAGAGGAAAGGAGCTTGGCTGGAAAAGAGGCTGAGATTCTGGGTATTGCATTCAGGTTGGAAACTTGTTTCCTTTAGCGAAGACTGATTGGTTTTCTTTCTGGGTAAATTGAGGATTGATTTTTTTCATAAGGAATAAAAAAATTTCCAATTAGTGGAATATACTATAGCATATTCAAAATTATTATTCACATAGAAGGAAGAAGCTTACTTATATTTTTCAATGGATCCTGTTGGAATAAGTACAAGCTTCTATTACTGCTGCTAGATAATTTAAAATTCATCCATGAGAAATAATGATTTTTTTTCATATTTTATATTTATGCAGGTGTGTATATTTATGCACTGTAAGAGAGATTGATTTCTCCCAGGTCACACACTTACCTAGAATTAATATTGAATGCTTCTGACTTTTGTCTGCTTTTCATTTTCTTATAATGCATTTGCAGTCTTTGGTTAGGTGGTCCTTGATTAGGAGATAAGGTATATGTCCCTTCCAGGCTTTAATTCTTAATTTTTTATATATAACTTGTCAGAGGGCTTTAGTATTTATAATTTTGTCATCTGCAAAAAGCAGGCGGTGTTATTGCTAATCTTTTGAATATTTGAGATATTTTTTGTTTCATGCTGGAAAAATATAGTTGAATTTATATTACTGGTTTGTAATATATTCATATCCAGATGTATTAACATGTATTTCATTTTATTTTTGACTTTTAGTATTGAATTTAATGTTGTAGAGGAAAATTGTGAAGCTAGGTTAACAACTGTTGCTTTTTTGCATGTGACTTAGGACATATTTAGTGATACTGTTAATTGATTGGTTGTTTACCTTACTTTGTTCCTTTTCTTTTGTCTTGTTTTTATTTTGTTTTATTTTTATTTTGTTGATTTTGCCCTCATTTCTCCTTAAGATTATAGTGCTTGCATTAATCCTTCATAAATTTCAGGACAAGTTTCAGTTGGTACTCAAGTGTAAGTGAATACATTTTTTTCCCTTTCATTTAAAGAGTTCTGCCATGAAATTATCTTTCTAAATAAAAAGTTCACAAAAAATATTGTCTTAAAATTCCTTGATACATAGCAACACTTATATTCTGGTTTTATTTACTATGTTTATATGTTTACTTAGTAAACTTGATGTTTGAAATTGAAATTTTGTCATCCTAAGCCTGGGATAGTCTTACAGTTTGTCTTTGAGGATTCCGTCACAATTTGTGTACACTAATAGATGTACCTATAATATGTATATTAAATTAAGTAAAACAAAAGAATCCCCTGGTGGTACAGCAGTTAGGACTCTGTGCTTTCACTGCCGAGGGCCTGGGTTCAATCCTTGGTCAAGGAATAAGATCCCACAAGCTGTGCAGTGTGGCCAAAAAAAAAAAAACCAAAAAACTAAAGTAAGACAACCTCTATGAAATTAAATTGTTTGCAGTCAACACATAGATTCCTTACACTTTGTCCCAAATAAAAAGTTGTTGATAATTGGGAATTATACCAAAACATTTAAAGTATCTCAAGATCATTGTTCTTAATTAATGTATTTGTTTATCTATGTATGCATACATAATGTAATTTAAAATAATTGAAAATGTAAAAATATTTTTAAATACTTCAGGAGTTGTGGTATTGAAAGAGGTTAGCTGACTCTTCTGTAATTCAAAGTGAGGGAGGAATATAGGGTGGGCATAGGTTTAACAGTAAGTTAATAACAGAGGTACAAATAAAGAATTATGGATGCCCAAAGGAGAGATTGCTATTTACTTGAAATGAGTAATTAGTTGCATGTCTTCAATAACTGTTTTAATATCCCAAAACAAAAGGTTCTTCATAGGAAATGCACATGATCCACTTTCCTATTATAAAACTTATGTATTACTATTCTAGAGTTAATAATTTTTATTTGTATGTCTCAATTAAAGATTTAGGTTAATTTCTATAATTTAAATGATCTGTATTTTTGGTTGAAAATAAAAATCATATATGTGCTATTTTAACTTTTCTAAATGGAAATTTTAAATAATGCTGTAGAGAAGAGATGTATATTAAAGTTTTTTTCTTCAAAATAAATCCTCCTATAGAGGAGAGAGAAGGAAAGGAGGAAATATTTTCTTCTTTTCTTCTTAGTTTAGGTCCTCAATCTAGTCATAGTAACCTGGTCATACAAGATGCTATTGCTTATATATATTCACGAGTATCATCTTATTGGTAGAAATAACTCAGAATTTAATATAAATTCATACATTTATTACTTTTTAAACTTTTCCTCATTTCTTCAATTATTTGTTATAATCAGTTTATGTAAGAAATCACATTAAAGTATATGATGAATATAAATCTAGATGTTTTCTTTGTCCCTAATACATTAAGCCTGGTTCCAAATAGAAAAAGGAGTACATCAAGGGTGAATAGTGTCACCTTGCTTATTTAACTTATATACAGAGTACATCATGAGAAATGCTGGGCTATAAGAAGCACAAGCTGAAATCAAGATTGCTGGGAGAAATATCAATAGCCTCAGATACGCAGATGACACCACCCTTATGGCAGAAAGTGAAGAACTAAAGAGCCTCTTTATGAAAGTGAAAGAGGAATGAAAAAGTTAGTTTAAAGCTCAACATTCAGGAAACTAAGCTCATGGCATCTGGTCCCATCATGTCATGGCAATTAGATGGGGAAACAGTGGCTGACTTTATTTTGAGGGGCTCCAAAATCACTGCAGATGGTGATTGCAGCCATGAAATTAAAAGACGCTTGTTCCTTGGAAGGAAAGTTATGACCAACCTAGACAGCGTATTAAAAAGCAGAGACATTACTTTGCCAACAAAAGCTGGTATAGTAAAGGCTATGATTTTTCCAGTGGTCATGTATGGATGTGAGAGTTAGACTATAAAGAAAGCTGAGCGCCAAAGAATTGATGCTTTTGAACTGTGGTGCTGGAGAAGACTCTTGAGAGTCCCTTGGACTGCAAGGAGATCCAACCAGTCCATCCTAAAGGAAATCAGACCTGAATATTCATTGGAAGGACTAATGCTGAAGCTGAAGCTCTGATAATTTGGCCACCTGATGGGAAGAACTGGCTCATTGGAAAAGACCCTGATGCTGGCAAAGATTAAAGGTAGGAGGAGAAGGGGATGACAGAGAATGACATGGTTGCATGGCATCACCAACTCGATGGACATGAGTTTGAGTAAGTTCTGGGAGTTGGTGATGGACAGGGAGGCCTGGCGTGCTGCAGTCGATGCGGTTGCAGGGTCAGACATGACTGACCAACTGAACTGAATACATTAACCCAAATGGTTAAGATAAAATGTTTATGCTGATTGTAGTTCAATGAAAAGCAAACTCTCAAAAAATGTATATAGTACTTAAATGCATATTCTAAACCCCAGTTTCCAGGGAATGTTTTCCTACAATAAACTATGCTCTGACACCATCTGGGTGTCCTGTGAGCTCAGTCATTCAACCGTGGCTGACTTTAGTGACCCCATGGACTGTAGCCTGCCAAGCTCCTCTTGCCATGGGATCTTCCAGATAAGAATACTGAAGTTGGTTGCTATTATAATATTATAATAATTATTATAATATCAGGGATTATTGAGCCAGGGATCAAGCCCGCATCTACTACATCTGCTGCATTGGCAGGCAGACCCTTTACCACTGAGCCACCTGGGAAGCCCCCGGGGTGTCCTACAGTACAGCTCAATTCTGACATTGCATCCCAGAGATAGCATCAGATCCCACAGGTTAAAGACTGCACCCTAGATTGTAACCTGTCTAGACCAATGGACTGTAAATCAGAAGTTCCTACAACTCCTTTCTTGGGATCAATTAATTTGCTAGAGTAGCACACAGAACTCAGAAGTATTTTACTTACTAGGTCTCCAGTGTATTAAAAAATAATACAATTCAGAAACAGGTAGATGAAAGAGATGTATGGGGGAAAATATGTGGGAAAGAGCACAGAGCTTCCATGCCTCTCAGCATCTTTCTCCCTAAACCTGCACATACTCACCAACCCTAATATATGCAGAACCTAGTCCTTTTGAGTTTTTATGGAGACTTTTATTACATTGACATTTCTGATTTAATCACAGGCCATTGGTGATTGATTCAACCTCCAGCCCTTCTCTGCTCCCAATAGATGAGGGTGATGATGAGGACACTAAAAGTCCAAACCCTCTTGTCATGATCACATGGTCTGCTGTCCAAGCAACCAGCCCCACCTCATGAAATACTAAAGACCTTTCTGGCTCTTGTCACTTGGAAAATTATAGGAGTTTTAGGAGCTCTGTGCCCAAAATGGAAATGAAGTTCAAATATATATACATATATATGTATATATATTTAATTATATATAATTTTTTACTATAAATCAGAATGTCACAGTACTATTTCAGCATTGTGGCTACAGATGTGTAGTAGTAAGAGCATGTGTTAGGAGCCAGGCAAACTATGATTTTAAAGTCATAATTTATTTCTGTGACCTTCAGGTTTCTTATTTATGAAGAGTAGCTTCCTGAATATGTTGTTGTATTGATTAAAACTCTTAAAAATAAAGTGATTTGGAGAATGAATTAGGAGTATTCTGAATGCTTCAATTATAGAGCAAGGTCAAATCTGCTGCAAAAAAATGGGAGTTCTTTTAGGCTTTTCTTTTTTTAATTTGATTTATTTTAATTTTATTTACATTATCGTGTTGGTTTTGCCATACATTGACATGAATCTGCCATGGGTATACATGTATTCCCCTTCCAGAACCCCCCTCCCACCTCCCTCCCGATTCCCTCTCTCTGGGTCATCCCAGTGCACCAGCCCTGAGCATCAAACCTGGGCTGGCGATTGATTTCACATATGATAATTAACATGTTTCAATGCCGTTCTCTCATATCATCCCACCCATGCCTTCTCCCATAGAGTCCAAAAGACTGTTCTATACATCTGCATTTCTTTTGCTGTCTCGCATACAGGGTTCTCGTTACCATCTTTCTAAATTCCATATATATGCGTTAGTATACTGTATTGTTGTTTTTCCTTCTGGCTTACTTCACTCTGGATAATAGGCTGCAGTTTCGTCCATGTCAGTAGAACTGATTCAAATGAATTCTTTTTAATGGCTAAGTAATATTCTATTGTGTATATGTACCACAGCTTTCTTACCCATTCGTCTGTTGATGGACATTTTTTAGACTTTAAAAAAAGAAAGTGTTCATAGATTATTGATACTAATTATTTGTTCCCTTCTGGAGCATTTTAAAACTTTTTATGGAGTCAGTTAACTTGTATTTGTTTAGGTAGGACTCTATCAACAAAAGGACAATCTACTGTAAATTGTGCAACTGATTTTCCATGCTGCTTTTTTGGAAAATATGAGCCAATCTGTCACCTACTTATGGTAGGTATGAAAGATAATTAGGTTTTTTGTTTTTATGCTTGATGCTTTAATCCTGGCTTCATCTTCTAATTCTCTGTCATGGTGGTGGGATTTTTAAGCAACATAAACTCTGTTCCAGTTCAGGTGTATAATTTAGCAGCTGTGTGAACTTAAGTTACCTCAAATCCCTAGGTCTGAATTTTCTATGTGGTAAAATAGAGTTAAAGGTATCTATTTGAAGAGTTGTGTGAGGATTAAAATATATGATGTATACAGAGTATATGCTAAAGTGCCTAAAACTATGCAAAATTAGATAATTCCTATTGCAGACAAGCAAATGCTCACTACTCAACTGGAATAGAAGCCGGTGCCATGGCACCAGCTTTTGAGAAATGAAAAAGCTTTATTTTTAGGTCAACTGACAAAGTCATGGAGAGGGGAGAGCTAATATCTGTCTTCTTGCTCTGACTTTTGGTCAAAATTAAATGAGTTAGGGCAAGAGAGTGGAGATGCAACAACTGGCAGGGCGGGTTTCCATTGGATGGCTTGGGAACTTAGCCATTTATAGTAAGATATGATAATACCATTATACAGTGGAAGTGACACATAGATTCAAGGGATTAGATTTGATAAAGCACCTGAAGAACTATGGAAGCATTTTTCTAACATAGTACAGAAGGTTGTGATCAAAACTATCCCCAAGAAAAATAAATGAAAAAAGGTAAAATGGTTGTCTGAGAAGGCCTTACAAATAGCTGAGAACATAAGAGAAGCTAAAGGCAATGCAGAAAAGGAAAGATAAACCTGTCTGAATACAAAGTTCCAAAGAATAGCAAGTAGGGATAAGAAAGCCTTCCTAGGTGACCAGTGCAAAGAAATAGAGGAAAACAATAGAATGAGAAAGAGAAGAGATCTCTTCAAGAAAATTGGATACCAAGGGAACATTTCATGCAAAGATGGGCACAATAAAGGACAGAAACAGTATGGACCTAACAGAAGCAGGAGATATAAAGAGAGGTGGCAAGAATACACAGAACTATACAAAAAAGATCTTAATAACCCAGACAACCATGATGGTGTGATCACTCACCCAGAGCCAGACATCCGGAATCCAAAGTCAAGTGTGCCTTAGGAAGCATCACTATGAACAAAACTAGTGGGAGTGATGGAATTCTAGCTGAGCTATTTCAAGTCCTAAAAGATGATGCTGTGAAAGTGCTGCACTCAATATGTAGCAAATCTGGAAAACTCAGCAGTGGCCACAGGAATTGAAAAGATCAGTGCCACAGACTTTCACTCATTTCACATGCTAGCAAAGTAATGATCAAAATTCTCCAATCTTGGCTTCAGCAGTACGTGAACCAAAAACTTCCAGATGTTCAAGCTAGATATAGAAAAGGCAGAGACCAGAGATCAAATTGCCAGCATCCACTGGATCATTATAAAAAAGCAAGGTAATTCCAGAAAAACATCTACGTCTGCTTTATTGACTATGCCAAAGCCTTTGACTATGAGGATCACAATATAATGTGAAAAATAACTCAAGACTGGAATACCAGACCACCTTACCTGCCTCCTGAGAAATCTGTATGGAGGTCGAGAAGCAACCATTAGAACCGGACTGGAATGATTCAAAATTGAGAAAAGAGTATGTCAAGGCTGTGTATTGTCACCCTGCTTATTTAAATCTTATGCAGAGTATATTATGTGAAATGCTGGGATGAGTAAAGCACAAGCTGGAATCAAGATTGCCAGTAACCTCAGATATGCAGATGATATCACCCTTATGGCAGAGAGCAAAGAGGAACTTAAGAGTCTCTTGATGAAAGTGAATGAGGAGAGTGAAAAAGCTGACTTAAAACTCATCATTCAAAAAACGAAGATAATGGCATCCTGTCCCATCACTTCACGGCAAATAGATGGGGAAACAGTGGAAACAGTGACAGAATTTATTTTCTTGTACTCCAAAATCACTGCAGATGGTGACTGCAGCCATGAAATTAAAAAAAACACCCTGTGGAAGAAAAGCTGAAACAAACCTAGACAGCGTATTTAAAATCAGAGACATTGCTTTGCCGACAAAGGTCCATGTAGTCAAAGCTGTGGTTTTTTTAGTAGTCATGTATAGATGTGAGCATTGGACCATAAAGAAGGCTGAGGGCTAAAGAACTGATGCTTTTAAACTGTGGTGCTGAGGAAGACTCTTGACTTGAAGTCCCTTAGACTGCAGGGAGATCCAACCAGTTAATCCTAAATTATATCAATCCTGAATATTCATTGCAAGGGTTGATGCTAAAGCTGGAACTCCAATACTTTGGCCACTTGATGGGTAGAGTCGACTCCTTGGAAAAGACCCTGATGTTGGGAAAGATTAAAGGTAGGAGGAGAAAAGGACAACAGAGGGCGAGATGGTTGTATGGCTTCACCAACCCAATGGAAATGAGTTTGAGTAATCTCCCAGAGATGGTGAATGGCAGGGAAGCCTGGCATGCTGCAGTTCATTGAGTTGCAAAGAGTCATACATGACTGAGGGACTGAACAACAACAATGATAATCAGACTTCAACACTGGGGCATCCTGGTAGCTCAGTTGGTAAAGACTCTGCCTGCAATGCTGGAGATCTGGGTTTGATCACTGGGTTTGGAAGATCCCCTGGAGAAGGGAAAAGCTACCCACTCCAATATTCTTGCCTGAATAATTCCATGGACTGTATAGTCCATAAATCAGACACAACTTGGCAGATGGTGCCATACTAATTATGGCATCACTGATGTAATGAACATAAACTTGGGCAAACTCCTGGAGATGGTGAGGGACAGGGGAGCCTGGCATGCTGCAGTCCATGCTGTCTCAGAGTTGTACACAACTGGGCAAGTGAACAACAACGGTAATATGTATATTTTAGCAACTTATTAATTTATATCCTTATACTTATTTTTATGTAAGAAACCATATATTCAAGAACTAGTTAAGACATAAATTAATAAATAAACTCAATGCTGCAATGATTTTACTTCCTTAACTTTGACGTTACTAATAATTTTAAGTTAGTCATTTCTCTTTTACCTTCCCTATATTAATGTTCCTAATTTCAAATAAAAACATCAGAGATCAGTTGTGTTTAGCTCAGCATCCAAGCCTTCCCTGATCCCTCTGCTCTCTAAATTTGAATAAGGCAAAAATTTCTCTTTCTTTTCTTTCCAAGTATTGAAAGCTAAATCTTGGAATGAAAGAAAAGGGAAACTAAATGAAAAGCCAAACTAATTTTACTTAAGCAGTTACAGCTTTCACAGTGAATGATTTGGAACTCTTCAGTGTTACTTAGTGAATGTAATCACATGTATTTGTCTTGTTGAGAATTATATTGTGACATATGCACGGTAAGCAGGACTGCTATTATATAAATTTCCCAAGATTTATCACTTGCAGTTGCAGAGTACAAAATGAAAGCCTGCTTGAAGTTTTCTTAACAAACATATTTTCATTATTTAAAGAAACCTTATGTATGTAAGTTATTAACTAATTAATAAGTCTAATAATCTCATTGATATTTAAACATTATTTGAGTTCAGTGATAGAAATGTCTAAAATGTTTAGTAAGTGAAATAGAAGGGGAAAATGAGGTGGTATTCTGAAGTGCAGGACAGGATTCAAAGTTCACTGGTGGCAAAATATAATCATCTATGATATACTTTTCCTTTCATTTATTTCCCTGGTTGTTTTAATTCATCTGTTTTTTTCCAGCATACACTCTTACATGTCTTCTTATTGCATTTCTCCAGTTAGCATTACATTTCCTTTCAGTTGTTCAGTATTATTCCTTTTGTCTTCTTGAAATGGCAGCTTTGCATGCAAACAGAATGAGAGCAGTTTCCTGAGATGAATGATTTGGGTTGCAGTAAACAACATAAGGGTGCTTCCCTGGTAACTTGGCTGGTAAAGACTCCTCCTGCAATTCAGGAGACCCCAGTATGATTCCTGTGCTGAGAAGTTCCCCTGGAGAGAAGGAATAGGTTACCCACTCCAGTATTCTTGGGCTTCCCTGGTGACTCAGACGGTAAAGAATCTGCCTGCAATGTGGGAGACCTACGTTCGATCCCTGAGTTGAGAAGATCCCCTGGAGGAGGGTATGGCAACCCTTGAACTGGAGAATCCCTTGTCTGGAGAATCCCCATGAACAGAGGAGCCTGGCAGGCTGCAGTCCATGGGGTCACAAAGAGGTGGACACAGCTGAGCAACTAAGCACAGCACATCACAGATGCATAAGGAGATAGCATATTAAAAAGCAGAGACATCACTTTGCTGACAAAGGTCCCTATAATCAAAGCTATAGTTTTTCCAGTAGTGATATACAGATATGACAGTTGGGCAGTAAAGAAGGCTGAGCACTGAAGAACTGATGGTACTGGAGCAGACTCTTGAGAGTCTCTTAGACTGTAAGGAATTCAAACCAGTCAATCCTAAAGGAAATCAACCCTAAAGGACTGTTGCTAAGCTGAAGCTCCAATACTTTGGCCATCTGATGTGAAGAGCCAACTCATTTGAAAAGACTCTGAACTGGGAAAGATTGAAGGCAAAAGGAGAAGAGGACAGCAGAAGATGGCTCGATTGAATCATTGACACAATGAACGTGAATTTGAGCAAACTCTGGGAGATGGTGAAGGACAGGGAAGGCTGGTATGCTGTAGTCCATGGGGTCACAAAGACTTAGTGACTGAACAACAACAAACACATAAGGAAAGAAATCCATGTTTGGTAGAAACCCTAGGGTATATAAATCAGGAAAAAGGCAATGGTGAAAAAAGGCCTCTATTTATAGTCTTTCCACTGATTTTTTTTTTCTCCCCAGTGGTTAAATATTTGCCATTACTGTTCATCAGTGTCACAGTTGGTTCCATAATTATTTGAAGAATATCCAGAATTCAGGTAAGCAATGAGCACTAGTTTTATATTTTTTAAACTAATATCATGATTAAAGAAAACATTTCTGTTTTATTTTACTCCCAAATAATTTAAATGAGTAATTAAGAATCAATAAATACTTAACTAACAGTAAGATATTATCTTGAAACTGAGTTTATTTCTACATTTTAGCTAGTAAATTCTTGGATTCATTCATCCCATATAAATTCAATTTTATCTCCATAATTTAATAAGAGTGTAGCTTTAGAATATCTACTGCTTAGGGGAAATAATTTCATTATTAATATTACCTTAGAATAGAAATTAGTTTCTATTTATGTACTGAGAAACAATTCCTTAAAAATCCTCTGAAATAAGGTCAATATTATTTCCCAAGATGAAGCTTTAATTGCTGCTTTGTCATTTAACCTATTTTATTGACAAGATTCACTGTATATAAAAGTTGAATGATTATCACATTTTATCTGTTTTCTATTTCATACTCATAAGGTACCCTATGTTCAAGATAGGCTAGTAATATTACTTCTACTTTTAATATGAGCAAATAATATCTTAGTAGCCCACTAGCTTAAGTCTAAAATATTGATAGGCTATAAATAAAACATAGGTCTTATAACACCAAATAATATGTATGTCTTTCCTAGCAAAACATACTTTGTCTATTACTAGGGATTTGTTTTTATTTTAGAAGATACATTTTTCAGCACTCTGTTTAAGAAATCAGTTTATGGTTGTATCTGTACATGTTCTGCAAACCAGTTGGAAATACATCAAATGGTCACTTGTATAATGTGAAATTATTTTTTAAAATGTTCACCATTTTTTATTTTGCTACTTACTAGCTATGTGACCTTTAACGTTGCTAAACAGCTCAGAGTCTGTTTTCTCATCCCCTCAAGAATGGAAGTAATAATTTTACCAACTGCAGACAGTTTCTTTGTAGATTATATGAGCCAATATATTTAAAGTACTTAGCATAGGGCCTGGCACACTGTAAATGCTATATAAATGTTAGTTATTAATAGCATTATCATTATTAATCCTTTTTAAAGTATGGCATCGATGAGAAATAAAGTTTGCCAGTGTGTTTACATAATCTTTTAAGACAAAGAATAAATGCCAAAATTATGTAAGAAGTGAATAAAATTGATTCTAGGAAAAGAATAAGAAAAATTATAATTAAGGATTAAATCTAGGTCTCAACTTTCTGTTAGTAAAGTAAAAGTAGGAAACATAAATTGTATGTTTATTGATAACTGAATAATGGAACAAAGTCTAGATTTAAAATATAGCTATTAAAGAGGCTACGTGAGGACTATTACACAGTATTAGAGATTTTCCTGTGTATGTTTAATATTGGTTGCCTTCAAATGTCACCTGAGATGAACAGATAGATCTTTAGGGAAATAGATACAATTGATATTCTCTGAGAGTTGAATATGTACCTTCTCTTGAGTTCAAGAAAATACCTTGTATTCCTAGCTTTTGATCTATGATCTTCCCAATTTTGATTCCTTTTCTAGTAACCAGATCAAATATTTTAGTGATATTATTCAGAATTTTGGTTAAGTTTTAACTATGACATATAGAACTCTGTACTTTTTATGTTCCTCCTATCAATTAAAGTGAGACCTAAGTAGGGCAGATAACAGCATTCCAGTATTCTGTGGATAAGGGTAATCAGATTGCCTAAGTTTATATACAGTGCTTAGTATTCTTCTTCCGAAGTTTGATGGTTTTAATAAAGTGAAAAATTGTCTGTCTTATTGTAGTCTGATCTCTGACATTGACATTGTAGTAAGAGGTCTACAAATCTTTAAGAAAACTTTTGGTGATACTGAGAACATAATATTGATCAGAATGAACAAAAATAAAAAGTTCTGTATTTTCCCTTGAAAAATATTTGGATAGTTATTTCTTTAATTCATGGCCAGGTAGAATATTCCAACTGTAATAAAGGTGGCCTGAAATATGTTTTAAAAGGAGGATATTAAGATAGTATGAGACAATACAATTTTTATAGTCAAGAAAATATTTTTCAATAGCATTTGTCTTTATTACACATTATTTCCCTGGATATGTACTCAGAGGTAAAAAATATTTTGGTTCTTGTTCTCCATCTGCTCAGGGCTTTGCAAACGTTTTAGTGATTTATATTTTTCTTAGACATGAGTAAGATTGAAAACTTTCCTACAGTACTTATACTGTTTTTAGTTCCAGTTTTCCATATATTTCCAATTGATCAATATATTTAAGAAGTTTGCCACCTCTCCAAATTTATCAACATGTATTGCATCAATTTCCCAGAAAATATCAGACAGGGAAAAAACCAAAGCATGTTTTAGCAATCGGTGCTCACTCACACACACACATGATCATATATTTGTCATATATATTATGCATGTATATCTTTTACACATAATTCAACAGAGTAAATATTGTTTATTGTATAGGTGTTTTGTGAATCTTGACTAAACACTTAACAGCATTCAAAACCAGTTATAACTCTTTCTTCATATTGGTCATTGGACATTATATTGGTCTATGGAATAGCATATATATTTCATATATGTAGCTCATATTTCTCTTCATTACTAACACATACAAAGATATGCACCCAATCACATTAATGGTAAAAATTCCATTAAAATAATTCTTGATTCACTGTGCGTTCTTTGTTTATGCTCATGACCATTCATTATTGGAAAGGAAGGAATTAGCATTAGGCCTACAATCTCTTTATTCTCTATTTGGAAGACCCAGGAAAGAGAGAGAAATGAGTCTAAAATCCACCTCAATCATTCTGATTACGGAAGTTCTGATAAGTATACCATTAGGGCTTAGTAGAAGGAATGAGCTTTAATATGAAATGCTTTTAGCAGTATGTACCTGTCTGCATGTACCTTACCTGCCAAACTTTGAAGCCCTCCTGAGTTACAAAAAGGAAGAAGCATCAGCAAGTATGCTGTTATTGATCACCCTGCGGGTGACCCATGTATTTGAGCTAGAAAAACCCTACCATAGTGGGAAGTATGTGGATCCAGAGAAGGGATAAATTGTGGCAAACAAAGGATGTTCATTAGTGAATCTTATTTAAGAATACAATCAAATTATTCACACAGGAGTACCTCAGAGCAAGAGAAGATTGCTAGCTATCTCTGTCCAATTTGGCATTCACTAGTGGAAGATGCTGAAAGAAACCTCTGGATTCGTTTTCCCCAGAAAAGACGAATTGGGCTCTTGATGATTTATTGACTTTGCCCAAAATCTCCACCTAGATAATTTGGTGAAAAGAGGTGACATAGTACCCTTGATAACTCAGCTTATCACTAGCCACCTATTACCATTTGATTCATGGTTTATAGTCTGTTTACCATTCTGGTTATTTTTCTGATTACCTGGGGAAAATACTACCAATGAATCAAAGAGGGTGGAGAATACCGAACAGCAGAGCTTCTGTCATTCGGTGTGGCTGTTAATCAAAGTGATACATGCTGAGACAGCTGCCTGGGTGTGACAGAAAGCAGATTGCTTCTGCCTTCCCAATATGTCAGAAGTTTGTTTGCTACTTTGAATATATGGAATGTCAATATCAGTGGGATGCGTTTAAAGAAGGTGAAAATGGAACCTGAAGAGCCTCAAGAGAGTTTGCAGTGCTTTGGTGTCCTAATTTTACCAACAGTACCCTCTGGAGTTGTATAAGGGATATTTACACGATACCTTATATCACAGCAGTTAGGGATACACTAGGGGGTCAAATATATCTAAGAGTTTCACAGGGCACAGTGTTTTAGGAAATGTAGTTACCAGAAGTGAACAAAAATAATAAAATATAAATAGCAGTAATATATATTTTAGCTTGATAGAACTGACCATCCAGCCTAAGATAATCTGTGAAAGATACAAGGAGTTGATCTTGGAATACTGAATGGGGCCAAAATGACACAACTAAGATTTGTCATTAGGTGCCAAAGACTTGCTAAAACAAACAGGAACTCTAGTGAGAACTAGAGGGATCTCTATTTCAGGAGGATGACCATGACTGGAATCAACCTGGAAGATTTAATAAATAAGCAAAGGGATAAATTGAATAATTCTCATGGAAAATCAATACCAATGTTAGAAGAAATCTTGTACTTTCATATAGAAAGGACTAGTGGATATTCTAATGTTTATTAGAATTTAGTATTTTTAAAAGTCAATGGTTGAGAGTGCTAGAGGGGAACAGGAAGTTGTATTGGTGGCATCTGTTGCAAGTCTAAATTAAGGCATGTTGTCAGTGGAAATTGTGGCAAATACTATTCTCGGATGCCATGTTCACAAAATAGCACTGAACTTTTCTTCTCTATGATGAGTTGATTGCAATTAGGTAGATCAAACAATGGTACTTTTCCCCTATTACAGTATTGCATAATGGCATTTGGAAGCCAGTACTTGTAAAACCTATATGAAATATGTGGAATATGGTTATGACAACCAAAAAGATGAAGTCCAGAGTTTCCTGAAATAGCAGCATACCAGTTAGTGAGGGTTTTGATACATAAGAATCTCTGTTGCAAAGAATAATTTGCTATATATTTTTTTCTTTTAATGAAACCATTGGGGAAAGGACAGTAAGCCCTGTAAAACACAATATAAAGATGAAGACACATTGCCCCTAGAGAGAGGATTAAAAATAACCTCTCTAGTCAATGGAGAGGGGAAGGAAACCAGCTGTGTTCATATCATTAGACATCTCCTACCACCGGGGAAAGGTTAGAAACTATGAAAATCTCAACCTCTTAGACCCAGGGAAATATATATATATATATGGAGAAGGAAATGGCAACCCACTCCAGTATTCATGCCTGGAAAAGCCCATGGACTGAGGAGCCTGGTGGGCTATAGTCCATGGGGTTGCAAAGAGTCGGACATGACTGAGCAACTTCATTTCATTTCATATATGTATATGTGTGTATATATATATGTGTATACACACACACACACACATATATATATATATATATATATATATATATATCTTTTTTTTCTTTTTTACCTGTTTGCTATCACCATCTTAGCAAATCTGAAGCAACTGTCAAGAACTTAGCTGAGCCTGATAGAGCTGAGCTGCCAAGAGTCAGAGTGGGCAATACAGATAACAAGCTGGAATGAAAGTAACATTGAAACCCTTAATCTTTTACTGCAATAGTGTTGAAGTTAAACTGGAGAAAGCAGTTCCCTGCTCCATGTCCACATATGGAATGGCTCAGCTGCTGAAAATTGAATCAGCAAAGATATGGTGTCATCTCACTCTAGGGTAGGGACCCTGAACAAATAGTGCTTGCAATTTGATGGATCTGAACGCTAGAAGAGGGATAGAGAAAAGGTCTAGAAGTGAATAAATACTGAGTCAGAATAGTGTCTTTAACACTTCCTTTCTTTCCCTAATAAAGAGGCCTCAAAACAGGCCTTAGGAAGGTGTTTGCCAAATAGCCCCGTTAAAGAAGCTTCTTATGAAACAAAACTAGTGGAGGTTACAAAATTCCAGCTGAGTTATTTAAAATACTAAAAGATGAGGCTATTAAAATGCTGTGCTCAGTACTTCAGCAGATTTGGAAAACAGCACTGGCCACAGGGCTGGAAAAGGTCAGTTTCCATTCCAGAAGGGCAATTCCAAAGAATGTTCAAACTACCATACAGCTGTGCTCATTTCACATGCTAGCAAGGTTAGGCTTGAAATCCTTCAAGCTATACTTCAACAATACATGAACCTAGAACTTCCAAATGTACAAGCTGGGTTTAGAAAAGGCAGAGGAACCAGAAATCAAATTGTCAACATATGTTGGATCCTTCAAGCTATACTTCAACAATACATGAACCTAGAACTTCCAAATGTACAAGCTGGGTTTAGAAAAGGCAGAGGAACCAGAAATCAAATTGTCAACATATGTTGGATCATGGAGAAAGCAAAGAAATTGACTTCATTGTTTCATTGGCTATGCTAAAGCCTTTAATTGTGTGGATCACCACAAACAGGAAAATTCTTAAAGAGATGGGAATACTAGGTCATCTTACTTGTCTCCTAAGAAACCTGTGTGCAGGTCAAGAAGCAACAGTTAGAACCAGACATGAATCAATGAGTTGTATCAAAACTGGGAAAGGAGTACATCAGGGCTGTGTATTGTAACTCTGCTTATTTAACTTATATGCAAAGTACATCATGCAAAATGACAGGCTAGTTGAATTACAAGCTGGAATTGCCTGGAGAAAAATTCATTAGAGTTGTTCCATACCATCTTACGGAAAAATCCAAACAAAATTTTTGGCCAACCCAATGATTAAATAGCACAGATTTCTTTTTTTGGCTTGCTCTTGAAGCTGAAGTTGTCAAGGTTTGCCCTTACTTTAGAAATAAAAAGACTCTTGAAAAAACTAGAAATAAAATATTCTTGATAAAAGATGAAAAATGATATTACTAATATAAATCAATAAAACTACTGAGAAAATGCATTCAAAACAAAAAATTCACTTATATGAAATTTCCAGGTTTAAAGAGTAAACTATAGTGCTGAAAGGAATGGTGCTGAACATCGTAAAAGTATATAAGGGATCTCAGTTTTGCTTTTGTAGATGTTATAAACCCTCAACTTGTGAAAATTTGCCAGCAAAAATCATAGTTAACAATCACCTTTAAGAGTATGAAACACTCCTCAAAGAACATTTCTTTTATTCGTGATACTTAAAAAGCAATTTATATTCCTGTAAAGATAATTATATGAGCAGATCACTCAAGCCTTTTATATATACAGAGTTTCAAAGTTGGTATACATTGTCACCCCACTAATTTTAGTATGATGGTAGTGTTGATTACCAAATGGTGCAGTGGTGAATAAAGAATATGCCTGCCAATGCAGGAAACACAAGAGACACAGATTCAACCCATAAGTTCAGAAGATCTCCTGGAATAGGAAATGGCACCCCACTCCAGTATTCTTCTTTCCTGGTAGCTCAGTTACTGACTTACCAGTAACTGAGCAGGTAGCTCAGCCAGCTGCAATGCAGGAGACCCTGGTGTGATTGCTAGGTCAGGAAGCTCCACTGGAGAAGAGATAGGCTACCCACACCAGTATTCTTGGGCTTCCCTGGTGGCTTAGCTGGTAAAGAATCTGCCTGCAATGCAGGAGACTGGGTTTAATTCCTGGGTGGGGAAGGTCCCCTGGAGAAGATAACAGCTTCCCACTCCAGTGTTCTGGCCTGGAAAATTCCATGGACTGTATAGTCCCTGAGGTTGCAAAGAGTCGGACACAACTGAGCCACTTTCACTTTTTCCCCAGTATTCTTGCCTGGGAAATTTGATAGGCAGAGAAGCCTGGTGGGCTACAGTCCATAGGGCCACAAAGATTCAGACATGACTGAGTATCTGAACACAGAGCACAGAGTTTATTTACATTGATAGTATTGATCAATTTGTTCCTGAGAATTTTCTTTAATGTTACTTCATTTAGTTTTTCTTTTAACAAGGAAGAATAGGAGTTAGTCACATGCCATGTGATGTTGGAGAAGACTCTGGAAGGTCCCTTGGACTGCAAAGAGAGTCAGTCCTAAAAGAAATCAACCCTGAATATTCATTGGAAGAATTGATGCTGAAGCTCCAATACTTTAGCCACTTGATGCGAAGAGCCAACTCATTAGAAAAAACCTTGATGCTGGGAGAGATTGAAGGCAGGAGGAGAAGGGGACAACAGAGGATGAGATGGTTGGATGGCATCACTTACTCAATGGATATCAGTTTGAGCAAACTCCGGGAGATGGTGAAGGACATGGAAGCCTGGCATGCTGCAGTCCATGGGATTACAAAGATGAATGACTGAACGACAACAACAATAATAATCCTCATAAAAGTTAATCTTCCTATAAGTGCCTTCTTCCCAGGAAACTCAGCGTAAGATAATTGATATCAGAAGTGGATCAAAAAAAGTAGGTGATAGGGTGATGTGTTATGGCTGAATTGCTTGCTGCCAGACTGGCAATAACGACCTCTCAGTGATGATTCCTATTGGTGGAACACAGATTCTGGCACAAGATAAAAGTGCAGATGTTAAAATTTTCACTTTTGGAAAACTGCAATGGTATTCTGCTGAGAAGAAATGTGCTAGTTGTTATGAAGTATGTAGCATTTGAAAATATGAGAAAAATAGTAACTGTAAGGTCAGTGGTATTAGGTAGTTATTACTAAGCACTGTTAATGTTGCAAGTGATCACATGATGAGAGAAATTATTAAGCAAATGAAATCTACATGCAAAAGCCAGAGAGTCTCTGTAGTTGAATTTTGTATGTCCATCATCCCTTTCAAGGGAGAGCAGAGAAAACTGAGGACTTGGCTCAGGAATAAACCACCAGATTAGCTGAGCTTCCAATGAAGTAGGTCTGATATACCAAGGTCAGGATCCTTTTTGGGGTAGAGAGGCACCTCAATCCATGAGATGGGAAATTTGAATTGGTGCACTGAAAAGCCTCAGAAGTCCATGCTCTTCAGGACCCTCTGACCTGTATAAATGGCCCAGTGCATGCATGCTCTCAGTTAGCTGTGTCTGAGTCTGTGACCCTGGGGACTGTGGCCTGCCAGGCTCCACTGTTCGTGGGATTTCCCAGGCAAGAATACTGGAGTGGGTTGCCAGTCCCTTCTTCAGGGGATCTTCTCATCCCAGGAATTGAATCCATATCTCCTATATTGGCAGGCAGATTGTTTACCACTGAGTCACAAGGGAAGCCCCAAACGGCCCAGTATTTTCTGTTAAGTGCTATCACTGAGACTTGGTTGAAGAGGTCACAGAAACTTCTCCCTAAGAAAATATGCATCTCTCAAGATATGTGCTTGGTTTCCTATCTTGACTAAATATCAGTAGAAAGAGTTGAATTACAACTGGTTTATTTAAGGACAAGCAGGGTGTAATTAAAAATGAAAGGAACTATAACTTAAAAAAAGTTAGACTTAGTGCATACGAGCAGAAGTCGGGACAGTGTGCAGAGAATATATTTCTGAGTGTGTTTAATCATGGGATGTTGAAACTAAAGTTGAATTAAAGCTTATTAGTCTGTGGGTGGGAGAAGGCAATGGCAGCCCACTCCAATACTCTCACCTGGAAAATCCCATGGACGGAGAAGCCTGGTAGGCTGCAGTCCATGGGGTCGCTAAAAGTCGGGCACTACTGAGCAACTTCACTTTCAATTTTCCTTTCCTGTATTGGAGGAGAAATGGCAACCCACTCCAGTGTTCTTGCCTGGAGAATCCCAGGGACGGGGGAGCCTGGTGGGCTGCCATCTACGGGGTCGCACAGAGTTGGACACGACTAAAACGACTTAGCAGCAGCAGCAGCAGCAGCAGTCTGTGGGTGTCTTCTGGAATACAAGATTTAATATACTAATAGAACCATAGGAAATGGTATAAACATAATACTAGGGTGGCTTTTAAAAGAATGAGAAAAATGGCCCTGTAACAAAATTCAATTATTAGTTTTACCAGGTTATTTTATACATTAACTTGGATTTTCTACATCCACATTTTTATAAAAATAATAACTGCTATTATTATTAATTGATATCCAACATATATTTCATGATCCATCAAATTTATCATGATCTTGTCAAGACTAAATTCTCTTTACTGCCACTCTAAATTATTCATCTTGTTCATTTTGTTTGAATTGGGATTCCTAATGTCCTAATTCTTCTGTCTCATCCAACTCTTATATTTCTAACTTGACTTCTATGTTTCCGTTTGTTGTTATTTAGTTGCTAGTCGTGTCCAACTCTTTGAGATGCCCATGATCTGTAGCCCGCCAGGCCTTGTCCATGGGATTTTCCAGTCAAGAATACTGGAATGAGTTGCCATTTCCTTCTGCAGGGATCATTATCTAAGGCTAATCATATCATATTATAAAAGGCAGAGGAACCAGAGATGAAATTGCCAATGTCTGCTGGATCATTAAAAAAGCAACAGAGTTCCAGTAAAACATCTATTTCTGCTTTATTGACTATGCCAAAGCCTTGGACTGTGTGGATCACAAAAAACTGTGGAAAATTCTGAAAGAGATGGGCATACCAGATGACCTAACCTGCCTCTTGAGAAACCTGTATGCAGGTCAGGAAGCAACAGTTAGAACTGGACATGGAACAACAGACTGGTTCCAAATAGGAAAAGGAGTACGTCAAGGCTGCATATTGTCACCCTGCTTAGTTAACTTATATGTGGAGTACATCATGAGAAACGCTGGGCTGGAGGAAGCACAAGCTGGAATCAAGATTGCCAGGAGAAATATCAATAACCTCAGATATGCAGATGACACCACCCTTATGGCAGAAAGTGAAGAAGAACTACAAAGCCTCTTGATGAAAGTGAAGGAGGAGAGTGAAAAAGTTGGCTTAAAGCTCAACGTTCAGTAAACTAAGATCATGGCATCTGGTCCCATCACTTCAAGGCAAATAGATGGGGAAACAGTGGCTGACTTTATCTTTTTGGGCTCCAAAATCACTGCAGATGGTGATTGCAGCCATGAAATTAAAAGACACTTACTCCTTGGAAAGAAAGTTATGCCCAACCTAGATAGCATATTAAAAAGCAGAGATATTACTCCGTCAGCAAAGGTCTGTCTAGTCAAGGCTATGGTTTTTCCAGTGGTCATGTATGGATGCGAGAGTTGAACTATAAAGAAAGCTGAGCACGGAAGAATTGATGCTTTTGAACTGTGGTGTTGGAGAAGACTCTTGAGAATCCCTTGGACTGCAAGGAGATCCAACCCTTCCATCCTAAAGGAGATCAGTCCTGGGTGTTGTTTGGAAAGATTGATATTGAAGCTGAAACTCCAATACTTTGGCCTCCTGATGCGAAGAGCTGACTCATTTGGAAAGAACCTAATGCTGGAAAAGATTGAGGGCAGAAGGAGAAGAGGGGGACGGAGGATGAGATGGTTGGATGGCACCTCTGACTCAATGGACAGGAGTTTGGGTACACTTTGGGAGCTGGTGATGGACAGGGTGGTCTCACGTGCTGCTGTTCATGGGGTTGCAGAGTCGGACACGACTGAGTGACTGAACTGAACTGAATCATATCATATGCTTGGAACATATTACTTCTTGTATAGAGATTACCTCCTCAGTCTTCTCAATATTCAACTATTCTTTCTGAAATGAATATTTCCCATTGTATTTTAAGTACCCTTAGCACTCTGCCCTTTGAAAAGGAAATTAAAAATAAGAAAATTTTATTTCTTTTACTATACTACCATCTCAAGATGATATCCTGTTTTTTTGTATCTTTTCCATTCTAGCAAAACTTTTAAAAAGTATTTGAAGTATTACTTTCACTTATTTGTTATTTAGTCACTCTTAAAATTACTATAATTCTAATTCAAAAAGATATCATCTACACAAATTGTTCATCCCAAGTCAGCAATTAACTCTTTTGTACCTAAATACAGTAGACATGCTTTATTATTTATCTTGATACTGCCTTGATACTTGAAACTTTTTTTTCCATGACTTACATAAGAAAGCAATCTCCTACTTTTCCTCTTGTCTTTCTTGAAGTGTGTAATTCTTTATTCAGATGTGAAATACTTGAGATCCTCAATACTAGTCTTCTGTTCTACCCCCCTTTCCTTGTGAGATATTCCTGGGAAACCTTATTCATATCTAAGATGAAATTGCCACTTATAAAAGGAAGCCATCATAACTTCCATGCTCAGGATCTATCACTTCTCTGAGCTTATATTTGTTTACTTGAATTCTTCTTTTGGATCCTTAAAAAGCCGCTAAAATTCAACATGTCTACAATTTAATTCTTGAATTTTCCATCCAATTAATAGAGTTATTTGTATTGTTATTCAAGTTCACTAATGGCACTGTCATCCAACTAGTAATGTATGTAAGTTATGCAAATATAGGCATTATTCTATCCAACTACCTACCTCTCCCATAACCAGTGTATTGTATATAAAACTTTGGTAGATTGCATTAGAGTTCCAATTCTTCAGTCCCCTAGAATAGGGTAATTTATTCATGCTATTTCCCATTTTATTTACAACATTTGCCTCATACTTCCTCACTCTACTGATGTGATTAATTTTTCCCTCTTGTACTTTTGTGAACACAATTAAAATAGCGTGTCACAGGTAGCTGTACCTCTTTATCCCTAGCCTTGGAGGAAAGGCACATAGAACAGACCTGAACCCAGCCAGTAGACCTGCAGTCCCTTGTCTCAGACAAGTCCAGTTGAGATAAAATAAATGCTGGTTAATTTGCATGCCTGCAAATCTATAATCTATGAGCATGAAAATGTTTGTTGTAAGCCATAAAGATTGTCAAGTTTTTTTTTAATAATGTGCCATAGAACCTGATGATTAAGATTATCAATCTTATTAATTGTACCTCTTCAATATCTCTTGAACTGATTTAATTTTCTGCATTTCTTTCCTCTAATCAAGTACTATTATCTCTTAAATACTGAAAAAATTTCCTAATGACTCTACCTGTGTTAATTGTCTCATTAAGTATTTTCATACCATTGTTCCCAGCGCTATCCTTTGGAGATACGAATTTCATCAAAATACCTTCATTTTCTTCCAACACTCCTTTATAGTTACACACTTCAAATGGTGTTTTTCTTCCTTTTAATAAAAGACACAAGATTTTCAAAAGCCTTTTATAATCAGGCTTGTTGCTTACATTTTCTCCCATGATATCCCATCCCTTTACTTCAAACTGGCTTTGTTTTGTTCCTTTATACTTGTATTTTACTGGCATTGGAATTGTACCATATTGTTTCTTCTGACCGGCATATTTATCCAGTTACTATTTTTCTAGTTAACTCTTTCCTTCTTTTCAGATTTCAAGCAAATTATCCCTTTTTCAAAAAATAATCTGCATATTTCCTTACCAGATCAAACTATATCATACCCTCTCACTACATTTTGGTTTTATAGTACCTTTAACACTTGAAAATGTATATTTATGTATCTTGTTTTTATTCTTTATCTGAAAATGTAAATTTATGGACAGTGCCTGGCCAATAGGACAATGCCTGGTGTATAGATTTCCTCATTGAATAGGGATAAGATTTTATTTCAAACACTGCCTCCAGAAGCAGTCACACCAAAACTTACTGCTAACAAATTTTGCATTGATGTCTCACTTAGCCACATTTCACTTAGTTCAAAATCTTTGTTGAAATTGTTGTTTGGTTTGCAGGCATATATAGTTGCTACATCTGATGTTGCATATATGCAGTCAAAATTTTTTCACGTTGCAAATCAGTCAATTATGTTTTATTGTTGCCATTGATTGTGTTAGATTACTGTTACTCATTTTTAAAAGAATTTTTTTTTTGATCTCTTAAAATATGGCTCAGAGTGAATGCTAAAATGAAGTTAAAGCCTGGCTTATTCTATATCTGTACTTGTTGTCTCTAAATATGCTTTAACTTCTAAAATGAGGACTTTTTAACTTTATTACTTTTGACATTTTTGAGCCTTATATAATTTCATTCATAAGATAAAACAATTTAAAACAAAATTAAGAAAATTTGTGAAGAAAATGTTATTAAAAGTGAATTTTCACTAACCATATATATATATATATATAACATATATATTATTAAATCTATTCAATTTTTAAGTATATCCCCTGTAATTTTTTTTTTTTTTTTGTCTTTTCACTCGTTCAAACAATGGTTAAACCTTCTGGAGTAGGGTTAACCTACTATATAGGGTTAACCTACTATAAGCCATTTCATTTTGACTGTCATTTAAAATTATTTTTTAGTTCCCAGCAAAAATTAATGTCCATTTTTTTCAGATAAGAGGTTCAAAATTACGTTAGCTCACTTGAGCATAACAGTACATCTCCTTATTATTGCATAGTTGAAAAATCACTGTTGTTACAAACTATAGGGTAGGGAAAATCATGGCATAAAATAGCCCATTAAAACCAGAAGAGGAAGGAGAAATGTCATTTTTTTCTGATCCAAAAAAGAATAGACTGAAAGCAAGTAGAACAGGGGCAAAGAAATAGAACATGGATATACCCACCTCTTTAAGCCAAAGTCCAACATGGGCAATATATTAGAAACGTGAGGAGAAAACTGAAAGTAGAACAGATTTTCACCTGTTCCTGTTTGGAACCCTAAGAAGAAAATCACTACACAAAGAAGTCTCTTGTCTACATAATATTGGTGAAGAATCATAAGAGAGCAACAGCAGAGGAGGAAAGTTGGATTATCAGTGTTGCTTTTTGGTGTTTAGGGGATCAAGACATCTCTTTGCACTCCAGTGAGAGGAAATAGAGGTGCAAAGAAGGCTATTAGACAGTCGAAGGTGTGGTGTACATCCCAGGTTCAGACTAAGATCAGGTTTACAAGGTGAGAACACTTACTATTAGCAATAGACCTGATAAATAATTTGAGTAGTTTGCATTTAAAATGTAGCAAGGCTTCCAGTTTTAGCCTGACACATAAATAACATAGACTTCATTACTCCCTTCCTTACGAGAAAAACCTGAACACACTGAAAATCAAAAACTCTTTTTTGATCCATCAAATAATTAAAGTCACAAAGAAAATGACTATCCCCTAAACTAAAAAGATAGATGAATATAGAGAATCATGTCTTAAGTTGAGCAGCTGCTGGAGCCAAACACTTATAGGAGAATTGAAAGGTAATTTCTAATTGCTGGAAATTGAGCCCTGTCAAGTTTGAGAGAGGAAACTCCTGAAAGCCCAACTTTAGGAGGAGTTCGATACTATTCATGAGTTTTACCTCTAGAAACCCCACCAGGTTCTCAGAATGAAGGTTGGAGAAAAATCCTCTCTACCCTCCAAGAAAAGGAGGAAAAAAGTAACTTTTTGAAATATGCTCGGATACTTCTGTCTCCTAAACACCCAGGGGCTGCCATTAGAAGAAACTGTGTTACCAGGGCCCAGCTATTTTAGGAGAAAGGAAACATGACTACAGCTTCCTCTCACTTTAAATATAAGGAAAGAGAAAACCCAGCTCCAACTTTACCAAGCTTTCCTATTTCAACTAAAGGTAGGGGGGAAAAAAACAGAAACATTTGTCAAGGTCCATAGCCTGGTGGCACAGACTTCCTAGAAGACTAAGATTTAATTATAGAATTTTATAATGCTTCACCTGTTCCATTCCTTACCATCACATTAATAATACTTCTTTGTAATGGCAGGAATTAGAAAGGAAATAACTGCAAAGCTCAGACCTTATTTAACGAAGAGTCTCTTGAGAAACCAAAGACCATAGAGAAGACAAAATTAGAGAAATTTTAGAATTTGATGCTATATCTAAAACAAACACTAGCCACAGCCTAACTTCTAGGCAAACAAGTATAAACTATCACATTGAAGACCTTTTATATGCATTGAGTGCATGCTCAGTTGTGTCTGAATTTTTGTGACCCCATGGACTGTAGCCCACCAGTCTCCTCTGTTCATGGGATTTTCCAGGCAAGAATACTCAGTGGGTTGCCATTTCCTACTCCAGGGGATCTTCCCAATCCAGGGCTCAAAGCAGCATCTCTCATATCTCCTGCATTGGCAGGCAGATTCCTTTCCATTGGGCCAACTAGGAAGCCCATAAAGACCTGCTTACTTCAGTTTTTTGTTTTTTTTTTTTTAAACCAATGTATCATGTTGAACTTTCAGTGGAAAATCACAAGACATAATGAAAGACAAAAACACAGTCTGAAGAAACAAGATACAACACTGAATATATATATATATATATATATAT
>ML661897.1:8504952-8544590 GCA_007570785.1 Antilocapra americana
ACAGAGGATGAGGTGGTTGGATGGCATCACTGACTCAATGGACATGAGTTTGAGCAAACTCCAGGAAATAGTGAAGGACAGGAAAGTCTGGCATGCTGCAGTTGGGGTCACAAAATTTGACATGACTTAGTGACTAAGCAAATGATTAAAATGTAAAGGACTATAAACAAAAATGTAGATTTACAAGAACACATAGGCAATGTAAGCAGAGAGAGGAAAACTCTAAGGAAAGAATCAAATTATAATTCTAAAAATGAAAAAACCTGTGACATAAATGAAAAATGCCTTTGATGGTTTCATCAATAGACTGGACACAACTGAGACTCAGAGAGCTTGAAGACAGGTCAACAGAAACTTCCATACTGCAAAGAGAAGAGAAAAAGTATGAGAAAAATGACAGACTATTAAGGAGCTGTGAGATAGTTACAAAATGTGCAATGTGCATAGAGAAAACACAAGAAGAAAGAAACAGAAGAAATACTTGAATTTGTAATGACTGACAGAATTTTTAATTTTCTTCCAAAATTAAAGACAGACAACAAACCCCAGATGCAAGAAGCTGACGGATCACACACTAAGGTAAATGTAAAAAGAAAAAACCTAAAAGTAGGCATATCTTATTCTAACTAGATAATCAGATAGAAAAGTTGAAAAAAAGCAGTAAAAAGAAACACCTTATCCTATAGAGAAACAGAGAAAAGAATTAGGCCAAATTTCTCATGACAAACCATACAGGCAAGAAATAAGTGGAGTGAAATATTTAAATATTGAAAGGAAAATTAACTTAGAATTCTCAATGAAATTCTACTTCAAAAGTGAAGAAGAAATAAAGACTACATCGGAAAAATGAAAATTAAGAGAATTAGTTTTCAGCAGACTTGCCTTACAAGAAATACTAACACCTTACTGAAAAAGAAAATTACACAGGTCAGAAACTCAAAGCCACATAAAGAAAACTGTTAGAGAAGGAATATAGAAAGGTAAAATAAAATATTTTATTTTCTTATTCTTAATCTGCAATTAAATTTGTTCAAGTTAATAATAGCAATGATGTATTTGGGTTTTTATAACCTATAAAAAGTGAAATGTGTGACAATACTCGTATAAAGTATCAAGAGAAACAAATCAGAAATGCTTTTCTGTAAGGTACCTGAATTACATGTAAAGTGATATACTATTATTTGAAGTACACTCAGATTTATTTTAAGTGTATATTACAAACTCCATGGCACCACTAAAGGAAAAGAGAAAAAATATGTGCTAATAGAGGAGATTCTGTTCATTGAAAAAGCAAGAGAGTTTCAGAAAACCATCTACTTCTACTTTATTGACTATGCCAAAGCCTTTGACTGTGTGGATCACAACAAACTGGAAAATTCTGAAAGATATGGGAATACCAGACCACCTGACTTGCCACCTGAGAAACCTGTATGCAGGTCAAGAAGCAACAGTTAGAACTGGACATGAAACAACAGACTGGTTCCAACCCTGCTTATTTAACTTATATGCAGAGTACATCATGTGAAATGTTGGTCAGGATGAAGCACAAGCTGGAATCAAGATTGCCAGGAGAAATATCAATAACCTCAGATAAACAGATGACATCACCCTTATGGCAGAAAGCGAAGAACTGAAGAGCCTTTTGATGAAAGTGAAAGAGCAGAGTGAAAGAGTTGATTTAAAACTCAACATTCGTAAACTAAGATCATGGCATCCGGTCCAATCTCTTAATGGCAAATAGATGGGGAAACAATGGAAACAGTGTGAGACTTTATTATTTTGGGCTCCAAAATCACTGCAGATGGTGACTGCAGCCATGAAATTAAAAGACGCTTGCTCCTTGAAAGAAAAGCTATAACCAACCTAGACAGCATATTAAAAGCAAAGACATTACTTTACAAACAAGGGTCCATCTAGTCAAAGCTATAGTTTTTCCAGTAGTCATGTATGGATGTGAAAGTTGGACTGTAAAGAAAGCCGAGCACCAAAGAACTGATGCTCTTGACCTGCATTGTTGGAGAAAACTTGAGAGTCCCTTGGACTGCAGAGAGATCCAACCAGTCCATCCTAAAGGAAATCAGTCCTGAATACTCATTGAAGGGCTGATGCTGAAGCTGAAACTCCAATTCTTTGTCCACCTGATGCAAAGAACTGACTCAATGGAAAAGATCCTGATACTGGGATAGACTGAAGATAGGAGGAGAAGGGGATGACAGAGGATGAGTTGGTTGGATGGCATCACTGATATGATTGACATGAGTTTGAGTAGGCTCCAGGAGTTGATGATTGACAGAGAAGCCCAGTGTGCTGCAGTCCATGGGGTCACAAAGAGTTGTACATTACTGAGTGACTGAACTGAACTGAACAGGGGAGAAAGTATAGAATTATGTAAAATGATCATTCAAAATCAGAGAAGGCATATACAGAGCCAAAACAAATAAGAGGAAACAAAGAACAAGGATAGTTAATAGAAAACAGTTACAAACATAATCAGGATTAGTTCAGCTAAGCACTTTAAATGTAAAAGGTCTAAATATAAAAATTACAAGTCACTGTCTAATTGAGTAGATAAAAGCATATACAATTATGTCTAACATAAACTCATTTAAAATATAGAGATGCAAATGTTAACAGCAAAGGGATAAAGAAAGGGATAGAGACAGATATACCATGAAAAATAAAAGTAATCTGGACAAACTATTAATTTCAGATAAAGCTGATTTCAGAACATGACAAATTGTCAGGGATGAAGATAACATTAAATATTGATAAAGGATACTTTACATGAAAATATAGCAATCCCTAACGTGAATGGGTCTAACAAGGAAGTGTCAAAATACAGAAGGCAAAATCTGAGAAGAGAAGGGAGAAACAGAAGAATTCACTATTATTGTTTGTGACTTCAACAATCAGCAATTTATAGGTCCATCAGGCACAAATAATACAGAATGTAAATGAGCTAAATGACACCATGAATTAACTGGATATTATTGACATTTGTAGAATATGTTATCCAGGAGCAGCAGAGTACACCTTTCTTAAACTCACAGAAAAATATTTGCCAATATAAACTACTGTCTAGAACACAAAATACAAACTACCTATTTAAAGGAATACAAAGTATTGCCAAGTACACCCTCAGGCTACAATGGTATTAAAGCAGAAATCACAAATAGAAAGATAGAAAGTATAATTAAAAAATAAGTAAAACTCTTTTAAATAATATATGATATGAGGAAGAAGACTTAAGATAAATTTAAAACATTAAACTAAATAAAAATGAAAAGTTAATACATCAAGATATGTAGGAGTAAACAATCAGTGCATTATTCAATTAATTTATTAGGAAAAAATCTAAAATAATAAGTGCTTCCACCTTATAAATGAAGAGCAAATGAAACAAGTGTAAGCAGAAAAAAAAGAAAAACCAAAAAGATGAAATCAAGAAAATTGATAACAGGAAATCACTAGAGAAAATCAATGAAACCAACAGTGGTTCTTTGAAAAGAACAGTAAAAGTAATAAACCTCCAACTAAGTTAACCAAGGTGTGGAGAGGCAAGTCGAGGGGTGGGAGGAGAGGAAAGACATAGGTTAGTAATATCAGAAATGAAAGGGGTGTCATCACTACTGATCTGATGGATATTAAAGGGTGATAAAAGAATGGTATGACCATCTCTATGCCTACAACTTTAGTATCTTAGTTGAAAGGTACTAATTAATTCCTTGAAAGATACAGCACTGAAACACACACAAGCAGAAATAAGGTGCTTTAAATAGGACAGAAGGAATGAAGAGGCTGAGTCAAAGTGGAAATGACACCCAATTGTGGATGTGTTTGGTGGTGAAGGTAAAGTCCAATTCTGTAAGGAACAATATTGCATAGGAACCTGAAATGTTAGGTCCATGAATCAAGGTAAATTGGTAGTGGTCAAATAGGAGATAGCAAGAATGAACATTGACATAATTTAGACATGAATAAAGCAATGTACATGAATTGGAAGAATAAATATTGTAAAAATAATTTTCCTCCAAGTGATGCATAATTTCATTGCAATTACATCAAACCCCAAGTAAATTCACTCTGATATTTTCTCTGGTCACTGATATATTTTGATTCATATTTTTTATCTTAATATTTTGTGCATAAGCCTGTTGCAGAAATACAATTAAACCCCAAAATCCTCCAAACCCATAAAGCCTCTTCAAGAAAGTAGAAGAATACAATTTTATTGTTAAATAAATACTTAATTGGAAAGTAGTATGCATCACAGGCAACTTACTGAAGGATTGCAGACAGAAATGTCACCCATTTATATAGTCAAGCAGTTATAACTCCTTGCACACACGTTCTCAAGATCAACAATAACTAGCTCATAAGTACAAGTGGTGGTAGTGGTTTAGTCACTAAATTGTGTCCGACTCTTGTGACCCCATGGACTGTAGCCTGCCAGGCTCCTCTGCCTATGGGATTCTCCAGGCAAGAATACTGGAGTGGGTTGCCATTTCCTTTGAGGACTTTAATAGCACCATGTGTCACATATAATTCATCCTAAATGTATTTTGGTAGTTGAGGTGATCATCTGTATTAGCTAATCTTCTTTATCCAAGAAAGAAATATTCTTACAACTTGGACTGCAACCCTCTGAAGTTAGGCTGGTACACTTCCACAGGAACTGGAGATGGGACACTATCCTTGATGATTGCATTTCAAGATGGTTGCTAGATGCCTAAGGAAAATAATCCTGGGTTTCATAGCTGGCTAGAGACTTATTTGGCTTCTTAGATTTTGAAAATAGGAAGAATTTAACTTTCCTGAAATAAATAAGAAAAACAGGGGATAAGTAGAGATGGAGGGTGAGTCTTTTCCCTTGTTTTCACGAGAATTGTCTTCTTATATTTAAGTTGTATTTGCCCTTAAAATATCCTTCCTGCATTAAGGTAAAATAGTAACATTACAATTTTGAAGCTATCTCTATTATTGTTTCTACCTTTCTCTGGGTAAATCTGAGCCATCTAAATATCCAGCAGGTCCGTAGTAAAGAAAAGCAACTATCAGAATCAGTTCAGTTCAGTTCAGTTGCTCAGTCGTGTCCAACTCTTTGTGACCCCATGGACTGCAGCAAGCCAGGCTTTCCCTGTCCACAAACTCCAGAGCTTGCTCAAACTCATGCCCATTGAGTCAGTGATGCCATCCAACCATCTCATCCTCTGTCATCCCCTTCTCCTCCTGCCTTCAATCTTTCCTAGCATCAGGGTCTTCCAATGTGTCAGTTCTCTGCATCAGGTGGCCAAAGTATTGGAGTTTCAGATTCAGCATCAGTCTGTCCAGTGAAAATTCAGGACTGATTTCCTTTCGGATGGACTGGTTGGATCTCCTTGCAGTCCAAGGGACTCTCAAGAGTCTTCTCCTACACCACAGTTCAAAAGCATCCATTCTTCAGTGCTCAGCTTTCTTTATAGTCCAACACTCACATCCATACATGACTACTGAAAAGCCATAGCTTTGACTAAATGGACCTTTGTAGGCAAAATAATGTCTCTGTTTTTTAATATGCTGTCTAGGTTGGTCATAGCTTTTTTTCCAAGGAACAAGTGTCTTTTAACTTCATGGCTGCAGTCACCATCTGCAGTGATTTTGGACCCCAAAAAAATTAAGTCTCTCACTGTTTCTGTTGTTTCCCCATATATTTGCCATGAAGTGATGGAACTGGTCATGCTGCTTATTTAACTTATATGCTGAGTACATCATGAGAAATGCCAGGCTGTAGGAAACATAAGCTGGAATCAAGATTGCTGAGAGAAATATCAATAACCTCAGATACGCAGATGATACCACCCTTAAGGCAGAAAGTGAAGAGGAACTAAAGAGTCTCTTAATGAAAATGAAAGACAGTGAAAAAGCTGGTTTAAAATTCAACATTCAAAAAACTAAGATCATGGCATCTGCTCCATCGGTCTCAGTTGGATATGACTGAGCGACTGAACTGAACAGAATGTTGGGCTTCCCTGGTGACTCAGACAGTAAAGAATCTGCCTGCAGTACAGGAGATCTGGGTTCAAATCCTGGGTCAGAAAGATCCCTTGGAGAAGGGAATGGCAGCTAAATCCAGTATTCTTGCCTGGAAAAGACCATGTCCATGAGGTCGCAAAGAGTCGGACATGACTGAGCGACCATCACTTTTGTTCTTTCACCAATATTAATTACTCTAGGAAACTTAGATTTTGAGACTTTAGTAGGAAACACAGTCCAGTTCTCCTGAGGTGCTGACTTCACATGAGAAGCATAAAGCCTGATGTTATTTTGTCCACTTTTTTGGGGGAGGGAGGATTGGGAGGGGTTCTCCCAGTTAGTGACAGCCTTCCTTCCTGCAGAACACTTTTATATTGATAAAATATTTTATCAATTATACTATGTTTTGTGTCTCAGAATTTCCAGAGAAGAGAGAAGCCCTTTTATGTATTGAATATGATTATGAGAAAGTGAAAAGTGAAAGTGAAAGTCACTAAGTTGTGTCTGACTCTTTACAACCTCATGGGCTGTACAGGAATTCTCCAGTATTCTGGAGTGGGTAGCCTTTCCTTTCTCCAGGGAATCTTCCCAACCCGGGGATCCAACCCAGGTCTCCCACATTGCACGTGGATGTTTTACCAGCTGAGCCACAAGGGAAGCCCATTTGAAGACTCACCTAAATCAGGCATTGACATGGTTTCAGACCCAAATTCATAAGCCTGTCATGCACAAATGTAAAAGGTGATATTCATGCCTGTTTCTTTAAAAAAAATATTGAGGTATAGTTGATGTGCAATGTAAATTTCAAATGTATAACAGTGATTCAAATTTTTAGAGATTATATTGGCTATGCAGTATAATATATTTTATAACCATAAAATACTGGCCTATTCCCCTGTGGTATATAATATATCCTGTAGCTTATTTATTTTATGTATGGTAACTTGTACCTTTTAACCTCCTACTCCTAACTTACCCTTCCCTGCCTCCCTCTCCCCACTGATAGTCACTAGTTTGTTTTCTGTATCTGTGAGCTTCTTTTATCTTATATTCACTACTTTCAGTTTTTAGATTCCACATATATGAAATATCACACAGTATTTGTCCTCCTGTTTCTGACTTGTTTCACTAAGCATAATACCCTCCAAATGCATCAGTGTTGTTGAAATGGCAAATTTTTGTTCTTTTTTATGGCTGTGTGGTATTCCACTGAGTGTATTTATGTATCTCTATGCATTCATCTGTTGATGAACACTTAGGTTGCTTCTATATATTGGCACTTGTGAATAATGCTGCTGTGAACATTGGGGTGAATATATCTTTTCTTTTCTTTTTTTTGATGGAATTAAATTCTTTTATTTCTCTGTGTATTTTGTAGCCTCCAAACTTTCTGTTAGATATGTTTATAATAAGAAAAAAAAGCTGATTTTAAAATAAGAATAAAATATGTCTATGGTCGTTCTAAGTGGCACTAGTGGTAAACAATCTGCCTGCAAATGCAGGAGATTTAAGAGACGTGGGTTCGATCCCTGAGCCAGGAAGATCCCCTGGAGGAGGAAATGGCAACCCCCTCTAGTATTCTTTTTTTTTTTCTTTAACATTTTTTTAATTAGTTTTGCCAAACAATGACATGATATCACCATGGGTTTACATATGCTCCCCCTCCAGAACCCCCCTCCCTCCTCCCTCCCCCAGGGAAATCTCGTTGCACCAGTCCCAAGCATCAATCCTGGACTGGCGATTGCTTGGACATATGATAATTAACATGTTTCAATGCCATTCTCCCATATCATCCCACCCTTTCCCTCATCCACAGAGGCCCTGAGTCTATTCTATACATCTGCGTTCCTTTTGCTGTCTCGCATGCTGGGTTCTCGTTACTGTCTTTCTAAATTCCATATATATGCGTTAATATACTGTATTGTTGTTTTTGCTTCTGGCTTACTTCACTCTGGATAATGGGCTCCAGCTGCAATCCAAAAATCCACAAGTAATAAATGCTGGAGAGGATGTGGAGAAAAGGGAACTCTCTTACACTGTTGGTGGGATTGCAAACTAGTACAGCCTCTATGGAAAACAGTGTGGAGGTTCCTTAAAAAACTGCAAATAGTCCTGCCATATGACCCAGCAATCCCACTGTTGGGCATACACACCGAGGAAACCAGAATTGAAAGAGACACGTGTACCCCAATGTTCATTGCTGCTTTATTTACAATAGCCAGGACATGGAAGCAACCTAGATGCCCATCAACTGACGAATGGATAAGAAAGCTGTGGTACATATACACAATGGAATATTACTCAGCATTAAGGAAAAATTCATTTGAATCAGTTCTACTCAGATGAATATATCTTTTCAAATTAGTGTTTTCATTTCTTCAGACATACACCCAATAGTGGAGCTGTGGTTTTAATTTGCATTTCTCTGGTTATTAAAGATGTTGAGCAATTTTTTTTTCATGTGTTTGTTGGCAGTCTGTATGTCCTGTTTTGAAAACTGTCTATTCAGGTCTTTTCATTTTTATTAGGTTGTTTGTTTTCTTGATGTTGAGTTGCATGAGATGTTTATATATGGATGTTAACACCTTATTGGTTATATCATTTCATATCATTTGCAAATATTTTCTCTTACTAAGCAGACTATCTTTCATTTTGTTGATGATTTCCTTTACTGTGCAAAAGTTTTTAAGTTTAATTAGGACCTTTTGTTCATTTTTGCTTTTATTCTTTTGCTTTGGGAGACAAATCAAAGAAAATAATGCTATGGATTTTGTCAAAGAGGGTTCTGTCAGCTCTTCTAAGAGTTTTGTGGTTTCCAGCCCTACATTTAGGTCCTTAATCCATCTTCAGTTTATTTAGAATTGCAGAGTTGTGTTCCTCTCCCTACCTTTAACATGAGGGGAGGAAGATGTAACCACAGAATGTTTTTTTCTATTGCAGTGATTTTTCTCATGGCTCCAGAGTTTTAGTTGCCCTCAGAAAAATTCAGTTTCCTTTGTCTGAGTCTCTTGCTTCTTCAGAAATATAAATTCATATCCCATAACATGTGAATCTCAGGTTTACATTCCACTCTGAAGACACACAGGATTTCTGAGCTAAGACAGGTTCCCCAGACACTTTCTAAGCTGGTAGAGGTTTTTATTTTTTGTTTATTTACTTAAAATTATTTCTCTACAAAGTCAAGTCAGCCTTTTTAAAAGGTGCCAGTTAAAAATCTTTAGTTCCATCAATATACTTTACTTGAGTTTAACTCCATCTTTTCTATGTTCTATTTGGAATTATGGTCTATCTTCTAGTGTCATTGTTTGAGCTTCCTGGGACACGAGTCAAATGATAAGTTAACACTGACTTTTAGCTCTCTTCATTTATGATAACTTGAGATGTCCTTTCCTTTTTTCCCCCCCCAAATCCAATTATGAGTTAAATATTTTACCTTTAATTTGTGATTTAAATGTGTGTGTGTGTGTGTGTTTACACTGAGGATAGTAGGAGAAAAGGGGAAGGATGTCTAGAACACCTTGATAGGTTATGGAGTTGGAAGAAACTGTAAGCCATTTTCTGTAATGTTGTTGTTATTCAGTTGCTCAGTCATGCCCCACTGTTTGTGCCATCTTGGATTGAAGCACACCAGGCCTCCCTGTCCTTCACTATCTTCTGGAGTTTTCTCAAATTTATGTCCATTGAGTTGGTGATGCCATCCAACCATCTCATCCTCTATCACCCCCTTCTCCTCCTGCCATCAGTCATTTCAAGCTTCAGAGTCTTGCCCAATGAGTCGAATCTTCAATTCAGGTGGCAAAAGTTTTGGAGCTTCAGCTTCAGCATCAGTCCTTCCAATAAATATTCAGGGTTGACTTCCTTTAGAATTTACTGGTTTGATCTCTTTGCTGTCCAAATGACTCTCAAGAGTCTTCTCCAGCACCACAATTCCAAAGCATCAGTTCTTCAGTACTCAGCCTTCTTTATGGTCTAACTCTCACATCTGTACATGACTACTGGAAAAACCATAGCTTTGATTGTATGGACCTTTGTTGGCAAAGTGATATCTCTGCTTTTAATAAACTGTCTAGATTTGTCAAAGCTTTTCTTTCAAAGAGTAAGCATCTTTTAATTTCATGGCTGCAGTCACTGTCTACAGTGATTTTGGAGCACAAGGAAATTGAAATCTGTAACTGTTTCCACTTTCTCACTATCTACTTGCCATGAAGTGATGGGACCAGATGCCATGATCTTGGTTTTTTGAATGTTGAATTTTAAGCCAGCTTTTTCACTCTCCTCTTTCACCTTCATCAAGAGGCTCTCTAGTTCCTCTTCACCTTCTGCCATTAAAGTGGTATCATCTGCATATCTGAGGTTGTGAATATCTCTCCTGGCAATCTTGATTCCAGCCTGTTATTCATCAAGCCTAGCATTTTTCATGATGTACTCTGAATATAAGTTAAATGAGCAGGGTGACAATATACAGCCTTGACATACTCCTTTCCCAGTTTGGAACCAGTCCATTGTTCCATGTCTGGTTCTAACTGTTGCTTTTTGACTTACATACAGGTTTTTCAGTAGGCAGATAAGGTGGTCTATATTCCCATCTTTTGAAATATTTTCCATAGTTTGTTGTGATTCACACAGTCAAAGGCTTTGGCATAGTCAATGAAGCAGAATTAGATGTTTTTCTGGAATCCTCTTGCTTTTTCTATGATCCAACAGATGTTGGCAACTTGATCTCTTATTCCTCTGCTTTTTCTAAATCCAGCTTGTGTATCTGTAAGTTCTCTGCTCACGAAGACACCTAGCTTGAAGGATTTTGAGCATTACCTTTTTAGTAGTTTCTGTATAACATTAGATAAAGCTTTAGAACTCCTATGGAGGGGACTGGTTCTTGATACTTGAGGGATAAGTGAAGAACTGTTAAGCAAATAAAACAGAAACTATTATTAAAAGGGGATGAAGAAGTGTGCTTGTAGGAGTTAAAATGTTTTGTGTAATAATGAAATTGCTTGGATACGTTGTGTTGGTGTTCTTTACATACGATATACATTTCCTCAGAAGAAATACTCCTTCAGTAGCATAGACTTTAGGTTGTTCTATGCCTGTAAAGTCATATTTGTTTTTCTGGAGAAGTATTTACTTTGTGTCATTCTGTTTATGAACACTTTCGAAAAACTGCAAGATAGTGCAACAGGTCTTATTTCTGAGAGAATCAAGTTGGAAAGATTTATTAAAGTATCTGGATGGAACTTAATAAGTTCTGTCTTGGATTTAACAGATAGTTTTCTGAATTTTATTTTACATGGGTTTTTAAAGAATGAGACATGTACCTGGGGACATGTCTCCCCGTCAATAATTTGGAAAGAGTTTTAGATAGATACTATTATCTTGTCCTTAAAAAAAGTGATTACATGTAGTTTATCTCCTTGGATCTTCTTGCTGATTTAGAAACTAGATTATTACAGAAAAAAAATCTTTATTTCAAATATTTTTGAGATAGGATATATGATCTGGCAAGTTGGTCAGTCTTTTGAGTTGAGAAGTCTTTTCCTTTCTAATGCTTCGTTATCTGAACTGGATTCTGAGCATATTATATATGCTTAAGAGCACCCTGAGGTGAATCTGAATTTTGACACAGAAAGAGTGGCAGGAAGAGAAGAAACCCTTTGACTTGTTAGAAAGGCATCTAGGAAAGTCTTCCTGCTGATAGTAAGCAGATCAGCAGCATCACCAGGAACAAGTGGCCTACCTCAGACTTGCTATACAGTCTCCATCTAGATAAGTTTCCCAGATGATTTATAATGAATATTCCTGTTTAAGAAGCCCTGTAGTTAATGAACAAGATGTGTCAGAGCTACATATTTTAATTTCTGTCATATCTGTTTGCTGATTTTAATTATTTGTATAATCTATTTAATACTATCCATTTATTATCCTTGAATCTTTATTAAAGATCTATTAAACTATTTCAATCTAGTCTGTTTACAGAAGCAAATTAAGTCATGCATGTGCATCTGCTTTGGGTCAGAGTGACAAAACAGAATAAGTGCCCTTAGATGTCACTGTGATAAGAAACATGAACTTTAACACGTTAAGTGTTAAGTACTCCAAACTGCAGAAGATACCGAGAGGCTGTACAGTTAGTAGCCTATAGATAAAATAACTCTTGAGATTCACAGATAGTGACACAAACAAGATCTGATTTGACTCTACACTGTGTCAGTGGTTGGAACTGGATAAGTATTTGTTGAATTAAGTTGAATATAGTGAATAAAAGCTTCTTGTCATGTGGATTATTTCATTATTTATTCATCCAATGTAATTATGCTAAGCCTACCTCTCTGAACCTTCTGCAAATTAATCTTCATTCTGCCCTCTAAAACTTTATACAATAAGCTTATGTCTTGTATAAAAGCAACCCTTCAATACTTGAAGCTCTCTGATATGCTATCCCAAGCTCAAGTACGCAACACTTTATCTCTTCTACTTGCTAACCACACACACATTTTTCAAATATCTTCCCTTGGATTCATTTATCCAGACCCTTCATCATTGTGACCATAGTACTCTTATCAAGCATTAATGTTTTTGTGTCTCTTTTGAAAGAGAGATACAAGAATTAGATAGGCAAGGGAGAGACTGTTTTCCTCTTCTTATCCAAAGTATATTCTGAGGATGTCAGAGTTCTAAAGAGTTGAAAGAATTAAGCTAGATAAAGCTCATCTGAAGTGTTTGAATAGACAAAAATCAATGACTGCTGGTTAAATGAGAGGCACATAGAAAATACATTGTAAAATGAATTAAATGGTAATTGAAAATACCTGCAGAAAATCTGATTAGAATCTGAGGAATCTCAAAGGTAGCTAGATAATAAGAAATGCATTTCCAAAGCCCATTTAATTCTGTCAGTGTACCTTAGTCAGTAAATTTGCAGTTATTTTCATTAAATGAATTAATTTAAATACATCAAACTTTTCATATTAAAGGTAGTGTTGCATAAAACTTTTGTGTGCAACTGGAGTTATTTCCCAAGTGGATCTACAGTGATATGTTGTTATAACTAATCTTTAGAAGTTTAAAAATGTTTTATTAAACTCAGTCTGCCATACTTTGCAAAATTTATAAACTTAGAATGTCATTTATTTTACATGAATTCAAATTATAAACTTATAGATGTTTCAGGTATAGTATACTTTCTCCTATACTCTAGGAGAGTATTCCAAAATATTATCTTGAAGTTTCATGTTATTGGGGATTAGATCATTGTAGTCTGTCAAAAGGAAGAATCAGTTTTTGTAAAATATAAATTCAAGTGTGTATATAAATAAATAGAAAGAAATTTTAAAATATTTAGGCATGACATAAGAAAGTCAAGGATTGGAGAAGTAGATGAGAACTTCCAATATATGGGGTTGGCCATAAAGTTCATTTGGATTTTTCTGCAACATCTTACTTTTTGATCAATCCTGTACTTGTATATAAGCTAAAATAAACTAATCAATGCATGTTAGTAAATCTACTTTTATATGCTCAGTGAGAATATTATTAAGGACTCAAATGATCACAAAATGAAATAATTATTTCCAACCTAATGAAATTAAAGCTTATGATGTAACAATAGAACCTCAAGGACAGGGACAAAAAAAGCAGAATAAACTGAGAATCAGACACCCAGGAGAAATAATCAAAATTACAATCTTAAGAGACAACTTAAAGCAATGTAACAATAACATAGAAGGTTCAAGAAGACAGTTTTTATCAGTGGTCATTTTAGATGGATTTGGAGACCTGGAAATCTAGTATTAATAGCGAAGACTCAAAGAATGAAAAACAAAATCCTAGAGTAACATATGGATTAAGAGCTATAGTTGAATTGTGATCAGGGTTAGCAGCCAGGAAATCAGGGTTTACGCAGCAATATATAGAGATTAACATTTAGGTTCTAAATGTGGGCACACCTGATTTAGTTGTGAACTGTGCCTTTATAGAATACAGGCATGTGGATTAAAGAAATTAATGATTTTGCTTAAATAGTATCACACTGTTCCTGTCCTTGTATAGAAGAGGAGGATAAGGCATACAGAACAATGAGGATGCTATCTATGTTAAATAAATTGCTACAGATTTTAATTGTAACCAGTATAGAAAGAGATCAAAGTAAGCAATTGCTACCGGAAAAAGATAAATTTGACTTGATCATTCAGGGATCTTTGAAGAACGCACTGTCAAGCTCTGTGTCTGTGTGTTTGTTCTAGATAGCTCTGGTATAAATCTTAGCTTGGCCATCTATATACCTGTGTATACATGTTACTTAATTTCTCTGTACAACTGCAGCATAAGAATAGGACTATAAATTGTTTTGCCATTATGTTGTAGCTTTCTCAGGTCTTTCACTAAAGAATTAAATTATTACATGGAAATAAACTTGAAAATATATTTTTTTAGTATGTTGATATGTTCTACTGTGCACCTGGTTTCAAGCCACAGTCTTTAATTAGTTCTGTAATGACATCAGAGCATTTCCCTGGTGGTTCAGTCGTAAAGAATCTGCCTGCCAACATAGGAGATGCAGGTCCAATCCCTGGGTCTAGAAGATTCCTTTGGAGAAGGAAATGACAACCCACTCCAGTATTCTTGCCTGAGAAATCCAATGGACAGAGAAGCCTGCAGGCTACAGTCCATGGGATCTCAAAAAAGTAGGACACGACTTAGCAACTAAACAGCAAATTATATCAGAGGGGACATGATGTAATGTGTACAGGCAGCTATAAAAATGAAACACTGCTATTAATCTTCATCTTGAAACTCTCAATCTCTTATGAATCATATAGTCATCTGTAGTGTCCTATGAAGTCAAGAACTGTATTCCACAGTAAGAGACAATAACTTGAAGAGACATGCTAAAGGTCACTGAAGACTAAGGCTTTTAGCATCCAAGAGGCTAGGATTTAAAAAAAAAAAATGGATACAGAGGACTACTTTGAACTCAGATTAAGTACGGTTTATTCTTTGGGAAGAATCTTGTATAATTATGGGCCTGAGTTAGAATGCAAACATACGTTTGAGCATGAAATATATCAGACTGCAGAACAAGATATTAGGTTACTTGGTTGAGAGAAAATGATGTGATGAATCAGGATACGGTGTGAATTTGAGTGTGTGAGTGAGAGTGAGAGAATAATATTTTCTATGATTGTGTCAAATTATTATGTTCTATAGAAAGAATGATTCAGTGTTAACCAGAGACAGTAGGAACAACTTAAATCCCACAAAAGTATTAGTGTAAGCAATAATTAAAGTTTTGTTTTTACTTATGTGGGAAATTCGAAGATTTCAAGCTTGGAAATAGCTATCATAGAAATAATTTTTTAAAAAAGGTAAAGTATCAATAAGCCCAGGTATTATATAGTACTGGAGAATCTAAAGGTGGCAGTATAATAGGACAGTAGCTAAGATGAGTGTGAAGACAGAAGCCAGATAGGTTTAGAAGTACAAATTTGGAAAGACGTATCTTCCCTGGTGGCTCAGTGGTAAAGAATTTCCTGCAGTGCAGGAGACAGAAGTTAGATCCTTGGGTAGGGAAGATCCCCTGGAGAAGGGAATGGCAACCCGCTCCATATTCTTGCCTGGAGAATCCCATGGATAGAGGAACCTGGTGGGATACTGTCCATAAGGTCACACAGAGCTGGATATGACTGAAGCTACTTAGCATACACACACACATCACAACATAGAAATTCTTTCATGAGAAAAAGTAGATTGATATGTCCATACTACAGTTTCCAGCATGATAGGTACTATAGCAATCTTAGAAATGAAAAATGCATTTCTAAAGTTAAAATTTGATTCCTTATATGCAACATTCAGGGACTTACCAGGTGGCTCAGTGGTAAAGAATTTGCCTTCCAATGTAAGAGACGTGGGTTCCATCACAGGGTTGTGCAGATACCCTGGAGAGAGAAATGCAACCCACTCCAAATTTCTTACTAGGAAAATCCCATGGATAGAGAAGTTTGGTGGGCTGCAATCCATGGGGTCACAAAAGTGTCAGGCAGGATGAAACAACATGCAGTCCCCAAGGGACATATATCTGATTCTTTTAACATGAAGATAGAGGCTCTTTAAGCTTGTCGATATGCTTTTTAAAATTCCCCCTTGACTCCTTTGAATTCATGGATTCCACATTGACATAACTATTATTGCTTGTTGTACTAAATTATATTAACATGTGGTTTTTATATGTGTTCAACTGATAAATATTTCTAGAGTAGGAAGTGCCTTTTGGCGACAAGCCTAACAGGGGTTGTTAAATTTTCTGTCATTTGTGACAGAAGTTATTTATTAATGCTGATCAAAATATCTGTGTCTTTTTACTGAAATCATTAGAGGTAAAACATATATAATATATGATATGTTTCCAGCTTGTCAAGTTATATTTTTTCTTTCTGCCTCTGCATTTAAGGCTTTAAGTTCTGGTATTAAATTTACTTTGTTTAAATTTCAACTCCAATACTGAGTAGCTGCATGACCTTAATTGAATTATTTCTTCTCTCTTTGACTCTGTTTTCTAATCTGTAAAGTTGTGTATCTGCTTCAAATGGTTGTTATGAGGATTAAATGGAATATTATTGTAAACTGATTAGAAGAGTGCTTGGCACATAATAAGCACACAACAAATGTTTGGTATCATTATCACTTTGGCAATCAAAAGGAAAAACATACTCATGAAGTAAAACTAAATATTTTTCACAGTTATGTCAATGTCCTAAAATAAAAGTTAAGGAGCCGTAACAGTGAATGCTGATTAAACTCCATGGCTTACTAAGATTTTCCTTAAATTTTATTTAAAAATTTATAACTTACAATTGCTGCTGTCATATTAATATATATCATACAATGCTTTGAATTTTAATATCTCACCTTTACCTTCTGGGCTTCCCTGATGGCTCAGTTGGTAAAGAATCCACCAATGCAGGAGACCCGGGTTTAATTCCAGGGTCGGCAAGATTTGCTGGAGAAGGGATAGGCTACCCACTCCAATACTCTTGTGTCTCCCTTGTGGCTCAGCTGGTAAAGAATCTGCCTGCAGTGTAGGAGGCTCTGGTTCAACCCCTGGGTTGGGAAGATCCCCTGGGAAGGGAAAAACTACTCACTCCAGTATTCTGACCTGGAGAATTCCATGGTCTGTAGAGTCCTTGGGGTTGTAAAGAGTCAGACAGGATTGAGCAACTTTCACTGCCACTTTAGAAAGCAATACAAAGCAAAATTTAGATCATGTTTAGTAATTTACCTTAATTAAAATTCTCTGACTGTGAAGATAGTCTTTTAGTATTTTCAGAGCTGTAGAACTCCAGGTGGGCAATTTAAAATTAACAGCACTGGCTACAGATACAATTAAGCACAAACTATTACACTTAACACAGTCTTACTCTCTCTGACCATGTATATGCCTGTGGCACACATTTCCTGTATATCTTTCTCCTATCTCACCTCTTCTAAATATTATCAAGGGAAATAAGGACTGAAATAATTAACTATTTTTTCAAGTGATTTTATAATTTACAGTTTCTTTCCACAGCTGTAGTTTATTGGCATATAAAGAGCTGTTCATTAATGAAATGTTTCCCTCAGGTTATCTTTGTGTATTCATGTATAAATAGCAGTGCATATGATTTTTCTTTTTGGGTATCAGTAAATATTTTGGAATATTAACAAATATTTACAGTGGAAACAGTGTCAGACATTATTTTTGGGGCTCCAAAATCACTACAGATGGTAACTGCAGTCATGAAATTAAAAGACACTTCTTGGAATGAAAGTTATGACCAACCTAGATAGCATATTTCAAAGCAGAGACATTACTTAGTCAACAAAGGTTCGTCTAGTCAAGGCTATGGTTTTTCCAGTGGTCATGTATGGATGTGAGAATTGGACTATAAAGAAGGCTGAGTGCTGAAGAATTGATGTTTTTGGACTGTGGTGTTGGAGAAGACTCTGAGAGTCCCTTGGACTACAAGGAGATCCAACCAGTCCATCCTAAAGGAGAACAGCCCTGGGTGTTCATTGGAAGGACTGATGTTGAAGCTGAAACTCCAATACTTTGGCCACCTCATGCAAAGAGTTGACTTGTCGGAAAAGACCCTGATGCTGGGTAGGATTGAGGGCAGGAGGAAAAGGGGAAGACAGAGGATGAGATGGCTGGATGGCAACACTGACTCAATGGGTTTGGGTAGATTCCGGGAGTTGGTGATGGACAGGGAGGCCTGGCGTGCTGCAATTCATGGGGTTGCAGAGTCGGACATGACTGAGCGACTGAACTGAACTGAAATATTTTGAGAAATTTCTAGGGTGCAGTACCAGAGAAGGCAATGGCACCTCACTCCAGTACTCTTGCCTGGAAAATCCCATGGAAGGAGGAATTGGGTGGGCTGCAGTCCATGGGGTCTCTAAGAGTTGGACACGACTGAATGACTTACTTTCACTTTTCACTTCCATGCATTGGAAAAGGAAATGGCAACACACTCCAGTGTTCTTGCCTGGAGAATCCCAGGGATGGGAGAGCCTGGTGGGCTGCCGTCTATGGGGTCGCACAGAGTCGGACACGACTGAAGCAGCAGCAGCAGTGTGCAGTACAAAACAAAATTAATTATCATATTTAAGAATATTCATTAAGGGATATATTTAAACCTGGTTAAGTTCTGACATACAATAATATTAATTTACAATTGAAATTAATCTTTATGTATGAATTAAAGGAGGCAAAACAAATATATATGATTTTTATTGTTGTGATTCCTGTTTTAGTTTTTTTCTTTTTTTACATTGGTGCAATATATGTATATAGTTTCTGTGTCATTTTATTATATGCATAAATTTGTGCAACCACCATCACAACCAAGAGACAGAGCTTCCATGCCACAGAGATGAAGAATCTTTGTAGGCACACTCTCTTCTTTCTCTCTACCCTTGGCAAACAGCTGTTTTCTATCTCTTTATTTATTTATTTTTATCATTTTGAGGATGTTACATAAATGAAATCATCGTGTATGGGATCTTTTGTGGGAGCAATTTTTTTTTTCACTTGGCATAATGCTCTTGAGAGTCATTCAAGTTGTATCCATGCATACATGCATGCTAAGTAACTTCAATTGTGTCCAACTCTTTGCAGTCCTATGGACTGTATCTCAACAGACTCCTCTGTCCATGGGAGTCTCCAGGCAAGAATACTGGAGTTGGTTGCCATGCCCTCCTTCAGGGAATCTTCCTGACCCAGAGATCTTTATAGGAGTTTTAGGTTGATTGCAGAATTAAGTGGAAAGTGCAAAGAGTTGCCTTATACACCCTATGAACCCCCCAACACACACATACAGGATTAGTATCCTATATAGCACTGGTACATTTGTTATAACCAATAAACCTACACTGATACATCATTATCACCCAAAGTCCATAGTGTACATTGAGGTTCACTCTTAGTCTTGTACACCATTGTAGCATTTTAGTTTTGATTAATAAAAATAACTTTTAACATTCACACCTATATCTTTATCCATCTTCTTAAAACTTTCTGTATGCCCTGAAAATTTACCTTTTCTGCCACCATTTTAGAGAACAAGTGTGGAAACCATATGTATACTTCTCAGACCAAAGGAACTCCAATAGGATTACAGTTTTTATTAATCTCAGAACACATAGAAGTAAAAGTAGGAACTGTATTCAAAGTCTTACAAATTCAGTAAAGTATGTTTTATATATTTAATGCATTACTTCGCATAAAAAACTCTCAATTTTGTTATCGTTCCCAAGGTGGACCAAATATGCACATTTGGACATACCGCAGAAGATGCTTTTCAAAATAAAATACCTCATGTAATATGAGATGCCATCAAAAATGGCTTAAAATATGTTACTAAGATGATCTAAAATGTTACATCTTTTTGCAAGGTTATTATGTGTTCATTTTAACATTCATATATTATGCTTGATTTTGGCTTCACAGGTGGTGCTGTGGGAAAGAACCTGCCTGCCAACGCAGGAGTCACAGACGACGTTGGTTCGATCTGAGTCAGGAAGCTCCCCTGGAGGAGAGCATGGCAACCCACTCTAGTATTCTTGCCTGGAAAATCCCATGAACAGAAGAGCTTGGCAGGCTACAGTCGATGGGGTCACAAAGAGTTAGACACAACTGAAGCTACTTAGAATATCGAGCTTATTTGCTCAGTCATGTCAGACTCTTTGTGACCCCTTGGACTGTAGTCCGCCAGGCTCCTTTGTCCATGGATTTCTACAGGCAAGAATACTAGAGTGGGTAGCCATTCCCTTCTCCAAGAGATCTTCCAAACACAGGAATTGAATCCAGGTCTTGTATACTTCAGGCAGATTCTTTACCCCTGAGCCACCAGGAAGCCCTTAACATACATTAAAAAAAAAAGTATATATATATAATATTTTAAAGGTTTACTTTATCATGAATCAGTAATGAATACATTGGTAGATATGTAGATAAATTATGATATTTAAAATCTTTACATCTTAAAGTTCAGTTCAGTCACTAAGTTGTGTCCAACTCTTTGCAACCCCATGAACTGCAGCATGCCAGGCCTCCTTGTCCATCACCAACTCCCAGAGTTCACTGAAACCCATGTCCATTGAGGTGGAGGTGCCATCCAACCATCTCATCCTCTGTCTTCCCCTTCTCCTCCTGCCCTCAATCTTTCCCAGCATCAGGGTCTTTTCAAATGAGTTAGCTCTCCACATCAGGTGGCCAAAGTATTGGAGTTTCAGCTTCAACATCAGACCTACCAATGAACACCCAAGACTGTTCTCCTTTAGGATGGACTGGTTGGATCTCCTTGCAGTCCAAGGGACTCTCAAGAGTCTTCTCCAACACCACAGTTCAAAAGCATCGATTCTTCAGCACTCAGCTTTCTTTATAGTCCAACTCTCACATCCATTCATGACTACTGGAAAAACCATAGCCTTGGCTAGATGGACCTTTGTTGACAAAGTTATGTCTCTGCTTTTCAATATGCTGTCTAGATTGGTCATAACTTTCCTTCCAAGGTGTAAGCATCTTTTAATTTCATGACTGCAGTCACCATCTGCAGTGATTTTGGAGCCCCCAAAAATAAAGTCAGCCGCTGTTCCCACTGTTTCCCCATCTATTTGCCATGAAGTGATGGGACCAGATGCCATGATCTTAGTTTTCTGAATGTTGAGTTTTAAGCCAAATTTTTCACCCTCATCTTTCACTTTCATCAAGAGGCTCTTTAGTTCTTCTTCACTTTCTGCCATTAGGGTGGTGTCATCTGCATATCTGAGGTTATTTATATTTCTCCCAGCAATGTTGATTTCAGCTTGTGCTTCCTCCAGCCCAGCATTTCTCATGCTGTACTCTGCATATTAGTTAAAAAATCAAAGTGACAATATACAGCCTTGGCATACTCCTTTTCCTATTTGGAACCAGTCTGTTGTTCCATGTCCAGTTCTAACTGTTGCTACATACAGGCTACTCAAGAGGCAGGTCAGATTGTCTGGTATTCCCATGTCTTTAAGAATTTTCCACAGTTTATTGTGATCCACACATACATATTTTTAACATCTTAAAAATATACCGTTATCGAGAGTGCAAATTCTAGAGTAAGGTTGTCTGGTTTGGAGTCTCAGCCAAGCGTGTAATCTTTGTATGATTTGGGGCAAGTTCTTTTTCACTTTTAAGTTCAGATTATTCATCTGGAAAATTAGAATAACCATGACAACCACAATACAGGATCATTCAAATGGTAAACCAAGGACTTCCCTGGTGATCCAGTGGTTAAGACTTCACCTTGTGATGCAAGGGATGCTGGTTCAATCACTTGTTGGGAACTGAGATCCCACATGCCATGGAGCAACTAAGCCAGTGCAGCAGAACTACTGAAGCTCATGAATTCTGGAGGCCTCACACCATAATTAGAGAGTCTGTGCCATAAAAAAGATGTCATGTGCCACAACGAAGACCCAATGCAGCAAAATAAACAAATAAATATTTAAATAAAAAGAGTAAACCAGATAACTGCTATCAAGATCTAATCAGAGTGACTAGAACCTAAGCAGTCAGTCATTTCTATCTGATTTTTATTGTTATATCTGCATTTATTAACTCTCAGTTTAAAGACAGTGTGTGAATTCTGTATCTCCAAAGAGGTAAAAAGATACGTGAATCTCTAATACTAGATGTAAAAATAACTTAAGATGTGCACATATATAATGTATATATACTTGTATATATTTTTTCTTCCATATCCTATTTGGAAAAGAGTCCAGTGATTATGTGCTAAGCTAATTATGTGGATTAAGCAGTAGTACTTGGCAGGCATTGCATTTTTTAATGATAACAGCATGCCTCAGGTGGCATTAAAACATACCAAGCTGAAGGCTATCAATTTTTACCACCTGAGAAGTGTTCTAATTAACCAAAAATGCAGAACCTAGAGTGGCTGTTCCATTACTGTCAATAAGAGCAAATAGTTGGATCCTTAAATTTATTAGCCTGAAAATTGCTGACTGTCAGTTCCAAAATACCAACTGCGCTTTCCATTTGCAAGTTTTTTCCCAGTGTTTTGCTGAAGTATACTGTTAATTGTAGAAGAACATATATTAAGTGGTAATAGAAGAGCCTGGGAATCAGGGGCAAAGCTACCTGCTTGGAAATGTAGCTCTCCCACATTTTACTATGTGACCTTGAAGAATTAATTAATTACAGCTTATTCCCTACATATGCATTGAGGATGGATAATTTCTTTATATATTTTAGCAAGGTTTAGTGAAAATACTCTTAATGTGTTTGGAATAGTTTTGAACTGTAATAATCACAGATGCTATTTTTTCCTACTTTTGTCTCTCATCCTTCATAATATACCCAGGAATTTAGTCTAACAAATGATTCCAGTTTAGACAACTGCAGGTTTTAGTCTTATTTTATTAACTTATTAGGGTATAAAATTGCCCAGTCTGCAATAGTACAATGTTATTTATTCTGTGTAAAGCATAACTATTTCCTCAAATTCACATTTTTTCTCCTGAAAGCATAACAGGTAAATAGTGTATCTGTTCAGGGCTAAGGAATTCAAAATGTTCCACAGAGAGAGATCTTTGCTTTTATAATAAAACTTTTATTTTACTGGGCAGACGAGAATATGATTTCAATGCTACTATTGCATCTAAAATGTTTACAGTGACACAGTGACATCTTTACTTCATTGCTATTTTCAATGATCCATACTGTAGAACTGCTTTAGAGAAGAGTATGCTTTAAAATGTTTCTAAATCAGTAACCAAATCCTTTCATTTGAATGAAAAACAAAGTACATCTAAATCTATGCTGGATTATTCAAGATAATGAAGGCAGTTTTATGAAGTGTTTTAAGTTTATTTGATAATCAGGAAGTCCCTTGAAATTATAGTGTTGAGTGTAATCCTCATAAAAACTAAAAAAACAAAAATTTGAACTTATATTAGGAACATTGTTACTATAATCTTCAGATAAAATAATGGGAAATTAATAAGGATTTTTATATCAACTTTGTTGTGACAATATTGTATAGCTTTAGATCTGCATTCATAGTTCCAGTATACAAGTTTTCTCTGGCTACAGCATGAAGTTATGTGTGTGTAGCTGTGTGAAAGCCCACCCACTCTTAACTTCTGAGGCAGGATACAGGTTCTTGCCATCCCAACTATTGTCCTAGCCTAATAAGGATATAATGAAAAGGCAAAAAGATAGGACACTGAAAGATGAATTCCGGAGGTCAGTAGGTGCCCAATATGCTACTGGAGATCAGTGGAGAAATAACTCCAGAAAGAATGAAGAGATGGAGCCTAAGCACAAAGAACACCCAGGTGTGGATGTGACTGGTGATGGAAGTAAAGTCCAGCGCTGTAAAGAGCAGCATTGCATAGGAACCAATGATAGGTCCTTGAATCAGGGCAAGTTGGAAGTGGTCAAACAGGAGATGGCAAGAGTGAACATCGACATTCTAGGAATCAGTGAACTAAAATGGATTAAATTGGGTGAATGTAATTCCAATGACCATTATATCTACTCCTGTCAGCAAGAATCCCTTAGAGTAAATAAAGTAGCCATCATAGTCAACAAGAGTCCAAAATGTACTACTTGGATACAATCTCAAAAACGGCATAATGATCTCTGTTTGTTTCCAAGGCAAACAAATCAATATCACAGTAATCCAAGTCTATGCCCCGACCAGTAATGCTGAAGAAGCTGAAGTTGAATGGTTCTATGAAGACCTACAAGACCTTCTAGAACTAACACCCAAAAAAGATGTCCTTTTCATTACAGGGGACTGGAGTGCAAAAGTAGGAAGTCAAGAAACAACCGAAGTAATGGGCAAATTTGGCGTTGGAGTACAGAATGAAGAGGGTCAAAGGCTAATAGAATTTTGCCAAGAGAATGCACTGGTCATAGCAGTCATAGCAAAAACCCTCTTCCAATAACATAAGAAAGATTCTACACATGGACATCACCAGATGGTCAACACCAAAATCAGATTGACTATATTCTTTGCAGCCAAAGATGGAGAAGTTCTATAGAGTCAATAAAAACAAAACCAGGAGCTGACTGTGGCTCAGACCATGAATTCCTTATTGCCAAATTCAGGCTTATATTGAAGAAAGTAGGGAAAATCACTAGATCAGTCAGGTATGACCTAAATCAAATCCCTTACAATTATACAGTGGAAGTGAGAAATAGATTCAAGGGATTAGATCTGATAGACAAAGAGTCTGAAGAACTATGGGCAGAGGTACCTGACATTGTATAGGAGGCAGGGATCAAGACCACCCCCAAGGAAAAGAAATGCAAAAAGGCAAAATGGTTGTCTGAGGAGGACTTACAAATAGCTCTGAATAGAAGAGAAATGAAAGGCAAGGAGAAAAGGAAAGATAAACCCATTTGAATGCAGAGTTCCAAAGAATAGCAAGGAGAGATAAGAAAGCATTCTTCATCATTTAATGCAAAGAGATAGTGGAAAACAATAGAATGGGAAAGTCTAGAGCTCTCTTCAATAAAATTAGAGTTACCCAGGGAACATTTATGCAAAGATGGGCACAATAAAGGACGGAAATGGTATGGATCTAACAGAAGCAGAAGATATTAAGAGGAGTGTCAAGAATACTGTACAAAAAAGATCTTCACGACCCAGATAATTATGATGCATGCTGTGATCACTCACCTAGAGCCAGACATCCTGGAATGCAAAGTCAAGTAGGCCTTAGGAACGATCACTGTGAACAAAGCTAGTGGAGGGAATTGAATGCCAGTTGAGCTATTTCAAATCCTAAAAGATAATGCTGTGAAAGTGCTGCACTCTATATGCCAGGAAATTTGGAAAACTCAGGAGTGGCCACAGGACTAGACTATGTCAGTTTTCATTCCAATCCCAAAGAAAGGCAATGCCAAAGAATGCTCAAACTGCTACACAAACTGCACTCATCTCACATGCTAGTAAAGTAATGCTTTAAATTCTCCAAGCCAGGCTTCAACAGTATGTGAACTTTGAACTCACAGATGTTCAAGCTATATTTAGAAAAGGCAGAGGAACCTGAGATCAAATTGCCAACATCCTTGGATCATCGAAAAAGCAAGAGAATTCCAGAAAAAAAAAACATCTATTTCTGCTTTATGGACTATGCCAAAGCCTTGGACTGTATGGATCACAACAAACTGTGGAAAATTCTGAAAAAGATGGGAATACCAGGCCACCTGACCTGCCTCTTGAGAAATCTGTATGCAGGTCCAGAAGCAACAGTTAGAAATGGACATGGAACCGCAGACTGGTTCCAAATAGGAAAAGGAGTACGTCAAGGATGTATATTGTCACTCTGCTTATTTAACTTATATGCAGAGTACAGCATGTGAAATGCTGGGCTGAATGAAGCACAAGCTGGGTTCAGAATTGCCAGGAGAAATATCCATAACCAAAGATATGCAGATGACACCACCCTTATGGCACAAGAAGAACTAAAGAGCCTTTTGATGAAAGTGAAAGAGGAGAGTGAAAAAGTTGGTTAAAATTCAACATTCAGAAAACTAAGATCATGGCATCTGATCCCATCACTTCATGGCAAATAGATGGGAAAACACTGACAGATGGGTAAGCAGTGACAGACTTAATATTTTTGTGCTCCAAAATCACTGCAGATGGTGACTATAGCCATGAAATTAAAAGATGCATGCTCCTTGGAAGAAAAGTTGTGCTAGACAGCATATTAAAAAGCAGAGACATTACTTTGCCAACAAATGTCCATCTAGTCAAAGCTATGGTTTTTCCAGTAATCATGTATGGATTTATAGTTGGACTATAAAGAAAACTGAGCACGGGAGAATTGATGCTTTTGAACTGTGGTGTTGGAGAAGACTCTTGAGAGTTCCTAGGACTGCTAGGAGATCCAACCAGTCCATCCTAAAAGAAATCAGTCCAGGTGTTAATTGGAAGGAGTGATGTTGAAGTGAAAACTCCAATACTTTGACCACCTGATGAAAAGACCTGACTCATTGGAAAAGACCCTGGTGCTGGGAAAGATTGAGGGCAGGAGAAGAAGGGGAAGACAGAGGATGAGATGACTGGATGGCATCACTGACTCAATGGATATGAGTTTGAGTAAACTCTGGGAGTTGGTGATGGACAGAGAGGCCTGTTGTGCTGCAGATCATATGGTGGCAAAGAGTCAGACATGACTGATGGACTGAAGTGAACTGAACGGAATAAGGATGTATTTTTCAAAGTAGTGAAAAGTGAAAGTGTTAGTTTCTCAGTCCTGTCCAACCTTTTGTTGCCCCATGTAGTGTAGCCCCACCAGACTTCTCTGTCAATGGAATTCTCCTGGCAAGAATATTGGATTGGGCAAACATTCCTTTCTCCAGGGCATCTTCCCAACCCAGGGATGAACCCTGGTCTCCTGCATTGCAGACTGATTCTTTACCATCTGAGCCACCAGAGAAGCCCAGCAGGTGAAATGAAAAGACCAGTAGTTTTATTCGAAAATAAAGTATATTTTTCCTGTAGTATTTTTGTTTTGTGTGTCTGTGTTCCTGCATGTGTGTGTTTTATCAAATCTATTAAAATAGACCTGCCATATGACCCGGCAATCCCACTGCTGGGCATATACACCGAGGAAACCAGAATTTAAAGAGCCACGTGCACCCCAATGTTCATCGCTGCATTGTTTACAATAGCCAGGACATGGAAGCAACCTAGATGCCCATCAACTGACGAATGGATAAGAAAGCTGTGGTATATATACACAATGGAATATTACTCAGCATTAAAAAAAAATTCATTTGAAGCAATTCTACTCAGATGGACGAAACTGGAGCCCATTATCCAGAGTGAAGTAAGCCAGAAGCAAAAACAACAATACAGTATATTAACACATATATATGGAATTTAGAAAGACAGTAATGAGAACCCAACATGGGAGACAACAAAAGGAACGCAGATGTATAGAATAGACTTGTGGACTTTGTGGATGAGGGTAAGGGTGGGATGAGATGGGAGAAGGGCATTGAAGCATGTTAATTGTCATGTGTCTAATCAATCGCCAGCCCAGGATCGATGCTCGGGACTGGTGCAGCGAGATTTCCTGGGGGGGAGGGAGGAGGGAGGGGGGACCCGGAGGGGAAGCATATGTAAACCCATGGTGATATCATAATAATGTATGGCTAAAACAATAATTAAAAAAAAAATAACAAATAAACAGCTTTTAATTTCAAAAAAAAAAATAAATAAAAATAAAAATTGGAACACAGTTAAAAAAAAAAAAAAAAAAAAATTCTACCCTAAGGTGGGATAGTAGCAAGGAAGGAATTATTGCTTTATGGTAATATAAAATGCATGCTTTTTCTAGGTTTAATTGTGCTGTAAAATACACTCACCACTAGCTGTATCTGACCATTGAACACTAAACATGTAGATTCAAATTGAGATGTGATATTAGTTTAAAAATAGCACAGTAGATTTCAAAGATCTTTATTTTTAAAAAATGGTTAAAAATAGGTCAAATGATTTTATGTTGATGTCATAATATTTTGGTAAATAAAACATTTTAATAAAACGTTTTGCCTATTTCTATTTACTTCCTAAAATGTGGCTTCCAGAAAAATTAAAATTATATATGTGGTACATACACACATACATGTATGTATACATACATATATACATATCACTTGGACTTCCCTGATGGCTCAGACGGTACAGAACCTGCCTTCATGTAGGAGACTGTGTTCAATCCCTGGGTCAGGAAGATCCCCGGGAGGAGGAAATGGCTACTGATGCCCCTGTTTTTGCCTGGAGAATTTCATGTAGAGAGGAGCCTGGTGGTTCTATAGTTCATGGGGTCACAAAAAATTGGACAAAACTGAACTACCAAGCACTATATATATAGTTAGTTAGTTAGTTAGTTAGTTAGTTAGTTAGTTAGTTAGTTAGTTAGTTGCATCATCTGTGGAATACCAACTACAAAACAACTATATATTTAAAATCTGTAAGATGTTTAAATAAAGCATGTTTCTAATGTATAATATTGATGCTTCAGGTCACATGCAGTTATGTGAATAGCATATTTAAATTAATATTAGAAATGCCCCCAAGAATGTGTTTTTTTAGCCTAAAACAATAAAATGGCCAAATATTTTTACTAGCAAAATGGATTTATTTGGGAGGATCCGAGAACTGCACTTCATCCTCTGCAACCACTGGTGAACCACAGCATGCCTGGTAAAACAAATTAGAGGAAACTCTTTCATAGAGAAGGGTAAGTTGTGAGGGACTGTTATAAACAAAATGTCCATTGGAGGAAACTGAGAGTTCAAGGTATGGAGCTTTTTATTGGCTGAATTGTGACAATCTCTCATTGGCTAAGCTGTTACTAAGCAAAAAGAAAATCTATTTTTCTTCTAGATTGACAACAATTCTAAACATATTCACAACATGAATAACAAGCTAATTTGTTTGCATATAAAATTTTTATTTGAAGGTAAAGGAGTAAGGATAGCCATAATATTCCTAAAACTAAATAAGTGAGATTTTTTTCTTTAAATTGTGAAGCTTGTTATAAAGCAACAGTAAATTAAGAGAGTGTGGTATTGGTGCAAAGAGAAATTAGACTATTTAGCTGTATATTCCACATTTAGAGGGAACTTTTTAAATGTGAGAGGTGTAACTGCACAGAAGAAGGAGAAAAAGATAATTTAAAATGGTGTAATGGTGTACAAAGATATTTTTTTCCGCAGGGAAAAGTGAAAGTGAATGTCTGTATAATAAAAAGCTGGTATCAATTCCATATAAATAAGGGGCTTTAGTATAAAAGAAAAAACTTTAAAGCAATGTTAGCTATTAGTAGTGTCTATGAAACTGGAGCAGGAAAATATTTTCAAGCAAACATACATATATACTTATTCCTGTAACATATGTAATAGTAAATTGTAAAGGAAAAATATTGATAAATTTGACTACTTTAAAATTAACTTCCATTTATTAAAAGAAGCCATAAAAAAATGAAATGACATAAACTGAAAGGACATATTTGCAATCCATTAAACTAACAAAAGATTAATATCAAGAATAAAAACATGATTCCTGATACTCAGTAAGAAAGACCAAAACCAAAAAAACCACATAAATATGAAATTTGTATAACAAGCTTGCCTAGACACTTCAGTGAATGAAAAACATGACACACCACTGAATACATGAATGCCCTATACCCATTTCCAGCATCAGTATTCACCATACATACCACATCTCTACATCAAGAACAAACGAAGAAAAACTATTTACAAGGCTTAAACTGTAGGATTATTATACTCCTTTTAGGCATGTGTTTTCTGATATGAATAATATGGGGCATACATAAGACATGAAAATTTTTCTATAATTAATAATGTGCATGTGAACTAAGTGATATGTAAGATAGTGAATAGTATTCTGGATTCTGATAGAAAAAAAAAACTGGAAAGAAAATCCAAATATCCATTCAATAAAGAATAGCAGCAACATTATGGTATTTTTATACAACAAAATATTATTCAATAAAGAAGATAAATTAACTGCATTTTTATACATCAATATGGTTGAATGGCTCATGTATAATAATGTATATCAGAACAAATCACACACTTATGCAGTATGAATCTGCTTGTATAGAATCTCAAAACAAAAGCTAAGAAATACTAGAGAAAATGCAGTTCATACATACAAGGAACATTATTTAACAACAAAAAGGAAAAACAAACTATTACATGCAACTAGATGGATACAAGTCAAATTATTATACTCAAAAGAAATCCAAGCACAAAAGACTAGATATTGCATCATATACAAACTACATTTTGGCAAAAGCTGATGGAAATCAGCTAAAGACTGCAAGAAATCAAGCTCAAAAGAACCAGATGGAACTTTGTTTGAGGACAGAAATGTTCCATATGTTCATTTTTTGTATTGGATACGTGAAAAACATACATTTTATAAATTTATAGAATTTGTATAAATTAAAAAAATCTGTGTATTTAAATAAAGCTGATGTTAAAGAAAACAACTGAAGAGAATTCTGTAACCTCCCAGTGGTTAAGACTTAATACTTCCACTGCAGGAGGCACAGGTTCAATTCCTGGTCAGGGAACTAGGGTTTCACATGGCCCAGCCAAAATACACTAACTAAATAAATAAAATGTATGAAGTAAATAAATGCATAAAAACAACTAAAATACAATATTCAGGAAGTATGTGTATGTAATCAAACCATAAATACAAAAGAATTATAAGCCTATATTTATCATGATAGTAACTGGTGAGGAATGGAAGGAAGATGGGCTCAGAGGAAACAGTGATTTTAGAGTTATGTTTGAGCTCCATTTCTTAAGGCTGTTTGTTATGAAATTGTATTATTATTATTACTACTATTAAAATTGTATGTATGAACTACATATCACCCATAATGATATGAACTGTTATATATATGTAATAATTAGGATGGAGTTAAACAGAAAAATCAAGCACTTTTTAAGAAGTACAATTATTTATTTATTATCCAATTAGTGAAGAGATGAAGCAAGGTTATTCAAAAATTTTACATAAAATAAATATAACAGTACACACCTATGAGAATGACTTAAGAGGATGAATACCAAGTATTAGCAAGGATAATAAATGAACTTTTTTTTCCATTATGGTATAAAACACAGAGAATGAAATCTCTCCTGTTCATAAATTCCAAGTGTACAGTATTGTTAATATAAGCACAATGTTGTATAGCAGTTCTCTAGAACTTTTCCATCTTGCATGACTGAAACTCTGTGCCCATTGCAAGGCAACTTCCAGTTTCCATTCTCCACAGGCATTGGCAACCGTCATTCTACTTTCTACTTACATGAAATTTAACTACTTTCCATATCTTATATATGTGGAATCATGTAATATTTGCATTCTGTGACCAGCTTATTTCACCTAGCATGTGGCCTCAAGATTTATGCATTTTGTAGTGTGTAACAGGATCTTCCTTTTAAAGGCTGAATAATAATTCTACTGTGTGTACACGCCACATTTTCTTTATTCAGTTCAGTTCAGTCGTTCAGTCATGTCCAACTCTTTGCAACCCCATGAACCGCAGCACACCAGGCCTCCTTATCCATCACCAGCTGCCAGAGTCCACCCAAACCCACGTCCACTGAGTCAGTGATGCCATCCAACCATCTCATCCTCTGTCGTCCCCTTCTCCTCCTGCCCCAGCATCAGGGTCTTTTCCAATGAGTCAGCTCTTCCCATGAGGTGGCCAAAGCATTGGAGTTTCAGCTTCAACATCAGTCGTTCCAGTGAACACCCAGGACTGATCTCCTGTAAATGGATGGACATTAAAGTTTTTTTCACCTCTTGGCTATTGTGAATAATGCTGAAACGAACATGGGAGTGCCAATATCTCTGAAATTCTGTTTTCAATTCTGGATAAATAGTCCAAACTGGGATTTCTAGATCACATGGTAGTTCTATTTTTAATTTTTTGAGTAATCCCAATACTGTTTTCCATAGCAGCTATACCATTTTACATTTCTGCAAACACCATACACAACAAGGATTGTTTTCAGACACTCCTGCTAACATTATCTTTTAAATAATGAACATTCTAAGAGGTATGTGATGATACATAATTTCATTTTTTTAAAAATTGTTTTTCTTGAATGGTTAGTGATATTGAACATCTTTTCACATACCTATTGGCCATTTGTATGTCTTTTTGAATAAATGCCTATTCAGTATTGGCCCATTTAAAAAAATTAGGCTATTTGCTTTTTTTAAATTGAGTGGTATGAGTTCCTAGTTTATTTTGGAAAGTAACCCCTTACCAGATATATGGTTTGCAAATATTTTCTCCCATAAATAGGTTGTCTTTAAAAAAATTTTTTTATTTATTTGACTGTGCTGGGTCTTCATTGTTGCACAGGCTTTTCTCTAGTGTGATGTCTTCAGCTTTGTTCTTCTCAAGATTATTTTGGTTATTCTGGGCCTTTGGTGGTTCCATTTGAATTTTGGAATTTTTTTTGTATTTCTGCAAAAAAATGTCTTTGGAATTTTGATGAGGATAGCATTGAATCTATAGATGACTTTGGTAGTATGGACATTTTTACAATATTAAGTCTTCTCATCCATGAACACAAACGTCTTTCCATTTATTTTTGTCTTTTAGTTTATTTCAGCATTGTTTGGTAATTTTCATTGTATGAGTCTTGCTTTCTTGGTTAAGTTTATCCCTAAGTTTATTCCCATAAACAAGGAAGAGGGCCTTCATTAAGAAACCTACTATGTTGGCACCCTGAATCCAGACTTTCGGGTCTCCAAAACTGTAAGAAATAAATGTTCATTTGTACCACTCAGCCTGTATGTTTGTTGTTGTTGTTATAGTACCTTGAACTAGCTAAACAGAAGATACTTGTTTTATTTGTCCATGTTTTTATTTAAATACTATCTAAAAATATGATATAACTGAAAAATTACAAAAGGTGAGATGTGATGAGGTTTCACTGCTAATTTCTGCAACTAAAGTAACAGGATATCAAAAAAATTGTCTAAAAATGAAAGATTGAATAAAGGAAATTCAGAACAGACTATAATATCTGTAAATGCATTGTAGTCAAATTTCTTGACTTTAGAAGATCTTTTCTTTTCTAATACCCCTAATTGTGATGTAACCACTTACATGAAATGGAACAAATTTCTCTATTTCAGTTAAATGTTACTTTTATCTATAAAATTCAATTATTTAGTAGCACTTCTATTCTTAAAAGTTGGCATGTACATTATGTCCACTATTTTTAACAAAGTCTATTTTTCTATCTGTATGTGAGAATAAAGAGAATCTTAGTTTATTTACTTTTATTTACTGAACTTTTTCTCATTCTTAAAAATAATATACACATATATGCACACATATATGTACATATTTATTTAAATTAGCTATGAAAATAATAATTTGTGCACGGGCATTGGGTAGACTTATGTTAAAATAGTCTATATCTTTAATTCTGTAGTTTTAGGTGGTTATCTGCATAACTCTGAACTGGGAGGGAAAAAAAATTCTATAATAACGTCAGATTATAAAAGAGAATACACGTAATCACCAATACTTAACACATAAATACTGTTTAGTGATGCAATATGACATTCTTTTATACAGAACATCTTTTCACCTAGGTTCTTAATACTGTTTATGAAATCAAATATATTACTTTGTAAGCTCTCATACAAAGTGTCAGAATCTTTACATATTTTGCTTTCTTCTTGGGTATTTCTCTATTTATTTTATTTGTGATGAATTTCTAGATTACTTTAAGACTGCTCAGAGAAAATCTTCTCTCAAGCTTTTCCAAACTTCATCAGTTGAATTAAATTTTTTCTCCTTTCTGTTTCCAGAAAGCTTTATAACTTCTTTGACTGTAATAAGATATGTGCAGTGTCTAGCCAATAGCAGGTCTTAATAATGACAGTTATCTTTTGTGTTCTCTACTATGGTACTTTCTCAATGTTAAATTGTTAAAAGATCTCCACTGCACTTCTGTGACCTCTTAATGTCAGTCTTTTTATTTCCAGTGTTCAACTTAATACCTAAAACATAGCTGATTATTCAATAAAGGTCTGCTAAAAAAAATGTTTGCAAAAAAGTAATGTGTTTAGAGTGACAAAAAAAGAAATGTTCAGAAAATGAATCACCTGTGTTAAATGACTCCCCATTTGGGGAAGAAATCTGATGGAGAAAAAAAATTACATTAAAAATGAACCTTTTATAAGTATGTGAATAACAAGTACTGGGAAGAAGACTTTTACAAAAATAAAGACTATGAAATTCACATTTTTAACAGCATGAAGTAAGACAATCTGAGTGCTGTTTAAGTCAACTCAGCTTAACTCTGTAAAACTTAATTGATCTCCATATATATATATATACACATACACATATATATCACACTGTGTTGGTGCTGTGATATTTTCAAAGTTGAACAAAATGTGTCTTAAAATTTCTACTACTACTTAGGGAAAAACATAAATGTAGAAAACAATAAAGAAAACCAAAGTACATTATTTCTATCCTTCTTTTCTATTTATTGGAACACAAAATTATTGTGACTCCAAAGAAAATCAGACATAGACATTTCCCTAAAGTGACATTTTGTATATCTTTTGACAGTTCTTAAAGGGAAGTGGGATTAGAAGGATTACATTATTTATTCCCCCCCCCACTTCCCAGGTAATAAATAAATAAATTGCATAGCTTCTACCTTAGATAGTTCTGTCAAGAATGAGAAGGATTCATCAGAAAGTACAGGCTCTACAGCCTTCTAATTACAGTAGCTGAAGCAGTCCCTCCAATGCTATGATTTTCAGATTCTTTTTTATGCCTAGAGGTTTACCCAGTACATTATATGAATTAATCTATTCAAAGGCTACTCATTTAACCCTTTCCCACTTATATATCTTCAGTGCCTTACTATGTAGGTATTTTATTTATGAACAGAAAGTAGATACACGTTTAGCTAGATCTTGAATGATATATCAAAGTTATTAAAGGTAAAGTAACCATATGTCTTAACTTTGTCCAGAAAGATTCTGATATATTCCTGTCAACCTGATGTAATTATTAATAGCACCACTTTTTATTTTCCAAAGTGTCTCAGTTTGGACAATAAATTATATGGTCACTATCCTTACAGACCTACTGGTGTTTCAGCACTTCTGAAACACTTCTTAAGCAGTGAGAAAGGCTTCCTATATCATGAATTGACTAATTCAGAGTCATTCTTTCTGGTCTAATTCCAAAGATTCCTACTCATATATTTTTGTACCTTGTTACAAAATTAACAAATCTGAATTAAAATCTGATCATGCCACTCTTCTGCTGATAAAGTGTAAAAGGTTCCACAAAATCTATATGATAAAAGTTAAATCTCTTCTCTGCATGGAAGCTATAGATAATCTGATAATATCAAAATGTTTCCTGCTCCTTTCTTAATACTTACCCATACATACAATGAACTCTAAACCTGTTAAGTTTCGTGTGATTTGTCAAGCATGCCTCTTAATGATGCTGCTGTGATTTTGCTTTTGCTGATTGATCCCTATATCTGAAATTGACTTCAGTTCTTATTTGTCTACATTCTTTCTCTTTTTCACCTTTCTTATTCTCGTCAACCTAGCTATAAAATCGTCTTTTTTTCGTCCTGAGTCAAGCACCTCCTCCTCCTTAAACATAGCGGCATCATGTACATATTTCCTAAGTTTAGTACTTATAATGGACTCTTCCCTGTTAGCTCAGTTGGTAAAGAATCCACCTGCAATGCAGGAGACTCCAGTTCGATTCCTGAGTTGGGAAGATCTGCTGGAGGAGGAATAGGCTACCCACTCCACTATTCTAGGGCTCCCTGTGGCTCAGCTGGTAAAGAATCTGCCTACAATACGGGAGACCTGGATTCAATCACTGGGTTGGGAAGATCCTCTGGAGAAAGGAAAGGCTACCCACCCCAGTATTCTGGCCTGGAGAATTCCATGGACTGTATGGTCCATGGGGTCGCAAAGAGTCGGACGTGATCTCGACTTTCACTCACTCACTCAGTACTTATAATATCCTTGAACTTAAAACTTACACTTCTGTTTTTCTTTCACAATGGGCAACTTGAAGGACTATATAATGTTTTACTTTGCCAGAAATCACTGATATCTTTGACATATCAAATACTTAATAAACAGTTCCAAAGAGTGAATAATTCTCTTTCTCTATTCCACTGATGGAGTTTACCATCTGCTCTGCAGGTGGACTGCATTTCCAAGCAGCAAGACTCCCAAGATTATGAAAGCCAGGGGTATCTGTTGGCTTCACACCTTCCACAGGCTGGGCTTCCATCAGAAGGAGTTGGGTTTCCTAGCAGCACTAGTTCCAGGCAGTAGATGTTCCTTGTGCTACATTTCCAGAACTGCATCACCAGGCAGGAATTTAGTTCTGACTCTGATCACTCCACATTACTGAGGGAATCATTACTGTCCTCTGCTAACTAATATGCTTAGATTCAGTGGGTTGCCTCATCTGATTTGAGGTGGTGAGTCAAAAATGTCTAGAATGACCAAAAGATAATTATTGAAAGTTAAGAAATAAGTGAATGATATTACACAGTTGTATTGAATTGTTTCCTTTAATATGAACTGAAATACTAATATAAATAGTTTATATACAGAAATAATAGAAATTTTGGAGTTGGAAAAACATTAAAAAAAAACAAATTGCTTAGGTTTTTGATACTTCTGGGTCTTGTTGGGGGATAAAAATGCTTTTGAAAGTCTTCAGCCAGTTTTTCTCTTCTCTGTTGATTTTTATAAGTGAATTTGCAGTACCAGCTCTAACTGTATTTTACACACTCCAATTTTAAATTGAAAAAAAAAGTTCTTCAAAAGTCACAAAGCAGTCAGATCTTATAGATTGGAAGGTATGTTTTGAGGTGTGTTGGAGTATATGTAGTATGTACGTAATTCCTAGCTTCTTAGTCATCCAAGATAAAAACCAAAATCAAACATCTTTCTCTCTTGGTTAAAAATATTTTTATCTGTAATAGAAAACTTACAGCTAGAATGTGGTTGGTAAACCTCTAAACATTCAGACAGGGAAGCTAAATGCTATTAGAGTAAAATTTACAGTAGGCTGCCCAGCTATGTATAGCATTAGCTCACTGTCTCATCTCTGTAACATTGAACTATTGGTATACCCAAAGGAGAAAAGGAAACATTTTCACAACTGTCAGAGTCCATGGACATATAAATATGGAAATAATTAAAAACCACTTTGCAAACTGCCAATAAGAAGGCACTTAGGAATTTTTAGCTTCCTCCTAATCAACCCCCTTTTCAGACAATTATTTTCATGATGGACATCAAAGCAAATAGTTAAGGGCTGGATAATGGTCATGTTGTAATGATTAACTTTCAGTTTATATATGTTGATATTTAATAAACAAGTTATTAAAAAACACTAAGTATATTTAAAATTTTTGTAACCATATGATTGTAGTTTATTTTGTAATACTTACGATTTTCTTCAAGGAATTTATACCTATCCAAAAATATCATCAATCTTATTTTCTCAGTAGACAAGGAACTTGAGTAAAAATAAATGATCTGAAAAAAAAATATGAAGTAGGGAACATAAATAAGGCAGAAAATTTATTGATATCCTCAAACTGACTCAAGGCTGGCTTTAGCTATCACTTGTAAGTTTGAGTGCCACACTTTGCTTTTGAGAAACTAACAGCAGATTCTGAAAGTGCTAAAAATAAGAGATCACATTTAATCTACAAGAATTGGTGCTAATGCTGCAGGCCTGATTCTTCCATTGTTCTTCAAATCATAGGCTTGGTATCTACACTAGAATCTGAGAATGATTGTTTAATTATTGATAGGGCCTACATGGGGCTCATTGTTAAAATGGCTCATTATGTTGACCTTGCAAACAAAGGATAAAATCACAGTGACCCTTGAGACTTTCCAAATTGCCCAAACAGCACTCTGTTTCCCTGTTGTTGCCTACCTTCTCAAGGCTACAGGACCACCAGATTTCAGATGTCCGGCTACATGACTGCAGGACTCAGCTACGGGCTAAAAATTAACCATCCCTTCAGAGAATTTTTCATTGGCAGAATATAAGAAAGACACTGTCAGAAAGGGAGGTCACTGATTCTTCTCAAGGGCTAGTCATCCTCTCGTTTTCCCTCTAATAAATTTCCTTTTCTTGCCTGACTCCACAGCACACTCTCTTTTTCTCCCCACTTGCCTTACAATTATATTCTTTAGCCTTGACCTAACACTGACATTAGTGTAACTAACTTGTTTTTCAACAACTCCAGCAAAATGCTCTTGAGCTAATGTAAAACAGTGTATGATTATATGCTCACATCTATAATAATGATTCTGGTGTTTATCAAGTTAGATTTTTCTAAAACTTTATGGAAATTTCCAAACTTTCTCTTTCTTGAACTAATTAAGTAGCATGATACATTATTGCAAGTTATTATGAGTATGTGGAATTAGTATGTTCTAGTCCTCTGTGATTTAAATTCCTAATATTATGGAACAGTATCTGAATTTACACTGATGTATAATAAATCCTTGGCACATTAAAATCTTTCATATTTGATGTTATTCTTGTTGCTATAATTATTATTGAAGTGGTAGGAAAAAGGTGAATCAAACTTTTTGAAGCCTTTTCTAGGCAGACATTTATTACATATACTTTGGGACTACATTGTATATGTTTCATAAATGCAACTTTTATAAGTCATACTGAAGTTATGACACAATTGTTTTCTATGAGAAACTTACCACTTTTAAACAGGGGTTGGATGATAAACAGTTATCTTTGATTGTTGTGCATGAGTCTTCTGGACATATTTCAACTTTTAAAAGAGAAATATAGTTTTATGTATTTGTATATTGTTCCAACTTATTTTTCAAATAATGCTATATAGTATTATGTAAGTTAGCTACAGAGAGACATGTTTGAGCATCTAATTCATCTCTGGGATTGTAATATATAGCATATACTTTGCAAATGTACATGCTCAATAATAATTTGTTAAATGTGTGATGGCTTGAAGGAACATGATTTTTAATTTGCATATAATAGAGAAGCAGAACAATTAAATAGTTTGATAACATTTTTGTGAGAATTTTATAAGGGTGGAATTGTAGGGGGAAAATCAGTGGAAGGAAGACATCAAAGAAGCTCTTGAAATAATGTAAATGCTAGATGAAGAGAATCTAGATTAGAGAGGTTGTCCAGAAATGAATATGAATGATAATGAATATGCCATCCCAAACTATGGCAAGGGACTGTCAAGGAATTGGATAGGAAAACCAAAAAGAAGTCTATTAAATGTAAATTAAATATAACAATAGATTGGCAATTAGTATTTCTTTTTTTTTTTTTATTTTTTTTTATTATTGTTTTTGCCATACATTGTCATGATATCACCATGGGTTTACATATGCTTCCCCTCCGGGTCCCCCCTCCCTCCTCCCTCCCCCCCGGGAAATCTCGCTGCACCAGTCCCGAGCATC
>ML661897.1:8549590-8567842 GCA_007570785.1 Antilocapra americana
TTTGGAGTTTGCCCTGCTCCTGGTGAGAGGGCTTCCCCCGCCCCTTCTGCTCAGGCTCTCTGTCGTCTGCCCAGCAGCTGGGGAGTGGGGCTTCTCCTCTCCCCCGGCCCAGCTGCTCTGTTTTCTCAGCGTGCAGCTAAGCAGGCCTTCTTGGTTAGGCTTGTCCTTCTCACAGTCCTACAGTCTCTTTTCTATGCAGTCTGATCTACCGGCAAAGATTTAATTTTGGAGTTTGCCCTGCTCCTGGTGAGAGGGCTTCCCCCGCCCCTTCTGCTCAGGCTCTCTGTCGTCCGCCCAGCAGTTGGGGAGTGGGGCTTCTCCTCTCTCCCAGCCCGGCCGCTCTGTTTTCTCGGCGTGCAGCTGAGCACTCCTTCTAAGGTGTATACAGCACCGATCTGTCCAGAATCCCCAGAAGTCTTGGTTAGCCTCCCCGGGGCTGGGTTATGCCCACTGCTCTCAGGCGGGGGTTGGGCCCGTCCGCAGCCCGCAGCTGCCCAGCCTCTCTGTTGACTCCTCACCGCCCTTTGTTTTGTGCACGGACCTGGGGGGGAGAGGGAGCTTTTCCTGGAAGGTTAGGTCCCTCAGGCTGCTCCGTTCCCTGAGCCCAAGGCCCGCCCCTCCCTGAGCAGGAGCAGTCTGCTTCGGCTGTGCTGCTGCTCTCGGCTGTGCTTGTAGCCAGAGACGAACCTTGCAGGGCTTAGCTATTAATCTGCTTCTGCTCTCAGCTATATTGCTCTCCAAGATCCACCGCAGATCTGCCAGAGAGAATGCTCCCTGGTATTCAGAAACCTTTCTCCTCTTTTTTTTTTTTTTTCCTCTTTATTCCAGACTCCCCTTCCGGGACGGAACCCGTCCCCAGCTCTTTGTCTCTCCCTCTACTTTTTTTTCTTTTCTTTCTTTTGTCCTACCTCCTCACGTCGGCACTGGGTCGCCTCTCCAGATGCCCGATGTCCTCTGCCAGCATTCAGTTCCTGTTTTTTGGAGTTTGCTCGGCCTTTAAAAGTTCTTTTGGTATATTTATTGGGGAGAGAGTGTTCTCCCCGTCCTATTCCTCCGCCATCTTAGTTTCTCTCGGCAATTAGTATTTCTTTTCTACTCTATGGTAAATCTGAAGAGTTGGAATTTTTCTTGCCTGGAAAATTCCACGGACAGAGGAGCCTGGCTGGCTAAAATCCATGGGATCGCAGAGTCAGACGTGACTGAATGACTGAGCATGTGTGAGCACATGCACATGGAGATTTTCTCCATCATCCAGATCATAAACTGTTTGCGTTTAAGGACTTTGTTTTCCCATATCTACTATCATGCATGTCTTACAACAGTTTCTCACTTATTTTTCAATAAATATATGAATATAAAATTAAAAAAACAACTATAGAATGTCTCAGGGATAAGAATAGAACTCAGAACGCTTATGTTTTAATTTTTGAGAAAATCCTTGAAAAAGCAGAAAAGTACCACTTATATAGGCACAAGGCTTCTATGCCAACAGTGTTAAAAATAGCTTTATGTACTTCAAAATGTTCATCACTTCAGTATCCAGTGATGGTGGAGCCATTCTTCCTCATTCCTGCTTGGCACATGTCTTATACCTGTGGAGTTATGAGAGAAAAACCAACATTCCATTTTAATTAGCAGCTGAATGTAATTGTTTCAAGGAAACTCAGAATGTCGCAGTGTTCCTGCATTTTGAAAATTGCCCATACCTGAATGAGAACAGTAAGTAGACATGAAAGGTCCTTATACAATCCTCAGCTGATGAATCGACTTAAGAGTTTCAGACAGCTGTGCATGCAAACCATTTTGCATCTGAATATAGCATTTTATGAGACTACATAGTTTTGGTAAATAAACCTGAAGAAATGCTACACCTGTGCTCTGATAATGTTGTCAAAATTCTTAGATGGCAGTTCATTTTGATTAAAACGTATCATCACAAACTTGAGACAGATTGTTGCCTTGGCATTGTCCCATGTGTTTGGGAAGCATAAAACGCTCAAATGAAGTGTTCACCAAGTCTTGAAAATGATTATGACAGAAGAGAAACATCACAAAATTTTGGGAGAAAGATAGGAAGATATTTTGTTGAAAAAAAAATTCAGTACAGAGTAAAAATGAAAATTTTGTAGTATTGTGAGGTTGTTAAATTAACATTTGTTCAGTAGAGCCTCAAAGTCTCTGCAGTTCAACAAAAGACCACAAGGAATTGAAGCAGAGAAGTTTTGTACAGGTCCTGGAGGAGGTACACACAGCAGAGTCTGAAGGGTCGCAAGTAGAGAGAGTGCAGCAGGACCTGTGGATTTTATTAAGGTGTGTGAGTTGAGTGCTTTGGGGTTCCTAGGCTAAGGCTGGATTGATCAGTACAAACCAAAGATCAGGTTTTGCTAAGCTACCATGGGACATACAAGAGGAAGGCCCTGGAAAATGGAGGAAGCTGCTTATCACAAGGACTACTGTGTGAGTCCTATTAGGAACTTACATTACTTGTGACTGTGGGCTGTTATCTGGAGGATGTGCTTGAGGTGGAGAATAGTGTCACTTCAAGGCCCCTGCTGGCCTCTCGTCCACACTAAATGGGTGTACTGAGGCAACAACATTATGAAATAATTTAGGTAAACTCTCATAAGTAGGCTTAAGCAAGTAGGTTGAAAGGGGGCAAAGTGATGTGGTTCTAGAAAGTATGCCTGGCTTCAGGAGTTAACTAGGTTCAGACACCTCCAATGCATTATTTTCCCTTGTGACCTTGACCAAGTTCATTTATCTTTTCTCTAAACTTTTGCTTTTTATCACTAGCACCATAAATATACTCACTGTGAAAATTTTATATTAAATAAAACAATGTGTTAAGTCTCTGACTTACTGTGGTCCAAGTATGCCTAACGTAATCTCTTAAGCCCCCTAAGAGCACACAGATTTTTTTAGCTAGTTATAAAAAGGGAATCCAGATTCAAAATGTGAGAGGGATTTATGTGAAGGAGGCTCTCCATCAGTGGCTTTAATCAGGAGGATGCTGTAAAGTAAGGACCTGGGAGCTGAGAAGAGTCCCTGATTAGGAGAAAATAGAGAGTTTAATGCTAAAATAGCAAATAATTGAATTCTTCCAATAATAGAAGTAGGCATGGAAGTGAATTCTTGTATAGAGTATAGCCCTGCTGACACCTTGATTTCAGTTTAATAGACAGAGGCAGAGAAACTAGTCAAGCCTGCCTGTACATCTGACCTGCCATGCTCTGAGATAATAAATAGGTATTGTTTTAAACATCTACCAGTGGTAATTCATCATGAATCAAGAGAAAACTAACATGCCTTTTATAAGTTTATATTATTATTATTAAATTCTCATCTTGTTTATATTCATCTTTAGCTAATCATTTTCCTCTAAACTTTGAAGATGTCCTTTCATTTTGTGTTTTGCATTTTTGCAGGAACGTGTTTGTTTGCCTTCTGTTTTAAGAGGTTGAGTTTGGAATTTGTGTGTATGTGTGATAAGTGTATGATTTTTATTGACATGATCTTTGACTGGTAGTCATATAGGCTGAAACACATTCTAGGGGCAAAAACTAAAATCTACATTTTCTTACTCTCCTTCCCAACATCTTATCATTTTGATGTCCTCTTTTACGTCTTCATGTTCATCCTTTTGCTGTTCATTGTAGTTATTGTCACTTTCACAGAAGTTTTTTTTCTTTTATTTTTTTAAAATCTGTGTATAGGATTATTGAAATGATTTACTTTCTAATTGTAATTTTCTCTTTCCTGTAGATTCTTCTATTTAGGGAAGATCTTTCAATATTTCCTTTACGATAGGCTTAGTGTTGCTGCATTGTTTTAGTTTTTCCTTGTCTGAGAAATTCTTTCCCTCTCCTTCTATTCTAAATGATAATCTTGCTGGGGAGAGTGTCCTAGGTTGCAGATTTTTCAATTTTATGACTTTGAATATATCTTTATACTGCCTTCTGACCTGCAGCATTTCTGTAGGGAAATAAGCAGATAGACTTCTGGGTATTCCCTTGTGCTTAACTCTTTGTTTTGCTTTTGCTACCTTTAGAATCTTCTGTTTGTCTTTAAGTTTTGTCATCTTCATTATAACGTGTCTTGGTGTAGGTCTGTTTGGGTTTATCTTCTTTGGAACCCTCTATGCTTCCTTGTGAATCCATGCAGGCAATGTCCTGCCCTCTGTGAGTGTGAGCACAGGGAAGAAATGCTGCAGTATGGGTTCTGTCTCTCCCCTTGTACATGCCCACGAAAATGACAACTGGTCTCTAAGGCTGCCCAGTCTTCCTCTGTACACACCCTCAATTGCAGTCACACTTCAGCTTGGGAATTTCTCTGTCACAGCATACCTAAATAGCTGTATTGTCTCTAAATGCTGACTTTATAAAGGAAGGGGAGTTTTCAAATTGAACTTAGTTTCATGCTCATTTCCAAGGCTTTGTTTATTGTTCATTATCCAGGCAAAATAAATGATCAGATCAGTAGCGATTGATAGGTGTCCACAGGCAGCTCCATCTTTCCTGCCATATGCATCTAAAAATCTGTGCAATTGTACCAAAAATATTTACTTTTGGTATCTGAGGACATCATGTGTTTTTTTTTTTTTGTTTTTTGCATCTCTGTGATAATTTTATAAAAACTTTCTTAAATGTTGTTTTGATAATTTTGTATTGTTTCCACATGGAGAGTTTTTCAAGACACTCAGTTTTCTGAGCAGATATATAAGTAGAAAACGTCTTGAATATGATTTAATTGGTAAGGTAGGTGATGCAGAAGCAATGAAGACAGCAAACATAATGAATAGCAGTCACATTTGCATTTATAAGTTATTCTTTCAGTAGTGTGGGGAGTAAATTGAAAGATGTAGGATGCTAAGGTGAGAATGAAAACCTCAGCTAGAAAAACAGTATTATAGACAGAAAAGAAAGGAAGGTACAAGAGAATCTTGAGTGCTAAACTCAACAAGAATTTGTAAATTCTTGGACTTAAAGAGAAAAGGAGGTGGTTAGATTTTAAATAATTTCTTACTTGTATTAAAAGTTTGATAGATTTTCTTCTAACCAACACAAAAAGTATTCAGAGAGAGGTAGACTGAGGGATAGTAGTAGCACAGAAGTAACTATTTTAGTAGGAATGTTTTGAGATCAGTTGCATGGAGACAGAACAGTTCCACTAGACATTAGCATTGTTGATTTAAAACTCAAAAGAGCTTATAGCCAGAGATATATGTATTAAAAACAAACTATTAACAAAAGAAAAACTTAGTTTTATTACTGGGTGATATTAAACAGGCAGAGTTTATAGCAAACAGAGAAGAAGAAAACCATGAGTCAGATCAGTCAATTGTTATATTGCAGAAGAGGGATTAGATTTGGGGGAAATGACAACTTTCAATGATACGGTCATTTCATTTCTGCCTACTAGTTTCTCTTTTCTAAATGCCGTTGATAATGGAGAAAAGCCTAATTCCCTACATTGCTACATCATTTATTGTTGTTGTTCAGTCACTCAGTCATGTCTGACTCTTTGTGACTCAAGGGACTGCAGCACGCTAGGCTTCCTTCTTTTCCATCTCCCAGAGCTGGCTCAAACTCATGTCCATTGAGGCAGTGATGCCATCCAATCATCTCATCTTCTGTCATCCCCTTTTCCTCCTGCCTTCAGTGTTTCCCAGGATCAGGAAACATTACAGATTGAACTATAATGACCTTTGTTGGCAAAGTAATGTCTCTGTTTTTTAACATGCTATCTTGGCTTTTCATAGTTTTTCTTCCAAAGAGAAAATGTATTTTAATTTCATGGTTGCAGTCACCATCCTCAGTGATTGCAGAGCCAAAGAAAATAAAGCCTGTCACTGTTTCCATTGTTTCCCCATCTATTTGCCATGAAGTGATGGGTCCAGATGTCATGATCTCTGTTTTTAAATGTTAAGTTTTAAGCCAGCTTTTTCACTCTCCTCTTTCACCTTCATCAAGAGGCTCTTTAGTTCCTCTTCCCTTTCTTCCATAAAGCAGTGTCATCTATGTATCTGAGGTTATTGATATTTCAGCCAGCAGACTTGATTCCAGCTTGTGCTTCATCCAGCCTGGCATTTTGCATGTGTACTCTTCATATAAGTTAAATAAGCAGGGTGACAATATACAGCCTTGACGTACTCCTTTCCCAGTTTAGAACCAGTCTGATGGCCCATGTCCAATATTAACTCTTCCTTCTTGACCTACACACAGGTTTCTCAGGAGGCAGATGAGATGGTCTGATATTCCCATCTCTTGAAATATTTTCTGCAGTTTGCTGTGATCCATATAGTCAAAGGCTTTAGCGTGAAGCAGAAGTAGGTTATTTTTCTGGAATTTTCTTGCTTTTCCTATGATCCAGTGTATACTGGCAATTTGATCTATTGTTCCTCTGCATTTTTTAAATCCAGCTTCAACATCTGAAGTTCTCGGTTCACGTACTTTTGAAGCCTTGCTTGAAGAATTTTGAGGGTTACTTTCCTAGCATGTGAAAAGATTGCAGTTGTGCATTAGCTTGAACATTCTTTGGGATTGCTCTTCTTTGTGATTGGAATGGAAACTGACTTTTTCCAGTCCTGTGACCACTGCTGAGTTTTCCAAATTTTCCTGCACACTGAGTGTACCACTTTAACAGTGTCATCTTTTAGGATTTGAAATAGCTCAGCTGTAATTCCATCACCTCCATTAGCTTTGTTTGTAGTGATGCGTCCTAAGGCCCAGTTGACTTCATACTGCAGGATGTCTGGCTCAAGGTGAGGGATCGCACCATTTTAGTTTTCTGGGTCATTAAGATCTTTTTTTGTATAGTTCTTCTGTGTATTCTTGGCAGCTGATCGTAATATCTTCTGGACCTGTTAGGTCCATACCATTTCTGTCCTTTATTGTACCCATCTTTGCAAGAAATATTCCCTTGGTATCTCTAATTTTCTTGCAAAGATCTCTAGTCTTTCCCATTCTATTGTTTCCCTCTATTTCTTTGCATTGATCACTTAGGAAGCCTTTCTTATCCCTCCTTGCTATCCTTTGGAACTCTGCAGTCAGATGGCTATATCTCTCCTTTTCTCCTTTGCCTTTAGCTTCTCTTTTTCTCTCAGCAATTTGTAAGGCCTCTTAAGACAACCATTTTTCCTTTTTGCAATTATTTTTCTTGGGGTTGGCCTTGATCCCTGCCTCCTGTACAATATTCTATCAGATCTAATCCCTTGAATCTATTTGTCACTTCCACTATATAATTGTAAGGAATTTGATTTAGGTTATACCTGAATGGCCTAGTAGTTTTCCCTACTTTCTTTAAGTCTGATATTTGCAATAAGGAGTTTATGATCTGAGCCACACTCAGCTCCCAGTCTTGTTTTTGCTGACTATATAGAGCTTCTCCATCTTTGGCTGCAAAGAATATAATCAATTTCATTTCAGTATTGACTGTCTGGTGATGTCCAAGAGTAGGGTCATGTCTTGTATCATTAGAAGAGGGTGTTTGCTATGACCAGTGCATTCTCTTGGCAAAACTCTGTTAGCCTTTGCCCTGCTTCATGTTGTACTTCAAGGCCAAACTTGCCTGTTTCTCCAGGTATCTCTTGACTTCCTACTTTTGCATTTCAGTCCCCTATGAAGAAAAGTACATCTTTTTTTGGTTATAGTTCTAGAAGGTCTTATAAGTCTTGATAGAACTATTCAACTTCAGCTTTTTCAGCATTACTGGTTGGGGCATAGACTTGGATTACAATGATGTTGAATAGTTTGCCTTGGAAATGAACAGAGATCATTCTGTTGTATTTGAGATTGCACCCAACTACTGTGTTTTATTAATTGAATAAAAACACATTCCACAATTTAATTTCAAAATATCACTGTACTTCCTGGGAAAAATATAAGGTTATCAGTTTTAAAAGTGGCAACCTGATCTCCCTTAAGAACATTTTACACTTAAATAATCTTTGGAAATGTATTCTACCTGATTACTCAGATGCTCAGTTCTTTTTCTCACACTGAAATAAAATTGTACATTTCTGTGGACAGTTATATTTGATTTCAGTTATATACATGTTTGTGTGTGTGTGTGTGTGTGTGTGTGTGTGTGTGTGTGTGTGTGTGTATATATATAAACACCAAATATAGGATCTTTTTCATAGAAACACTTTGATTCCATGCTTGTTATGGGTTCTGAGTGATAGAGAATTGCAGGAGATTTTGCACAAGAAGCAGAATAATTCACCCAAGAGCTAAAAATACATTGAAAGCATTTTCTTCATCCATATTCATTAGAACTAGTATTCAGAAAGTATTGAAGCTATGAGATGAGGTAAATATTATAACATTATGTTAAAACTGTAGATGACCTAATTGAAATAGCAATATCAAGGATTTCTCTTATAACATTTGTTTTGTTTTATGGTACACCTTATTTGCAATATTGCTTGGAGGATACTTTAAGATAAAAGTGTGAAAGCTGCTGTCTGCCGTGGTCTCCAAATCTTCTTTGTATACACCCTTTGTGAAACCTTAACTATTCACATATTTTCACAAAATAACTTCCTCTACTTATCACGTTCCAACTGAAGATATTTCATACTGATGAATGAAAGCTTTCCCAAGTAACAATCCTCAACTCACCATAAACAGTGTGGTGAAGAAATACCTCTATGTATCATTTTAAACTAAGAACAGCTGAATTTACAAATGTCTTTTACAAGACAAATCTTTTATCACTGCATACTTTTTTGGTATTCAATATGATTTGTTGATATATTTCTGATTTGCTCTGCAGTTGGTTAGAATTAATTTCTGTTTATTAACTACATTAAGTTTATCAAGAAGGAGATCCTTGAGAGAAAGACGAGAGTGCAAGTTACATATTTGATTCCAAGTACACTGTTAGAGATATGTGCAAGTAAAGCAGAACAGGAAAGTAGCCAATAAAGGGTGATTATCAAATCAGTTACCACTAGGGAAACAACTCAATCCAGCTTTGAAATTCTGGGAAACAATAAAGAACATGTCCTAAAGTTACCAGAAGTAGAGAGCATGTGGGGATCTGTGTGTATCAGACAGCTCTCCTTCTGTCATATGTTGAGACATGCTTCCAAAAGAAATTTCAAATTCCTGCACTTCCAGGTTGCCCTGCTCTGGCTTAGTGTGCTCCTCCAACACTGGAGCCTATTATACAGAGTGAAGTAAGCCAGAAGGGAAAACAACAATATAGTATACTAACGCATATATGTGGAATTTAGAAAGATGGTAACAATAACCCTGTATGCGAGACAGCAAAAGAGACACAGATGTATAGAACAGTCTTTTGGACTCTATGGGAGAGGGCAAGGGTAGGATGATATGAGAGAATGGCATTGAAACATGTAAATTGTCATATGTGAAAGGAATAGCCAGCCCAGATTTGATGCATGATACAGGGTGCTCAGGGCTGGTGCACCGGGATGACCCTGAGAGATGGAATTGGGAGGGAGGTGGGAGGGGGGTTCTGGAAGGGGAACACATGTATACCCATGGCAGATTCATGTCAATATATGGCAAAACCAACACGATAATGTAAAGAAAAAAATAATTAATTAATTTAGAAAAAACACACTCGGTTGGAGAGTCTCAGGTTTTCTAATAATCCCCATGATTATGTAAGGGTGAATGATAAAGATGATTTGGGCAAGGTACTCTCAGTATTTCCTGTATGTGCATGCGTGCAAGTACATCTGTGCATCTTTTTTATTAAACAGTCAGTCACTCATTCTGAAATTTTATAAGTCAAGAATAAAAATCAATGCTATCAGTAATTGCTGTAACAAGTGAAAGAATACATCAAAACTATACCTTAATAAATAGACATAAAGTTTAAGAAGAAGGGGATGACAGAGGATGAGATGGTTGGAAGACCTCATCAACTCAATGGATATGAGTTTGAGCAAACTCTGGGAGATAGTGAAGGACAGGGAAGCCTGGTGTGTTGCAGTCCACGGAGTTGCAAAGAGTCAGACATGACTGAGCAGCTGAACAACAATACTTGCATGGTTATGATATGTAAAAGTTTAGTTTGGTATATTAACTATGCTTTAGTACCAACTTTGCTGCCAGTTCTTCAGTCTAGAAATTACTATATACATAACAGATCTGTAGGACTTCCCTGATAGGTCAGTTGGTAAAGAATCTGCCTGAAATACAGCAGACTCCAGTTCAATTCCTGGATTGGGAAGATACACTGGAGTAGGGATAAGCTACCCACTCCAGTATTCTTGGATTTTCTTTATGGCTCATCCAGTAAAGTATATGCCTACAATATGGGAGACCTGGTTTCTATACCTGGGTTGGGAAGATCCCCTGGAGAAAGGAAGGGCTACCCAATCCAGTTTTGGCCTGGAGAATTGTATAGTTCATGGGGTCCCAAACAGTTGGACGTGACTGATTGACTTTCACTTTTTTCACTTTCATCATAGCCAGTGACCAGTTTTCTTACTTCTTCCAATGTCAGTTATTGGTCAAATCATACAGTGATACCGCCTCCTTGCATTTAGTGATAAACCCATGTGATTTTTTTAAAAAATAAAAGTGGGTAGTCAAAAGAAAGATTGGCCAACAAAGATGAAAGTGCAGCAAGAAACAAAGTGTGATAAAGCTGAAATTGAAGTTGCAATTGAACATAAATGAAGTTCATCAATGAAACAGATGGCCATGAGAATATTGGTCCTACCATAGTTTGAGAGGCTCTAGATACAAGGATAGAGGAACTTAAAAAAGGAAATAAATGAGAAAGTGCTTGTGTGAAAAAAGAGAAGATATCCTAGAGGAAGGAATGCCGGTAGAAAACTTCACATTAAAACAATTCTTGGAGATATTTCTTGACATTCAAAGCGGAAAGAATAAAATGTTGGAAGTTAATCGAAAGTTAGGAAGAATATAATAATTCACCCAGACATAGAAAAGATGTTCACGTTTATCACAAATTATACAGTGAAAAGGAGGCAAACACTCTTCAAACTATTCTTAATAAGTTTTTACAAAGAAAATTTTAATTATAAATGTTTCTAATATTTGAAATTACAATGTATAACTATTGGGGCTTTCCTGGTAAATATTGGTGGCTCAGCAGTAAAGAATCTGCCTGACAATGCCAGAGATGTGGGTTCAATCCCTGGATTGGGAAGATTACTTGGAGAAGGAAATGTCAAACCACTCCAGTATTCTTGCCTAGAAAATCCCATGGATAGAAGAGCCTGGTGAGCTACAGTCCATAAGGTCATAAAAGAATCAGACATAACTTAGTGACTAAACAAGATAAATATTAATTTTACTATTTTTATTTTTCTATACGTGTATAACTGACAATAAAATAGTTTTTAACACATTGACAATTTCAAAGTTTGTGAAACGATTATGAAACTTTCCATTTACTTTTAAGGTCTCTTCACTTGACTTAACTTTGTAACATTATTTTTGTAGTACTACACTAACATCCAGCAATGTGCAAGTTGTCCACGTGCATGCTAAGTCACTTCAGTTATGTCTGACTCTTTGCAACCCTGTGGATTGTAGCCTTCCAGGCTCCTCTGCCCATGAAAGTTTCCAGGCAAGAATACTGGAGTGATTACCATTTCCTGCTACAGGGGATCTTCTTGACCCAGGGATAGAAACTGTGCCTCTTACATCTCCAGGATTAGCAGGTGGGTTCTACTACTAGTATCACCTGGGAAGCCCAGTGCAAGTGTCTAAGTATCCATATATTGCTATATGTTTGTGTTCAATATGCATATATCAATGAATGTAAAGATAGGTCTAATTATTTTCCATCTAAGTAGCTTTCAAACTCACATCTCGTTTGTAATCAGTTTTTAATGGCTTAGTGTTTTGGGGGCTTTCCAAGTGGCACTAGTAGTCTGCCTGCCAATACAGGAGACACAGGCTCAATCCATCCATTGGGGAGCTCCCCCAAAGGAGAGCACAGCAACCCACTCCAGTATTCTTGCCTAGAGAAGGCCATGGACAGAAGAGCCTGGCAGGCTATAGTCCACAGAGTTGCAAAGAGTTAGACACAACTGAAGCAGATGTGTGCATTAGCACACAAGTGTGCATTTTGTTACACATATATTTTCGTGTCCATATGAACATATAAGCATGTATTCAAATACATTATGGCTTTTATTTTTTTAATGGTAAAAATTCTACTTCTCAAAATTTTCAGTAAAATCTTTGTTCTCATTGTTCAATTGCTAAGACATGTCAAAGTCTTTGTGACCCTATGGAACTGTTGCCCGCCAGCTTCCTCTGTCAATGGGATTTCCCAGGGAAGAATACTGGAATGAATTGCCATTTCCTTCTCTATGGAATCTTCTCAACCCAGGGTTCAAATCCCTGTCTCGTTCATTAGCAAGCAGATTCTTTATTGCTGAACCACCAGGGAAACCATTTTATATATAGTAGCATGCAAGTTGAAAAAAAAAATGGAAAGTTAAGTCGCTCAGTCGTGACCAACTCTTTGTGACCCCATGGACTGAAGTCTACCAGGTTCCTCCATCCATGGGATTTTCCAGGCAAGAGTACTGGAGTGGGTTGCCATTTCCTTCTCCAAGGGCTCTTCCTGACCCAGGGATCGAACCCGGGTTTCCCGCATTGTAGGCAGAAGCTTTACCATCTGAGCCACCAGCATATGTCTATGTTAATTACAAACTCCTAATTTCCATCCCCCCTTCCCCCTTTGGTAACTGTATGTTTGTTTCTTAAGTCTATGAATCTGTTTCTACTTGTAAACAAGTCCATTTATGTCATTATTTAGATTCCACATATAAAAGATATTGTATTTGTCTTTCTCTGTCTGACTTATTTCACTTAGTACAATAATATATAGGTCTGTCAGTGTTGCTACAAATGGCACCTTTCATTATTATTATTATTATTTTTACATTATCATGTTGGTTTTGCCATACATTGACATGAATCCACCATGGGTATACACGTGTTCCCCTTTCAGAATCCCCCTCCCACCTCCCTCCCGATTCCATCTCTCTGGGTCATCCCAAAATGGCACCTTTCATTATTTTTATGGCTAAATAATATTCCATTGAATATATGTACAATATGTTCTTATCCATTCCTCTGTCAATGAACATTTAGGTGGCTTCCATGTGTTGGCTATTGTATACAATGTTAAAATAAACATTAGGGTGCATGTATCTTTTTGAATTATGACTTTCTCTATGTATATGCTTAGGAGAGTGATTTCCATACAAATTTAAGTTTTTCCATCTAGTTCTGGAAACAAAATGCCACTGATAATTTAAGGGGTTGCATTGAAGCTGTAAATTGCTTTGGGTGGTATAGTAATTTTGACAATATAGATGCTTCCGATCTAAAAATATGGTCTTTCCATCTGTTTATATCATGTTCAGTTTCTTTCATCAATGTCGTAGGGCTTTCAGAGTACAGATATTTTGCCTCCCTAGATAGCTTTCATTGTTGTTCAGTTCTCAGTCATGTCCGACTCTTTGTGACCTCATGGACTGCAGCACGGCAGGCTTCCTTGTCCTTCACGATTTCTCAGAGGATGCTCAGACTCACTTCCATTGAGTCGGTGATGCCATCCAAGCATCTCATCCTGTTGTTCCCTTCTCCTCCTGCCTTCAGTCGTCCCAGCATCAGGGTCTTTTCTAATGAGTCTATTCTTCGCATCATGTAGCCAAAGTACTGGTGCTTAAGCTTCAGCATTAGTCCTTCCAATGAATATTCAGTAGTGATTTCCTTTAGGATTGACTGGATTGATCTCTTTGCAGTCCAAGGGACTCTTGAGAGTCTTCTCCAACACCACGGTTCAAAAATATCAATTCTTCAGCACTCAGCCTTCTTTATAGTCCAACTCTCACATCCACACATGACTACTGGAAAAACCATAGCTTTGACTAGATGGGCCTTTGTTGGCAAAGTGAGGTATCTGCATTTTAATACACCGTCTAGGTTGGTCATAATTTTTCTTGCAAGGAGCAAGTGTCTTTCAATTTTATGGCTGCAGTCACCATCTGCAGTGATTTTGGAGCCCAAGAAAACAGACTGTCACTGTTTTTTTTTTTCTTTTTTTTTCCATCTACATACCATAAAGTGATGCGACTGGATGCCATATTAGTTTTTTGAAAGTTGAGTTTTAAGCCACCTTTTCACTGTCTTCTTTACCTTCATCAAGAGGCCCTTTAATTCCTCTTTGCTTTCTACCATTACAGTGGTGGTATTTGCATATCTGTTATGCAGATAGATTTATTCCTAGGAATTTTATTCTTTTTTGATGAGACGATAAATGGGATGGTTTGATTAATTTCTCATTTTGATCTTTTGTTGTTAGTGTAGGAATGCAAGAGGTTTTTGTGTATTAATTTTGTATCCTGTGACTACTGAACTCATTGATGAGTTCTGGTAGTTTTCTGAGAGCATCTTTAGGATTTTCTGTGTATAGTATCATGTCATCTACAAATAGTGACAGTTTTACCTTTTCTTTCCTAATTTGGCTTCCTTTTATTTCTTTTCCTTTTCTTATTGCTATGGCTAGGGATTCCCAAACTATCTTGAATAAAAGTGATGAAAGTGGGTGTGCATGGCTTTTTTCTTATCTTAGAGGAAATGCTTTCAGCTTTTTACCATTGAGTATGATATTAGCTATGGGCTTGTCATAAGTGGTCTTTATTATGTTAATTATGTTCTCATTATTCCCAAATTCTGGAGAGTTTGTACTATAAATGGGTTGTATTTTTGTCAAAAACTTTTCTGTATCTATCGAAATGATCATATGGTTTTTATTTTTCTTCACCAACACATCTGATCTTGGGCAAATAGTGACCAGTCTCTGTAGATTTGTCCTTTTCCAGAGTTTCACAAGAATGGATTACAAAATACATATGCTTTGTGCCTGACTTTTCTAGTTATTGAGTAGTTTATCTGCCATAGGTTACTTAAATTCAGAAAAAAAATGTTCTCCTTAATAATTTTGAATGTCTCCTTGATAACTTTAAAGTCTAAATTACATACACTATAAAATTCTTTCATTTTAAGAGTACAGACTCATGTGTATTAACAATACTAACACTCATGTAACCAATTTTTTTAAATATGAGCATTGGTTTTTTTAAATACCATTTTTCAGAGACTATTTGGTCTTTGTTGAAGTAACCTGATATTTGGTTAAAAATCTATTCTTAAGTAAATATTCTATTCCATGTAATCTATAAACCTATATTTACATTAAAAGAAACTCTCTAGAATGTTTCTTTCTCCCCAATCTTGAAACAAAGACCATTTAAAAAATAATTTATTGTTTTAACAATTGCAGATATTTTGCACATACTTTTCACCAGGTTGAGTGGGTTTCCTTTTTTGAGGTGATGGGATGGAAAATATTTAGCATTCAATTTTCCGGAAGTAGAGTGAAGACCATGATTTGTAGCATTTGCCAGTTTTGATGTTACCAATATGACATTAATTGAGATGCAGAATTATTGAAAATTTAAGAGTCAGCACTTGGGCTAGCTCCTGCATAGCACTAATTCCTAGGTTACTGGAAACTTTTATTACTGTCACTGTGCATCTATATTTAGAAATGGTACATGTTTTTAAAATAAGTTGACCTCTTCTTACTATATCACTATCTTTTCAGATAATCACTTGCTTTTGTGAATCATCATCTCAGTCAATTTTCTACAGTTCAGTTTTATTTCTGCTTGTGTCTTTTGATTTCTGATATGCTAAACATTTGTAAAGCTAAAAGATATTGGGAGTATTTATCAAATCACCTAAAATATGCAGAAGAAGTGACTATTTATTCATTAATTTTCAGTATATGCCTTTTAATAACATAAGTGTTACGACTATACATTTTCCTCTGATTATAGCTTTTACTGTTACCGATTTCTCATCATTAACCCATTAATTTGTAAAGTTTAGTTTTTATTTCATCTTTGGGAGAAAAGTCCACACAGCAGCAAGATTAAAACCAGGGAATGTTGCCTGAATATATTTATCCTTAAATTAAATTTGCTTTATGTTTTCCTTATGTCTACATTGAACATTTTTCTACATTTTCCATAGTAAATATCATTAGTTTACTCTGTAGTACAGTAAACAGTGAGTGGTTTATACAGAGGTAGATGTATGATTGGCTCATTGATTACATTGTTTCCTTTATCCATACCTATATTTATTTACTAGATTTGATTGATTCTAATTAAGGGAAATTGACATATTTCACCCTAATTATTTTTGAATCAAGACCAATGTGTATTTTTTATATATTTTGCTTAATATTTCCCTAATATACTGTTTGATTTTTTCAATGTTAAGATTTTTAGAGTGACTTCATGTCCATCTGAATTTCAAAAGTACCTCTTATACATTCAGCATGTATATAATTTCCAAAGAAATATGATTTACTTTGCAAATGTTTGTCAGAGTACAACCATGTTCTAATCTTAACTACATCCTAGAGTGTCTCTTCCTTTTTAATCCTTTTCAGGTGGTGAGGATTGCCAGCCAAGTTGTGGACTTGTCATGTAGTTGATGCTCTCAAATATAATTTTGTTAAGGAGGAAGAAAGTATGTAATACATTATTACAATCTTTTTGTAAAAATACTGTCAGGCACTTCTGGATATGAAATATGCTTAATTCACAGTTTCATTTTCCTCTTTCCAATATTTCCTAATGTTTTGCTTTTCTCTAATTCTCCCTTCTTAATAATTTTGTTAATATTTTTCTTGAACTTCTATAGTTAGATCATCCTATCTCAAGTTATTCTAGAAAATATTTTGAGTACAAGGATCTGTAAGCAAAATACTAAATTAAGGATCATTCTTTAAAGAGGAAAATTTTGTGGAAAACTCAGTTTATTACTTATTACACAATGGATCTCCTTCTCAAGAACATAACTCCCCTGTTTGCCAGGAATTTTAGAATAAAGCAATATTTAATTTGACTATATACCTATCTAACACATATTTTTAGATGAGAAAAATTTGATCTGTTCTTGGTAAAGTATTAATTTGCTCAGCTATCAGGATAATTTTGAAACAGAGATAGGAAGGAACTACTTGTCTCACTGTACCTGATTCCCTTTAGGGTCAGCAACACAACTCAAGTTGCCATTGCAGACAATATTTTTAAAATGACATTCTAAATTTTCTTGGTAATTGTCTAATTAAGCAAGTACAGCAATTATTCTTTTCTCTGTTGATCAGGGAAAAGGCTGTTTTTGATGGGGAGAAGAGGTATAAAATATCCAATCTGTCACATTTATACTTTTATTCACTATGTTTTTTTTTTTTATTGTTTTTGCCATACATTGTCATGATATCACCATGGGTTTACATATGCTTCCCCTCCGGATCCCCCCTCCCTCCTCCCTCCCCCCCCACCCCCGGGAAATCTCGCTGCACCAGTCCCGAGCATCAATCCTGGGCTGGCGATTGATTAGACACATGACAATTAACATGCTTCAATGCCCTTCTCCCTTATCATCCCACCCTTACCCTCATCCACAAAGTCCACGAGTCTATTCTATACATCTGTGTTCCTTTTGTTGTCTCCCATGTTGGGTTCTCGTTACTGTCTTTCTAAATTCCATATATATGTGTTAATATACTGTATTGTTGTTTTTGCTTCTGGCTTACTTCACTCTGGATAATGGGCTCCAGTTTCGTCCATCTGAGTAGAATTGCTTCAAATGAATTTTTTTTTAATGCTGAGTAATATTCCATTGTGTATATGTACCACAGCTTTCTTATCCATTCATCAGTTGATGGGCATCTAGGTTGTTTCCATGTCTTAGCTATTGTAAACAATGCAGCGATGAACATTGGGGTACACGTGGCTCTTTCAATTCTGGCTTCCTCGGTGTATATGCCCAGCAGTGGGATTGCCGGGTCATATGGCAGGTCTATTTGCAGCTTTTTAAGGAACCTCCACACTGTTTTCCATAGTGGCTGTACTAGTTTGCATTCCCACCAACAGTGTAAGAGGGTTCCCTTTTCTCCACATCCTCTCCAGCATTTATTGCTTGTAGACTTTTGGATGGCAGCCATTCTGACTGGTGTAAAGTGGTACCTCATTGTGGTTTTGATTTGCATTTCTCTGATAATGAGTGATGTTGAGCATCTTTTCATGTGTTTGTTAGCCATTTTTATATCTTCCTTGGAGAAATGTCTGTTAAGTTCTTTGGCCCACTTTTTAATTGGGTTGTTTATTTTTCTAGAATGGAGCTGCAGGAGTTGTTTGTA
>ML661897.1:8568630-8587539 GCA_007570785.1 Antilocapra americana
TTTTTTTTTTTTTTTTTTTTTTTTAGAATTTTTAAGTCACTATGTTTTTTTAAGTTTACTTTTTTACGACTTTCACTCAGAGGATTTTACACTGTGTTTGGCGTTGGCAGAAGCTTGATAATTCCCCAGCAGGTATGGAAGTACAAAATAATACTTCCAACCTTTAAGACCAAACACTTTGGTAAATACCACAGATGCCAAATTACTCTTGCAGGTGCTAAATTGCTACTAGTGTATCACCTTGGGATATGATGAAGATAAATGGAGTACTATGCATTTCCCCAGTATTCCACAATTACTGGAACACCTGTGCTAAATGATGTGGTGCTAATACACCATAAACATCCTCACAATGCAAGAGGACCTTTTAGTTTCACGTTTCAACTTGCTAAGCAGGCCTCAGCTAAATGTGGGTGTTTAAAATGTATCACCTATACTTGACATTGTGACTGTATAGTGACATATCAGTATCATATCACTAAGAGCTGACTTGCTTCTCTCTCTCTGTTTATACCCTTACCTTATTAATCTTAATATCTTCTTCTATACATTCTTATCTCATTTTTTGCTATAAGAATATGTATGTTTTTCTTTGCTTCAAGTGAATCAGCTTCACACCTTTGCTTTAATATCAGAGACCAATATCATTGTCAGCAATGCTGGATGTCATTAGCACTAAAGTTCTTGCACCTCTGCTTTTTTAACAAATCACCTTTCATACATATAAATCCTCAGAGGTTTTAAAGATGACACTAACATGCTAAATGGAGATGTCTGCAAATATATGGCATCAGTTATGGATGGACCTGTCTATTTGTACCAAATTAAAAAAATAAATAGCTATGTGCATATGTATCAATGAGTTTACATAATTCACATCCATAGTTATTGTGAATTAAGATTCTCCTAGTCCTGAGGGCAAGAGGAGGAGGAAGAGACAAGGGATGAGATGGTTGGATGGCATCACTGACTCAATGGACATGAGTTTGAGCAAACTCTAGGAGATAGTGAAGGACAGGAAAGCCTGGTTTACTGCAGTTCATGGGATTGCAAAGAGTTGGACATGACTTTGCTACTGAACAACAGTTCCTGTTACAGACTATTTTTAACATCTTTATTGAGATGCAGTTCACATAACATATAATTCAACATTTTAATGTATGGAATGCATATAATACAGTGTTCATAATATATTTACAGGGTTGTAAGGCTATTACCACAATCTAACTTTAGAGTAGTTTTGTCCCCTGAAAATGGAAATCCTCTACCTCCTATCAGCTGTTTCCCATTCCCCCCACATGCTAACACCTCCTGTCTGCTGCTGCTGCTACTAAGTCACTTCAGTCATGTCTGACTCTGTGCGACCCCATAGATGGCAGCCCACCAGGCTCCCTGGTCCCTGGGATTCTCCAGGCAAGAACACTGGAGTGGGTTGCCATTTTCTTTTCCAATGCATGAAAGTGAAAAGTGAAAGTGAAGTCGCTCAGTTGTGTCCGGCTCTTAGCGACCCCATGGACTGCAGCCTACCAGGCTCCTCCGTCCATGGGATTTTCCAGGCAAGAGTACTGGAGTGGGTTGCCATTGCCTTCTCTGAACACCTCCTGTCTAGGCAGTCACTAATCTGTTATGTGTGTCTATAAATCTGCCTTTCCTTTCATTGGTTTAAAGATTTTATCTTTACTCTTCAGCAGTTTTAACTTTATGAGCTTTGTTTTGACACACTTCCAAATTTGGATTCATAAAATTTTGTAATTTATAGTATTACATTTTGTCATGTTACAAAAGAGAACAGTTAAAGTGAAAATTGTTCAGTCATGTCTGACTCTTTGCGACTCCTTGAACTATACAGTCCATGAAATTCTCCAGGCCAAAATACTGGAGTGGGTAGCCTTTCCCTTCTCCAGGGGATCTTTCCAACCCAGGGCTTGAGCCCAGATCTCCCACATTACAGGCAGATTCTTTACCAGCTGAGCTACAAGGGAAGCCCAAGAATATTGGGGAGGGTAGCCTATCCCTTCTCATGTTACAAAAACTATCTTCAATTATTTTGTCTGCCCCACTTACTCACTCTCTCTTTTAAACTACATCTGCTTTGCTACTATGTGTGTATACCTTCTTAGAGCTCATTTAAAAATATATACATTTATTTACTTGACAGCACAGGGTCTTAATTGTGGCATGTATAATCTTTTAGGCGGGGGCATGCAGAATCTTTATTTGTGGCATGTGATATCTAGCTTCCCAACCTGAACCTAGGCCTCTTGCATTGGAAGCCCAGAATGTTAGCCACTGGCAACCAGGGAAGTCCCACTCATCTCATACATTGAGTTCCCATAGTACATTTTGTATAGATCTTGTAACTATATTTTACATTTCATGTTTCAGTCTTGAGATGTGTCTTATATCTAATATTCTGTCTGGGTTAGGAGCAGTGGGAAAAGCAAGGGAAATGCTGAGAAACTGTACATTCTGTGTAGCTCACAGTCCAAACTATTTTTTTATGGATTTATTTGAATAACTTTCATAGTTTCCAACCTACTCTGAAATGACCACATAGGATTACTAATGAATCTAGAGCATATTAAGCTCTTATTTCCAAAAGTATATATTTTGATTTTTTATCTATTCATTTATTTTTGGGTCTTGATTAGAAAATAAGTTCTTGTGACTTTCTATAAAAAAATAAATATGCAGGAAGGCATGAAATACTTTATCATAATGATTTCCATTGCCTTTGAAACCTGAATTAAATCTTGTAATGGATTCAGAAGTCATTTAGTCTTATCCAGGAAGTGATGATTCTTCAAAAATAATGATACAGAGTAGTGGCAAAGTTAAAAAAAATTTCTTTTTAAACTTAAAAAGTATCATCCTGAATCCACAGATACAGACCCAGCAGACCCTAATACAGGCAACAATTAAAAAATAACTTTTTAAATATTATTTTAAAAAATTTGCTAGTGAACTACAGTACCTGAAACTTGCACTGAAAATTTGCCATTTGAAATGAAAAATGCTGAGATGAAAAGTTCATTATTATAAGATTTTTTCTTTACATACCTACAAGGACATAGAATAGTGTGAAATTTTCATAAAAGTTTAATAGAATTTTTTTTGAATAAGGTATTTACTTGTATTTGCTTGAAGGCAAACACTCTTTTCTCTAGAAAATGAGTAATAAGGTCAGTGTCATAATCTCAAGTTCAAAACATTAGATAAAGAGGGCAGCTTACCCATCCACTTTTCCTCACCCATCCATTCACTCAACAGATGTTTACAGCAAGGCCTAATGACTCACATTTTAACAGCCAATCTATTATATGAAATTATTGGTTTGGGGGTCATATAAAGGTCTATAAGCAAACAAGTAAGAGACTATGAGCTGAGCTGTCAGAACAAAACCAACAAAACTATCCTGCATTTTATCATCATAGTTCTGATTTTTTTTTTATCTGAAGAAAAGTCCCATTAAAATTCTGAATGAATTTTAATGGTGTAATCATGCTAAAAAAAGACATGAGTCAAAATAACTACTTCAGAATATTAAACATCTTCGACTAAAACAGTAATGAAGTGAAAATAAGTGGAGGATTCAATTCTAGCCTGGGATGTAAGCCCAAGATTTTAATAAATGAATAATAAAAGTGTCTGCTTAATAATAATCAATTCTTCCAATAACAAGTTTGCTTTCAGTATATAATCATTTTGAGTAATTAAATTTCAATGAATTCAGTTGCTAACTCAGGCATACGCTTTGCGTTATCAATATGGCCAGGAATCTCTCCTAGGTACCCTTCCCTGAGCCATTTTCCTGGGTTAGATTAAAAGAGTATCTACACTAATTGCTACAGTTTCCTTCTGTAGAGGCTTGGCTCATTAGATCAGTTATTAACCAGTGCCTGCTATGAAAAGGGAAGGAGGCAGGAGCCAGGGCCATGTGTGCCCCACTGCCAAATCACAGATCCCTGCCCAAATATAGATACCTAGTTCTGTATCATGGTTCTGGATAAAATAAATACTGTCCTCTTATAATCTTCCTCTTTTCTCTACCAGGATCTCCTCAAGCTTTCACTTTCAGGGTAATTTAGTACTCTGTCTCTCTATCCCTCCCTTCTCTTCCTCTCTCCCTTTCTCTGTCTCTCTCTCATACACACATCACTTTTTCTCTTTTGTTACCATTATAATTTAGCATAACTCTCAAATTATGACAGACCTAGACAGCATATTAAACAGCAGAGAAATCACTTTACCAACAGAAGTCTGTATAGTCAACACTTTGATTTTACCAAAATTCAGGTACGGATGTGAGAATTGGAGCATACAAAAAGCTGAGCACCAACGATTTGATGCTTTTGAATTGTGGTGCTGGAGAAGACCCTTGGACAGCCAGGAAACCAAACCAGTCAATCTTAAAGGAAATAAACCCTGAACATTCATTCACTGGAATGAATGAATGATGCTGACACTAAAGTTCCAGTACTTTGGTGACTTCACGAGAAAAGCTGACTCATTGGAAAAGACCTTGATGCTGGGGAAGTTTGAAGGCAGCAACATAAGGGGGCAACAGAGGATGAGACAGTTGGATGACATCACTGACTCAATGGACATGAGTTTGAGCAAACTCCAGGAGATAGTGAAGGACAGGGAAGCCTGGTGTGCAGCAGTCCATGGGGTTGCAAACAGTTGCAAAAGTTGTTTTAGCAGAAATTGACTTCAGTTCAGTTCATTTCAGTTGTTCAACTCTTAGCGACCTGTTGGTTTAGTTAATAAAGCAGAAGTAATGCTTTTCTGGACCACTCTGGCTTATTTGATGATCCAACAGATGTTGGCAATTTGATCTCTGGTTCTTCTGCCTTTTCTAAATCCAGCTTGAACATCTGCAAGTTCACTCTAGAAACCTGGCTTGGAGAATTGTGAGCATTACTTGGCTAGTGTGTGAGATAAGTGCAATAGTGCCCTAGTTTGAGCATTCTTTATCATTGCTTTTCTTTGGGATTGGGATGAAAACTGAAATTTTCCAGTGCTGTGGCCACAGCTGAATTTTCCAATTTGCTGGCATACTGAGTGCAGCACTTTCACAGCATCATCTTTCAGGATTTGAAATAGCTCAACTGGAATTCCATCACCTCCACTAGCTTTGTTCCTAGTGATACTTCATAAGGCCCACTTGGTTTTCCATTTCAGCATGTCTGGCTCTGGGTGAGTGACCACACCATCATGGTTCTCTGGGTCATGAAGATCTTTTTTGTATAGTTCTTCTGTGTATTCTTGCCACCTCTTCTTAATATCTTCTGCTTCTATTAGGTCCATACCATTTCTGTCCTTAATTGTGACCATCTTTGCATGAAATGTTACCTTGGTATCTCTAATTTTCTTGTAGAGATCTTTATTCTTTCCCATTCTGTTGTTTTCCTCTATTACTTGGCACTGATCATTGAGGAAGGCTTTCTTATTTCTCCTTGCTATTCGGTGCAACTCTGCATTCAGATGGGTATATCTTTCCTTTTATCCTTTGCCTTTTCCTTCTCTTCTTCTCACAGCTCTTTGTAAGGCTTCCTCGGACAATCATTTTGCCTTTTTGCATTTCTTTTTCTTGGGGACGGTCTTCATCCCTGCCTCCTGCACAGTGTTATGAACCTCTGTCCATAGTTCTTCAGGCACTCTGTCTATCAGATCTAATCTCTTAAATCCATTTCTCACTTTCACTGTATAATAGTAAGGGATTTGATTTAGGTCATACCTGAATGTTCCAGTGCTTTTCCCTAGTTTCTCCAATATAAGTCTGAATTCGTCAAGAAGGAGTTCATGGTCTGAGCCACAGTCAGCTCCTGGTCTTGGTTTTGCTAACTGTAGAGAGTGTCTCCATCTTTGGCTGCAAAGACTATAATCAATTTGATTTTGGTATTGACCATCTGGTGATGTCCATGTGTAGAGTCTTCTCTTGTGTTGTTGGAAGAGGGTGTCTGCTATGATCAGTGTGTTCTCTTGGCAAAACTCTATTAGCTTTTGCCCTGCTTCATTCTGTACTCCAAGGCCAAATTTACCCGTTACTCCAGGCATTTCTTTCTTTCTTGTTTTTTAAATTTTCTTTACTTTATTGTGTTGGTTTTGCCATACATTGACATGAATATGCCATGGGTATACATATGTTCCCTTTCCAGAAACCCCCTCCCTCCTCCCTCCTGATTCCCTTTCTCTGGATCATCCCAGTGCACCAGCCCTGAGCATCAAACCTGGGCTGGTGATTGATTTCACATATGATAATAAACATGTTTTCCTACTTTTGCATTCCAGTCCCCTATAATGAAATGGATATCTTCTTTAGGTTTTAATTCTAGATGGTCTTATAGGTCTTCATAGAACCATTCAGCTTCAGCTTCTTCAGCATTACTGGTCTGGGGCATAGGCGTTGATTACTGTGATATTGAATTGTTTGCCTTGGAAATGAACAGATATCATTGTGCCATTTTTGAGATTTCTTCCAAGTACTGCTTTTCAGACTCTTGTTGACTATGATGGCTAATCCATTTCTTTTAAAGGATTCTTGCCCACAGTAGTAAATATAATGGTCATCTGAATTAAACTCATCCATTCCAGTCCATTTTATTTCACTGATACCTAAAATGTTAATGTTCACTCTTGCCATTGTATTAGTTCAGGTGAACAGCATTCATATATATATGAATATGTATATATTTATATATATATATATACACACACATATGTAAATTCACATATATATATAAATGGAACAACAGACTGGTTCCAAATTGGGAAGGAGTGTGCCAAGGCTGTTTATTGTCACCCTGTTTATTTAACTTATATGCAGAGTACATCATGCAAAATGTCAGGCTGGATGAAGCACAGGCTGGAATCAAGATTGCCAGAAGAAATATACACATATGATACCATCCTTATGGCAGAAAGTAAAGAGGTGTTAAAGAGCCTCTTGAGGAAAGTGAAAGAGGAGAGTGAAAAAGCTGGTTTAAAACTCAACATTCAAAAAACTCAGACCATGACATCTGGTCTCATCACTTCATGGCAAATAGATGGGGAAACAATGGAAACAGTGAGAGACTTTAATTTCTTGGGCTCCAAAATCACTGTAGATGGTGACAGCAGCCATGAAATTAAAAGACACTTACTCCTTGAAAGGAAAGTTATGACCAACCTTGCCAACTTATTAAAAAGCGGAGACATTACTTTGCTGACAAAGTTCCATTTATTCAAAGCTATGGTTTTTCAGTAGTCATGTGTGGATGTGAGAGTCAGACTATAAAAAAAGCTGAGTGCAGAATAACTGATGCTTTTGAGCTGTGGTGCTGGAGAAAACTCTTGAGAGTCCCTTGGACTGCAAGGAGATCCAACCAGTCCATCCTAAAGGAGATCAGTCCTGAGTGTTCATTGGAAGGACTGATGTTGAAGCTGAAACTCCAATACTTTGGTCACCTCATTGGAAGAACTGGCTCATTTGAAAAGACTCTGATGCTGAGAAAGACTGAAGGCCAGAGGAGAAGGGGATGACAGAGGATGAGATGGTTGGATGGCATCACCATCTCGATGGACATGAGTTTGAGCAAGCTCCAGCAATTGGTGATGGACAGAGAATCCTGTCATGCTGCAGACCATGGAGTTGCAAAGCATCAGACACGACTGAGCAACTGAACTGAACTGGTACACACATACCCCACACACATCCATATATATGAAGTGAAATGATCACTGCATAAAGTCTAGTTAATGGGCTTCCCTTGTAGCTCAGTCGATGAAGAATTTGCCTGCAGTGCAGAGGACTCAAGTTCAATCCCTGGGTTGGGAAGATCTCCTGGAGATGGGAATGGCAACCCATGGCAGTACTCTTGCCTGGAAAATCTCAAGGTCACATGAGCCTGGTGAGCTGTAGTTCATGGGGTTGCAAAGAGTCAGGCACAACTAAGCAACTATCACTTACTACCTATTGTTACATTTTATTTTCTTGGGATGCGAACTTTCATTATCTACTTCTTTAGCAACTTACAAATACACAGTACAGTATTATTAAATATAGTTACTGTATTTTACATTCAGGATTTTTGACGCTCACTCTTTCTGGACTTTTTACTTTCTAGACTTTTTCTCCTTACTCTCTAATTGTGGGCCTACCCTAATCTATGTTCTCTAGTAACTCAATCCAACATACTTCAGTGTAATTCTTGAGGGCCATGTGTGATGCTGACTGAAGTCAGTCCTCATTTAATAATCCATTAAAACATGAAACACATTTTAGAGTGTATTTCTTCTTTCAAGAGAACATTTCTATTACTGTCTTCTGGTTTTGGACACTATATGTTTCACAGCTGTGTGTTACATCCCAAGTCTTACTTATTTTGTAACTGCGAATCTGTACCTTTTGACTACTTTCGATTATTTTTCCCTACTTTCTACCCACTGCATCTGGCAGCCATCAATCTGTTCTCTGTATCTATAAGTCCATTCTTCTTTTTTTTTTGATTCTATATACATGATGAGATTTTTTCAGTATTTGCATTTCTCAGTGTGACTTATTTCACTTAGAATGATGCATTCATGGTCCATTTGTGTTGTCACAAATGGTAGAATTTCCTGATTTTTATGGCTGAATAATATTCTGCTGTGTGTGTGTGTGTGTGTGTGTGTGTGTGTGTGTGTGTGTGCTTGTGCAAGCGTGTTTTAATTTCATGGCCACAGTCACCATCTGCAGTGATGTAGTATCTGCAGCAATGTAGTATAATTAGCAGCATTGTACCAATGTCAGTTTTCTGTTTCTCATATTGTACTATAGTTGTATATAGCAGGGAACCTTTGTGGAGAAACTTAGTGACGGGGTCATAGGAAGTATGTAAGAACCGTTATGTACTCTTTTTGCAACTGCCTTTAGTCTATAATTATTTCAAAATAAAATATTAAAAGCAAAGACTTGATACTTATACTTTCAGTTGTTTACTTTCTGCATATACTATTAGAGAATATATGATTTATACACCTTGGCATAAGTAAATGACAATATTGACTGGATAAAATAAGAAATAAGTGATGTGGAAAATTAAAGTCTATTGACAAGTAATCATGGGTCATTTTTCTAAAGGAAAAATATATATTGAATTAGGAACCCAAGAAGGGTATTTTCTTTAATTTCTATTAACTGAAATTTTCCCTCCTACTCTAGCATTTGCACATAGAAAAGCATTTTATTTCTATGATTTCAAATTATTTTCATACTGCACAATTAATAGGACATCCCCACATATTTTTTTCCTATTTTATGATCTAGTATATCTACTTTATGAGTATCATCCCTGCCTTTTTATATTTGATCATTTTGAACATAATTATTCAAACCTTGAATATATAGGCTTCTCTATATTCTTTTTTTTTTTTTTATTGTGTTGGTTTTGCCATACAATGACATGAAACCGCCATGGGTTTACAGGCTTCTCTATATTCTGCAGGGGAATATCTTCCTAGTCTCAATGCCCTAAGATTTCTATTTTATTTAGGTGAGGAGAAATAAATATGAATTTATACCCTAAAATATACACTTGATTTTTTTTATTGTAAAATATGCAAACATGTTTACAATAATGTTGAGGGTCAAAAATGAAAGAGAAAACCAGAGCAAAACCTATCAGACAATTTTAGGTCTTTCAGGTGTCAGATGTATATTTTATAATATACAAATTTGGTAGAGGATACATTATATTGAGATTTACTAGAGAGATATTATGATACTTTATAAATAAACTGAAAGAAGTTAAAAATATCTAAATACATATTTAAAAATCTTTATTATTTAATCTTACCTCATTGTGGTTTTGATTTGCATTTCTCTGATAATGAGTGATGTTGAACATCTTTTCATGTGTTTGTTAGCCATTTTTATGTCTTCTTTGGAGAAATGTCTGTTAAGTTCTTTGGCCCACTTTTTGATTGGGTTGTTTATTTTTCTAGAATGGAGCTGCAGGAGTTGCTTGTATATTTTTGAGATTAATTGTTTGTCCGTTGCTTCATTGGCTATTATTTTCTCCCATTCTGAAGGCTGTCTTTTCACCTTGCTTATAGTTTCCTTTGCTGTGCAGAAGCTTTTAATTTTAATTAGGTCCCATTTGTTTATTCGTGTTTTTATTTCCAATATTCTGGGAGGTGGGACATGGAGTATCCCGCTTTGGTTTATGTCAGAGAGTGTTTTGCCAATGTTATCCTCTAGGAGTTTTATAGTTTCTGGTCTTATGCTTAGATCTTTGATCCATTTTGAGTTTATCATTGTGTATGGTGTTAGAAAGTGTTCTAGTTTCATTCTTCTACAAGTGGCTGTCCAGTTTTGGAATATTACTCAGCATTAAAAAAAAAATTCATTTGAATCAGTTCTACTCAGATGGACAAAACTGGAGCCTATTATCCAAAGTGAAGTAAGCCAGAAGCAAAAACAACAATACAGTATATTAACGCATATATATGGAATTTAGAAAGACGGTAACGAGAACCCAACATGCGAGACAGCAAAAGGAACGCAGATGTATAGAATAGACTCGTGGACTATGCGGATGAGGGTAAGGGTGGGATGATATGGGAGAATGGCATTGAAACATGTTAATTATCATATGCCTAATCAATCGCCAGCCCAGGATTGATGCTCGGGGCTGGTGCATTGAGATTTCCCGGGGGGAGGGAGGAGGGAGGAAGGTTCTGGAGGGGGAGCATATGTAAACCCATGGTGATATCATGGCATTGTATGGCAAAAACAATAAAAAAAATCTTTATTATTTAATGTTAAATTAAGTCCCTATCATGTAGATCATTTAAATTATTATATTGAATAGAAAGAGTTCTATTGGCTGCAACTTTCTGGATCCTGTTAGGAAAACAAGCTGTGTGTCTTATGCTTATACATCTGTAAAATATAATTATCATTTACTGTATCTTTTTTTCTGGAGTAATACTATTATCCATAGGGCTTATGAAATTGTTTTTACAGTCTTTTGCATTGGAAAATGAATACAGTATTTATAAATATTTAAATTATTTCAAAGGTATGTAATTTAAGAATGGAGAAACCTATATATTCCATTTCTCTACTGAAATACTAACCTAGGTAAGCAGCTTTTTTTCACCATTTTCCTAAATTATACATTCTCCAGCATCTGTAACATGAATATATTTACTGATTTAAGAAAAAATCATTTGTGCTCTTAGAATATTTAAAACAATATATTTTCAGTTTTAATCAGTCTATCAAGTTATGTGTTAAGCTAAATGCAGCCTTCCTGAACTAGGTTAATATGCAATATAATTTTAGTGTGTAGGAGGAAATTTGATATGCTTATTACAATTTTTTAAGAGATGTTTTAATCTATTTTTATTCAGTCACTCCAAATCATTCTTATTACCACACAAAAACAAACAAAATTAAATTATATACAAAGTTTTTGTAATTAATGTTCTAGTTTCACTTAAAAAGAAAATCTAGCTTTTTTTCCCTAATTTTTTTTTTTTTAGAAAGCCATTAACTAAATCTGATGTTGTTGTCATTGTTCAGTCTCTAAGTCATGTCCAACTTTTTACATTCTGAGGCTCTATGGCATTCCAGGCTCCCCTGTCCTTCACTATTTCCTGGAGTTTCCTCAAAGGTTTGTCCTTTGAGTCAGTGATGCCATCTCATCCTCTGCTGCACCATTCTATATTTGCCTTCAATCTTCCCCAGCATCAGAGCCTTTTCCTGTAAGCTGGCTCTTTGCATCAAGTCGCCAATGTATTGGAGCTTCAGATTCAGCCCTTTAGATCAGTCCTTCTGATGCTGAATATTCAGGATGAATGAATATTCAGGGTTGATGTTCTGTAGCTTTGACTGATTTGATCTCCTTGCAGTCTAAGGGACTCTCAAGAGTCTTCTCTAGCACCACAGTTTGAAAGAATCAGTTTTTTGGCAGTCAGCCTTCTTTCTGATCCAACTCTCACATCTGTATATTACTACTGGAAAAACCATAGCTTTGACTATCTTGACCTTTGACAGCAAAGTAATGTCTCTACTTTTTAGCATGATGTCAAATCTGATGAGATAACCACATTGTTTGCTTTAAACACTGTTTAAATCAGTTCAAAAATTTTAAAGTGTTTAAACGTCTGTTTAAAAGTCAGCTCATATCTGACTTTTTCCTTCTGTTGTACATACCTACACACAAGCTTAAGCTGTGTTATAATAACTTCATCTTTCAGGGTTTAATTGTATTATCCTCTGATATTTCTTGGTAGCAGCATTCTTTTTCATTTAGAAGGACTAAAAGTTGATTTCAGTTCTTCCATTTGCATAGAAAAATGTAGTAGATATACTTTTTTTCTTTCTCCTGAGTATATCTAAAAATGCCCTGAACATTATATACAAAGCAGGCATAAGAAGACCCTGAAAGGTAGAGAGAAGGCAGACTAGCTAAGGACTTGAGGACATGAGGAATAGCATGATGATAAGTTCTTTGAGCTTCATTTTTGTCTCTTGTACTGTAGTGTATTCTAAGTCACTGCAGTCATGTCTGACTATTTGTGACCCTGTTGACTATAGCCCACCTTGAAGCTTAAGAAGTTGGAAACTGGAAATGCCATTGAGTGACAGTATCCCTCTTTCCAAAGAAAAAAGCTCCAGCAGAAACCTACAGTTATTTCAAAAATTCTATAAAAACTTTAAGATAAAAAAATTAATTAGGCTCATTTAAATATTTGACTAAAAAAGGTTAATGTCTCATTTTACTTGTTTATTTCCATAAGTCTTATTAAACAAGTATTTGGTATCAACAAAGTAATGAATTTGTTCAACTAACATATTTTATTGAAAATTATATTGAGATAATTTTAGATTTACATGATAATAATACATAGAGATGTCATGTACCCTTTAGCAGTTTCCCTCAATGGTAACATTTTATTAAACTATAATGTAACCAAGATGCTAACACTGATAACATCCACTAATCTTTTTCAGATTTTCTCAGTTTTATTTGTACTCATGTGGGTATGTATTGTTTAGTTTTATATATAACATTATATCACATGTCTGCATCAAAATAAAGATATTGAACAGTTCAGTTGTCACAAGGATCCTTCATGTTGCCCTTTTATAATTGCAACCCTCTTTCTTCCCCTACCCAGATTCTAACACCTGGCATCACTAATCTCTTATCTATTTCTAAAATGTTATCATTTTTTAATATTATATAAATGATATCCTACAGTAGTAATCTTTTATATTGGCATTTTCCCCCTCAAAATAATTCCCTGAAGATTTATTCAAGTAGTTATATGTGCAATAGCACATTCCTTTTTATTCTTCTGTAATATTCCATGTTATGTATTTATGTATTGAAGGTCATCTGGTTCTTTCCAGTGTTGGGTTATTAAGGCTAAAGTTTCTATGACATTTGCAAACCTAAGTTTTACTTCTTTGTGGAAAATGCCCAAGAGTATGGTTGCTGAGTCATAGGATGGGTTCATACTTATTTTTATGAAAAGCTGCCCAACTATCTTCCTGAGTGGCTATACAATATTACATCACCATCAGCAATGTATGAGTGATTCAGTTTATCTGCATTCCTGCAAGTATGTGATGTTTTCACATTAAAAAAAATAGACATTCTGATAAGTATATAGTGATTATCATGTAGTTTTAATTTGTATTTCCTTAATTGTATTTATTTTTCACTTAAGCCTATAATCCATTTTGAGTTAAATTTTATGTAAATTTATGAGGTTTAGGTCAAGATTCTTTTTCTTCTCTTCTTATATATATCCAATTGCTCCAGTATCAGTTGTTGTGCTGACTATACTCTCTTCATTAACTTGCTTTTGTATCTTTGTCAAAGCTCACTTGAGCATATCTGTAGATGGTATATTTCTAGGCTCTTAATTACATAAATATTTTTAATGGTATCAGAATTATATAAGATGCACAGGATATTGAGGTGAGCCAGTCATAATTTTTTTCTTCAAAGTATTCAAAGTGTTATATTGCCAAGGAACTTAAGCAGACATGATAGAATGTAAAAGACACTGCATTTGAAATTTGTATCACTATATTTTGGGGCAAAATGGAGGGAGAAGACAGTTCTGTGTAAAGAGGGAACTAACAGAAAGGGCACTGATGAACCTGCTAAAAAAATAACCAGTAAGTGGATAGAGAAAGCACTTAAGGTATAAGAAGAAAATAATATTTATAAAGGGTTTGAATATGAGAATTTAGAGTTTTAAAATTATCTGGGGCCTTAGGAGAACTGCATAAAGTTTGGAATGGCCTAAGCATAGCATCCAAGAAGACCTGATGAGATGTGAGGCTGGAAACTGAAGAAGACAGACTATAGAAGACCTGCTTAACATTCTAACAACTGTGGCAAAAGGGAAATATTAAAAAAAAAATTAAGCTAGAGAGTGACATAATTAGTATAAAGAAAAGTATTATAGACTTTGTATTCTTTTCTTAAAAATCAATCATGCTTATATTTGTATTACCTATCTGCACCTTCTCTTTCAATTTTTGCAAATAGATTTATTTAGCTCCTGCACTTTCTGATTCAGTTCATACAAATAATATTCTACACATAGCAGTGATAATGAAGGCCTTACAAATTATAGATAAAGGAAGAAATGGCTGTTGGTTTAGGTGCAAAAGAACAAAGAATTCAAAAAATTATAACCATTTAAAGAATATTTTAGGTAAAAATAGAATGTGAAAGTGTTTACAAAAAAGGAAATCCTGTTCTGTAACAAGGAAGAAGGACTGATGCTGAAGCTGAAGCTCCAGTATTTTGGTCATCTGATGTGAATAGCTGACTCATTGGAAAAGTCCCTGATGCTGGGAAAGATTGAGGGCAGAAGGAAAAGAGGGTGTCAGAGGATGAGATGGCTGGATCGCATCACTGATGCAATGGACATGAACTTACTCAAACTTCTGGAGATGATGAGGGACAGGGAGGCCTGGTGTGGTGCAGTCCATTGGGTTGCAAAGAGTGGGACATAACTAAAAACAACAAAAATTAGCAACCATGAAACAGTCTATGTAAAGGTATTGTATGGTTCCACTTTATGGTATATAAAGTACTCCATTTACAGTTTTGTCTTCCTTTCTTGTCTGTTAATTGATCTTTATGAATATGACCAATCAAATGGATGCACATAACTTCAGAAAATTTATTTTAAAGACTTTTAGGACTCTACTTGTATCTTTATTGTGTAGGAAGTTACATTTGTTTGCCTTTGATCTCTTAATATAAAATACTACCAAAGGAGTTTATTTTGAAAGAAGTTTGAATTAAATGTATAATTTGCATAATTTTATGTATATATTTGGATTTATGTAGCATAAAAACAGGTTAATATAATGAGGGTACTGATCATTTAACAACATCTCTTCCAACATATGCAAATAGGTACAGATATTATAAGGATGCCTTTGAACTGTATTGGAGAAGACTCTTGAGAGTCCCTCGGACTGCAAGGAGATCCAACCAGTCCATCTAAAAGGAAATCAGTCCTGAATATTCATTGGAAGGACTGATGCTAAAGCTGAAACTCCAATACTTTGACCACCTGATGCAAAGAACCAATTCATTGGAAAAGACCCTGATGCTGGGAAAGATAGAATGTGGGAGAAGAAGGGGACAACAGAGGATGAGATGGTTGGATGCCATCACCAACGTGATGGACATGAATTTGAGTAGGCTCTGGGAGTTGGTGACTGACAGGGAAACCTGGAAGCTGCAGTCCATGGAGTCACAAAGAATCAGACATGACTGAGTGACTGAACTGAAACCTTAGACAAGAATGAAAGATTCCTGGAAAATTTTTGTGATTAACAGGAGATAAATTAATATGGAGTAATAGTATACTAGATGTGTGTATAGCTTCACAAGGTATTCTAGTTACTCTCAGGGTGATGTTTTGGTGTAGTTTCTGACAGTGATTTGCTCTTTTCTTGTAGTATTGTGGAAAAATCATAGTAGACACCATGACTAAAATATGTGCCATTTATAGCTAGTAAATAGTTCATCACTTTGATTAAAGTGAATTTCATATACCTGGATTCTGGACTGCCATCCTCATGTGTATTTTTAACACTGCCATTACTGCCTCCTTCTTTTTAGCTTTAGACATGCTCAAGGGCAGCAACTAACTGTTGCTTCTACATTTCCTCATTTCCCCTGTTTGTACTCTGATGAAACACTGCTACAGCTTACCTTCTTAGGTAGCTTTTCTTTCTCACTATTTTCTACTGGATCATCTTTCCCTATATGTCCTTTAAATCTTGACTCTTCTCCCAGTTGTATTTCTGGACAAATTTTCTTCTAACTTTATGTGCACTCTCTCTCTCTAGGCAATTTCATCCATTCTCATTGTCTTAACTATCATAAACTTTCTGACAGTAATATTTTTGTCCCTGAGCTCTGAAGCCATATATCCAACTGTTAATAAACATTTAAAAGATGATGGTTTAAAGCAGTTTCACTGACAGCTTGAATTTTCCATTTGCTGGCTGCTGCAGTATCATATGAATAAAATGAATAACAACAGTTTTGCAAAAATCAACTTCTTGGAACAAAGACATAGCTATTAGTATTCTCGTGAGCTTATTCTATGCCTACAGACAAGCTTGACTATGCTTCTTGTTGTTTTGCTGTTGCTTAACCAAGAGAAGATTGAATAGGCATGATGGCAGCAGATAAGAAATATTTAGGCAATTGGTTCAGTTTCATGAAACAATCATACAGGTGGCTATTAAAACAAATCATTGATAGAATATGTACAGAAATGTGCACAAATTCTAAGCCACAACATAGTCATCTATGTGTAACATTTTCTCAGATTAAGAAATTTAATATTATTGGCATCCTATAAACTCCATTATTGCCCCCTTACAATTATTACCTGTTTCTTCCTGCTACTGTTTCTAAAAGAACATGTAGACTTATGACAGCAGTTAGAAAATCCTCAGGCAATTGGTTTCAAACTTTTGAGTGCTACACATAGACCATCATCAGTTCAGAAGTGCTGAATGTACAACACCATTGTAGGCTCAAGCTCAGTGGAGATAAAGTAATTTGGGGAAGAGGGTTATAATTTTTCCTCATCAAAATATATGTACCTTCCTCTTGAGGAAGTATATGTAGCAGCAAGGACAACTAAGATATTACAAGGTCTCCATTAGATTTCTGCATCTATCGGCTATGGAGCCTACAGGTAAAGCAATGATTTTGGATTTGCTCTTTCTAATGAGAACGCTAAGGTTGTCTCATGAATTCCTAAGCATTAAGTATACAGTGCAGCCTGTGAAGCCCTCAAGTATGTAACTTATTAGAAAAACTAAAATTAAAATTTGGCTCTGGAGACTGATGCATATTAAAACCAAATTTTGTAAGTTGAAATTGATTTTGAAATGATTCTTTTGCTGAAACTATACGGACAAAAGAAAAGTTCAATTAATGTGGTCCAATTACCTGATTGTCCCATGTGATGTATATTTAATCAAGATGATAAGGGCCAGCGGCGCGCACACGTCGCCGCTGTCGCTCGCGTCGGGGCACGTGTCCCTTCCCTCTGTCCCCGGCGGCGGGGAAGAGGGGGAGGATGGACCGCGTCCGTTCTTGAGGGCCGGCCCTTGCGCTCCTTAAAAAAAAAAAAAAAAAGATGATAAAATATATCTTCATATTTTCTACTGGGGAAAAATAATGAGTTATACTAAGCCCTGTAGGCCATTCCTTTCTAGTGAATGCTTGGTAAAGCATCATGCTTTACAATCAAGCACAAAACAAAATCTGATCATGAACATCTGAATGTATTAATAGCAAGTCTCATATTGTATCTTAGGCAACGCTCAGAGATTTGAAGGGTTGTTCACATGTCCAAATGTAGTCAGAAAAGTCTAGCCTGAAAATGTCTACATGGATACTTACAGATATCAATATCCTGTGTAAGAAAAATGTATATCATGCATAGGAGAAAGGTATACAAACACAGGGAAATTTTTAGTTGCATAGCAGTCTGGAAGTTTCTCTTCAGTGTCTACATAATAAAAACCTTCACATGGTGATGAAAGCTTTTTCAAAGTTTGAATTAAAAATTTTTATCTTAGCCACCATTGCACACTCATGCCCAAATAGCACACTAACCATAAAAAACTGTGCTCCCATTATCACTCCTTTATGAAGTACCCTGGAGTAGATTCTGGGTAGTTTTGAATATATACCTATAGTGGTTAAATTTATTACCAGGCATTAGAGAATAATGAAAAACTCAGACTTATGAAAGTGTAAAATCATTTGTGTGTTTAAGGAAATAGCATTATGCAACTCAGTTCAGTTCAGCTGCTCAGTCATGTCTGAGTTTTTGTTACTTAATGGAGTGGAGCACAACAGGCCTCCCTGTCCATCACCAACTTCCAGAGCTCATGCAAACTCATGTCCATTGAGTTGATGATACCAGCCAACCATCTCATCCTCTGTCTTCCCCTTCTCCTCCTCACTTCAATTGTTCTCAGCATCAGGGTCTTTTTCAATGAATCAGTTCTTTGCCTCACTTGGCCAAAGTATTGGAGCTTCAGCTTTAGCATCAGGCCCTCCAATGAAGATTCAGGACTGATTTCCTTTTGGATGGACTGGTTAGATCTCCTTGTGGTCCAAGGGACTCTCAAGAGTCTTCTCCAACACCACAGTTCAAAAGCATCAATTCTTTGGTGCTCAGCTTTCTTAATAGTCCCACTCTCACATCCACACATGACTACTGGAACAGTCATAGCCTTGACTAGGTGGACCTTTGTCAGCAAAGTAATGTCTATGCTTTTTTTTTTTATTGGTTTTGCCATACAATGACATGATATCGCCATGGGTGTACATATGTTCCCCCTCCAGAACCCCCCTCCCT